>OZ017741.1:114017436-114054936 GCA_963969285.1 Odontomyia ornata | reverse complement strand
GTTATTTGCCTGATGTTAATTTTTGCTATTAACGGCATATATTCTTCTTTATAATGAAATAAACATCCGATCATTTATATTAAAAAATGCCATTTTTCTTTTAATTCAAAAATAACGACTCTTATTGGAAAACCCTATATCAACCATAAACACGTGTTATTGTTGTTGTAATTCCATATAATTGAAATGGCTATAACTCACTTGATTAGGATTCGATCTGGATTAAATTTTGTGAACACATATATCTTATGTCAGTCTTTATAAATTTCAAGAAGTTTAAAGGTTGAGCGAATTTCGAGTTCTAAGGTATTTGTTGCCCTTGTACTCATGAAGGCCCACGTTCGTGATAATTTTCAGATTTTTCGGCTGAAATGGTTCCAATCGCGAGGGGGGGGGGGGACACAAATTTTGGGTATATTTTGCCTTCCCCTGGACCCCCTAATTCATAAAAAGGTTTTTTTTTATTTCAGATTCTAAAAGTTCTAATCAAGGCCTTTCATTTGATACCCCACTCGATTATCTTTGATTAAAAAAAATTTTTAATGGCCGATTCGTTATTAGGGGGGACCCCCTTAAATATTTTTAAAATTTTTGTAAAGGCCTTAACTTTTGAGAGACCATCACTTCTGACCTTTTCACAAAGTTTGAGCATTCTAGCTTCTATAGTTTCTGAGGAAATGAGCTGTGACGCACGGACAGACGGACGGACAGACGGACAGACAGGTCGCGAAACTAGTAGGTCTTTGTAAAAAAAATTTTGACAAAGACCTAAAAAGGAAAACCGACTTCGAAATGCTCTTAAAAGGATGAAGTAAATTTTATGGAAGCAGTGCCAAATCAATTTCCCCATATCAACACAAAATACTTCCACCATCTGCACCATCACAAAAGAATGCGGGAAAAATGATATGGCGCCACTTCCATAAAATTTATTTCATCTTTTTTAGGGTATTTCGAAGTCGGTTTTCCTTTTTTCTTAAAGTTTTTTAATTGACATACGTAAATAAATGTTGATAAAATCTTTAACAGCACATATGATAAATAGCTATATATTTTTATAAATTATACAGCATATTGAACAATTTTGAAGTTAACTTAACATAGGCTTATTCAGCTGCACTATTTCTGCCGTATGCCCGTACTGATGTATAATCAGTCCTCTCACGTCCGCTTTAATGTAGACTGTACAATTTTTACTCAATATCCTTGGCATGTCATTGTAGCTTATGTCCCCCTCACTCTAGTGCAAACTGTTGATTTTTCAGTTCCAAAATTGTTATGGTTTTATGCTTTTGAAGAAGGGCTTGCTATGATAAAGTATCTAGAATGGAAGAATAGTATGTTCCTTGTTGAATTACTGATGACGATTTCCCGATACTAATTTGAGATCGATGATAAACGTTTTCATTCTAATAGCGCCAGCCACTAGTTGGTTCTAGTTTTGTTTGGACTGTTTATACTGCCCGGTGTCATGAATTATTACTTTGTCGTATGTACTCGAGACTGCAGGAGTATATAATGTTTTATGAGTGTAAACATATTTCTTGTATCTCGATCATATGAATGACAAATGCATGTATCAATGCCTGATGTCGTATTAGAGTTGGACCATTCACATATTTGGTAGTGTATGGGTGAGAAAGTATCTGATAATACTTTCTCACCCATATTTCCATATTTCAGCATATAATTCTATCTTTAACTAATATAATTCTTGATACGTATTCGATATTCAGGAAAAATATCATGGTACTCTTCCATGAACTTCCATGAAGTATAGGATGACCAGTGTAATAGTGTAATAGATCTCGTGTTGAAAGTGCATTAACCTCTGACCTATTAGTTTTCTTGACTTTTTTTGAATGGATGGATTTAGGACCACTGTTTCGCTGAATTTTAAAAGCCTCATAATAATCCGTAGAATAATATGTAGTCTAGTGATAGAAAAAACGACTTGCTGCCTTTAAGTTAACATAACTAACCCAGAGATGGTAGTAGTAGTAGTACCAAACTGGCCACGGTTTCCATAGAGGACGAACCTTTACATGAAAAGTGTAAAAATTTCACGTCAATCGGATCACAGACAGCAGAATTATCGAGGTTAGAGTAAAGTCATTTTGTAATTTGTTTGAAAAATGGAAAAAAGCGAGTTTCGCGTGTTGATAAAACGTAGTTCTTTAATGGGTAAAAACACCGTAGAAGCCCAACAATTGCTTGAGAAACATTAACCGGACTCCTCTACATCAAAACCAACAGTGTGTTGTTGGTATGCTGAGTTTAAACGTGGTCGTACGGACACCAACGATGCGGAATGTTCGGGTAGGCCATTGGAAGCCGTTACACAGGAAAATGTGAGTGAAGTATTAAAAAATGTAATAAAAAATCACAAAGTGAAGGTCTGTTAGATTGCAAAAATGACACAGATATCATCTGTAAGCGTATTTACAATCCTTCATGAAAAATTGAGCATGAAAAAGGTTGTTTCCAAGTGGGTGCCGCGATTGCTTTCAGTGGAACAAAAACAGCAACGAGTCGACGATTCAGAGACCACGTTTAAAATCAGTATACCAACGACAAATCATTGTTTTCGATGGAAAGAAGTCCGGGTAATGTTTTTCATTAAAAAACAATGTTTTATCAACACGCGAAACTCGCTTTTTTCCATTTTTGAAACAAATTACAAAGTGACTTTACTCTAACCTCGATAACTCTGCTGTGTGTGATCCGATTGACGTGAAATTTTTACACGCTTCATGTAAAGGTTTTAACCTCTATGGAAACGTGGCCAGTTTGGTACTATTAGCACCATCTCTGGGTTAGTCTCGGAACTTATTGAACGATGTGTTACATTTATGTTCTAGTTTGTACACCGCAGCTAAGATGAGGGTCTGTTTCTCAGTATTAAACTTCAGTATTTTATAGACTCAAGAGATTATACTTGATTTTAAAGCCTTTCACAATAGTATGTAGTTTACCGAGTCTCAATATACAATTTCCCAATGAATAATTTCTTTAATTGAAGTAAAACATTGTTTATAGCGTTTGTGGTATTTTATTTCATCACATGGAAAAAATCATTACAAAGTAATGGTATTTCATAAAAAAGTCTAGAGTAGTTTATGTTTACAAATGATGTTTGAGTTGGAGCGAAGAAGTCGTTGATATCCAGTTTAAGTACGCTTTTTTCTCTTCATCTTGCACAATATTGGTCATAGTATTCGTTCGCACAATCGGTAAGCAAATTGTTGTATTGCATGACAATGTTGGGAAAATCCACCAAGATGAAAAGCGTAAAGAGCTCGGGATGTTTAAGTATAAGTCTCTCGCCTCCAGTTTGAATGATATGTAAACAAACATCACCAAAAAAATATCTGAGCAGAAAGATTCATTGCAATAATCGGATTGTTAACAAAACTGGCAAATATTGAGAAAAAGTGAGAATCAGTAGAAAACAAATTACAGGAGCAGCGTGTAGTACACCACACGTTTCCTGTGGAGAGTGCTACAAACGGTGTAAAATCGAGATGTCCAGAAAAAAAGCATCAATTCAAGCTCCCGAAGTCGTGAAACGCATCTTCAAGCTAGGCGCGTTTTGGTCTGTGGATGAATGGAATGTAAGGCTCCAAAAGTTGGAAGCATCTAACCCAAAACAGCTACTGAAGCAAATCTTGAACCATTCTTCCTACAAAAAGAACCAATAAATATTTATTTATTTATTTATTTAAAGTCCATTTAACAGATAAAAATTATCCAATTACAAAATGGAACAAAACAAACAGAAAAGAAAATTAATGAAAATTAGAATTAAGTGTTAAAGTTAATATAAAAAAGAAATTCAATGGTACTAACAACAATAAATATGCGTGTAAAATTAAATTAAAGCACACAAAAAAAAGAAAATAAAGTCTAATATTTACTCCAGTTGAGCTTTAAGAATCAGGCTTCTTAACCTCAATTTAAAAACTAGGTATGAGTCGGAAAAAGGACCAAGCTCAAGCCTATCATGATTCCTTACCATTCGTATAATAGGAGAGTGAAAATATAAATTTGTACGGGCAAACGGTGGCAAGAAAAAATTGTTTGGCCGAGAAGAACGCAATGATTGACGAAGACGTAGGTCTGCAAGCAATGTTAATGAAATTTGATTGTGGCAGAGTTGATACAGAAAACACTGATCTAGATACATGCGACAGGATGACAGAGTAGGCAAACGTAGGAAGGATAAACGGCAGTCATAGGGTTGATATGGGATTTTGAATTTGTAAAACAAGACACGAGTAAATTTACGCTGGACATTCTCTAACGAGTCAATGAGGTAGGAGTGTCGGGGAGACCAAACTACAGAGCAATATTCGAGGATAGGACGGGCAAGACAGATAAACAAGCGGACAGTAGTAGATATATTGTTAAATTTATGCGCGTGCCTGAAAATAAGTCCCAATATTTTCGAGGCCCTAGTAGTCGCGATTAGAACGTGTGCATCAAAATTGAGCTTAGGATCAAAAGTAACGCCAGGGTCCTTAGCAGAGCTCACAGCAGCGAGTGGGACTTCATTCAACATATAGGTAAAATTCAGCGGAGAACGATTTAGATTAAAAGTCATTTTATAGCATTTGGCAACATTAAGACAGAGGTAATTAGACGAACACCAGTTACTTAGTGCAATCAGGTCCATCTGAAGATATTGACAATCTTGTACAGACCTGATAGCTCGAAAGACTTTAAAATCATCGGCATACAGTAGGCAATTGGAAGCGATAACCGAAGGAAGATCATTTATAAACAATAAGAATAAGAGGAGACCTAAAATGGAACCTTGAGGAACACCAGAGGACGGATAGAATGGAATAGAGGTAGTTCCACAGTAACTAACACAACATATACGAGAAGACAAGTAGGAGTCCATCCATGATAAGTGAGGGCCAACAACCCCAAAAGTTTTCAGTTTATAACAGAGAAGTTGATGGTTGACCGTGTCAAATGCCTTCGAGAAGTCAGTGAAGATTACATCAACCTGCAATCGATTGTCTAGGGCCTTAGCAATGAAATCGGTGAGTTCAATTAAATTTGAAGTCGTAGAGCGACCTTTGAGAAACCCATGTTGTTCTTTCGACAAGATAGGGGTCAATGAAACTGAAAGCCGGTTGTGTACCAGACGCTCAAGTAATTTTGAGAAACAGGAAATTAAGGAAATAGGACGATAATTGGACACAGAAGAAGGATCACCACTTTTAAGAATAGGAACAACGTTTGCTCTTTTCCAATAAGCAGGGAAAATACCAGTCTTTAGACTGAGGTTGAAGAGAAATGCCAGAGGGATACAAAGTGAAGACGCTAATGACTTGACAAAAATATTCGGCAAGCCGTCAGGACCAGGTGATATATTAGGATTAAGTGAATTAATGAGGGATTCAACTTCGATATGGTCAGTGAAAAGTGAAGAAATGTCAATGGAGTGAAGTACAGGCGTATTAACTGGATTAGAGACATGAGAAGAAGGAATAAAAGTTGACGAGAAGAACTGAGAGAACAAGTTGGAAATATCCTGTGGAGAAGAGCTAACTATATTATTCCAGCGGACTGAAGGAGGGACAGAAGAGGAGGACTTAAAGGATCTAATGTATGACCAGAATGGTTTCGCATTATTCGCCATGAGGGAACTCTCCAAGCTACTGAAGTAGTTTTTCATTGCAGTCTTTAGTTCTTTTTTTGCTGCAAGACGTATATCACAAAATGCGGGCTCTGGATTCTTCAGTACCACAACGCTTGAAACGGCGGTGTGCCTTACTTTTAGCACTCAAGGCACTTAGTACTTGCTTGGTTAGCCATGGTTTCTGCTTTACTTTGCGAAGAGCTTGTAAAGGTGTGAAGTGTTTAACCAACTCATAGAGGTAATTATAAAACTTATTCAGAGCTTCCTCACACTCCAAATTATCAAAAAACTCCTGCCAGTCAATCAAGCTCAGCTCGGAGGCTAAAGCTTCGTAGTTTGCTTTGAAGAAGTTGAATTTTGGCGAAGAAGCAAACGTACGACTTGACAAAGGTGTAATGGAGAGATCAAGCGATAATGGCGGATGATGACTATCGATACTCACTAGAGAATTTAATGCAGTGGGAACAGATAGACAGTTTAGTGGAAAGTTAGAAAGAACTAGGTCAAGTACCCTACCATTAGCATTAGGGATATTATTGAATTGCGATAGTGAACAGAGTGATAGAAACGAGGAGAGGGATAAAGAAGATGCATCGGTTGATGAAACAGAGAAAGGAAGGTTCTTCGTCCATTGCACTGCTCCCAAATTAAAATCACCGCATATTAGAATTAAAGATTGCGGATGTTGCAATAAGACATAAGAGGAAAACTCGTCAAAGAATGTCTCATACACATACAAAGGAGAGTTACTAGGTATGTAGACAGAGGAAACTAATAAAGATGTATTGTTAGGAAGGAAGATCTTGACAATCACACAATCCACAACACGGGAAAAGCAAAAATCAGCACAAAGGGAGCTACGCACTGTATTACTAACAGCTACAAGAACACCACCTCCATCTACTTTATTTGCAGAGGCCAAGTCCCGATCACAACGGTACATATCAAAATCAAGGGATATTTCCGAGTTTAAGATGTTACTATTTAACCAGGTTTCCGTAAGACATATAAATACATCTTCGCTGAGTTGCAACGATAAAAAGAGCTTGTCAAGCTTGGTCCTTAACCCTCTTACATTTTGGTAATATACTGAAATATTTGAAGTTAAGCTACAGTCATTAAATCTTATACTAGTTTGTAGGTTGATGTCTACCCGGTGCAAGAAAGGACTTCCTTCTTCTTGAGCTGAATGGTTTAATAAGTACTCCAGGCGGCCAAGCTTCAGGATTCAAAATAGTATCACAATTTGAGGGCACTGTAAGCTTGAAAGAAGCTACCACTCTGTCCTCCAGATTGTCCTTAGTTAATTTGTAGCAACTAATAACTTTAACAGCTGGCCCAAATTTTTTACAAACGTAGTTTTTTAGGTATTCCGCAGTTGTATGGTAGCTTAGGCGCGAAATAAAGATCTCCTTTGGAGGGGATACGATGTCAAGTGTTGGGACTTCGTCATTCGAAATCAGAGTAGCCACAGCCGAGGTGTCAACACCAGATGAGGGCGGAAGACTAGGCGATTGATCGCCCCCCGATTGATTGATGAGGGTCCCGGAAAGCTATCACATGCCACAGGTAATTTATTACTAACCATATGCTGATTTGCTGCTGAAGGCACAGGAGAGTTAGAATACGACGTAGTTGTGCTAGAACAAGCAGCAAGGTTCGGGGTTTTATATTATCGCTGCTGGAGTTCGAAAGTTTTTGGAGAAAAGTCTCATGCTCAAAGGTTGCAGAGTTGAGGACGTATCAAAGGGGAATAAGCGTAGGCTTCCATCCCACATAAGTATGCTTGGCTTTTCTCCAACCATCATTCTGAAAACGGTACTGTCAGCTGGAATGGAATGATCTTCAAAAAGTGGAAATCACATAAGCCTGTTTACAACAAGGATCAACCAAGTAAATCTATGAATAGTATAATAATAGCACCCACTGATAATAAAAATACGAATACTAACATGACTTACAAAATTCACTCAAAGCTTATTAATGAAACTGTAAATCCTTCAGATCCTTCAGATGGTAGTCTAGTGGCAAACAGTAATGTTTGTCATAGTAACCAACTGAGAGGTAGTGTTGGTTCTTCACATGAGCATTCTATTTACACTCTGTTACGTTGGCACAATTAATGGCCCCTCTATTTTCAAACCTTTAAATACCCCGACGCTGAACTTCGCTTATCCGATGCAAAAACCAACATCATCTCAACGCGGAGACGCAATCCAGCGCGCGTTGATGAAATGACGTGGCTGATGTAATCAGGCGGCTGAAGTTGAAATAACTTGGAGACGCGTTGATGAAATGACGCGGCTGATGTAATCAAGCGGCTGAAGTGGAAATAACTGGGAGACGCGTTGATGAAATGACGCGGCGGAGTTCAGTTGAGTTTTAGAGCTGATCGGAAGGAGTCGTGGTGAACGGACGTATAATTTTATGGCGTATCCCTTTTGTAGAAAGAAAAAGCCCTGTGAATCTCAATTCAGAAAGTTCGTAGAAAGATAGCCTCTTTTCGTGTGTGCAACAAAGGATTTTGTGGAATTTGTATTTAGTATTTCCAAGGATTGTGAGATTGTGTAAATCATAGTCAAATTGTGTATTAATTGTTCGAGAAATAGTTGTTCAAAATAGCGTATGCATATTTATTCAAATACTTGATTATCGGTGACGTGGGTGTTGCGTCGGGCGTAATATAAATTTTCTAACGCATTTGCAATGTACAGCCTTGGACTTTCGTTTGGCTCCCTGAAACAGCTGTTCGTTACTCCAATATTCTAAATTTAGTGGCTTTACTACGCACTTTGTGGGATCTGTATTCGTAAGTGTCGTTTGTCTGGGCGTCGCTGGCGTCTTGTTGTTGGAGTGATTTCCGAAGTATCAGTAAGTGCACAAACATTGACATGTCTGTTCGCTGTCAACAGTATTCGAGGAAAGCCATCGAAGTCCTTCGACATAGACTAATCGCATATGAGGAAATTCGGTAATGTATGTTACCACGGAAAATTTGCTGCGCTTCCTTTATCGGCAATATGTACTGCCGTAATCAATATTTTGCTTATTTACTTTTTCTCAAAAGGAGTCAGGAAGTCGTGTCTCTTGGTACAGTTCACGGACAAGCGATTTCAACCCGTCCATGATTTAACGATCGGAATTCGGTGCTCGCATGATAATAATTGATGGAAAACAAATAAAGTTGCGAATTTGTGATACGGCAGGCCAGGAGGCATTCAGGTCAATTATCCATTCCTAGTATCGGGGTGCAGCAGGAGCTCTGCTTGTGTCTGATATAACCTGTAGAGAAACATTCAACCACTTGACAACATGGCTTGCAGATGTTAGGTAACATTTCAAATTCGAATATGGTCATAATACTTGAAATCCGAAACAAAAGTGAAAACACAATCTGGCATAGGGACTTTTTATAGATAAGACAAAAATCGTTTTTGAGATGAAACCCAATATTAAACCTGTTGAGACCGAAAATAGCGGAGATTCATTGTATAAAAATGATTCTAAATTATTTAATGGGTTGATTAAATCATTTATTCTAGTTAGTGGTATACTTACTTGAATTCACTGTAATTCGGATTCCAGTTTTAAGCTACATTTTAAAATTAAGTTTAATGCGTTTGACAAAGCATACATTTTTTGATAAAGAGGCTGATGAGTGAATCTGTCGATAAGCAAATAATAGGTGGAATCTGTTTAAAAATATAGTGCCGTTTTAGTTTGTATGTAATTATCTCAATTTAAAAATACTTTAAGACTCACTTGAATATTGTTAGAGCACTGATAAAACATTCCGAAAATAAATGTTCATTTTACAATCAAAACAGCCTAGAAAAATTGAAATAATTAGATAAGTTCAATGTGCTGGATTAAGCCCAGTTTTCATTTTGTTTGATTCATTCAATTTAATTTCAGGAATTTATCAGAATCCATGACGCACTGGTGAATATTTTAGTGTGTGTGTGCGCGTGTTCGACATTATGGAGTTCTTTAAAAACAAAAAAATTCTTTCTGTCTCTCAATCCACTCCCATAAGCGGTGAGCTAGCCGTGGAACCAAAAAGATCTCCTCTTCAGTCACCATCATGTGACTTTATGTGGTTCCATAGGGAAACTGTTTTTGCTTAGTCAGCAACCTTTGCTGAATACCTTTTTTTGCTGCGAGAGCAACTCCTCAGTTGCTATTACTACATGCATCCTGTTTTTCTTGATAATGCATATTATATTTTTTTAATTTTTTTTCCTGCGGAACACCATCACATAACATGGCGCCCAAATTTTTGGTACTAAGGCTTTCTTGTTTGGCAATTTAACCTTCATCATCTCATTTTGTGCCTATCATCACTGATGATTATTCAGGCCTTGGTGATGCTTGGTCTGGCAGAGGAGGATTTCGGTTATTGGCTTCTTTGAGACATTCATTATTCATTTTGCTCCTCTTCTCATAGACTGACTCATCGCCTGTGTCACCTTTTTGGAACAGTGCTCTTGCAGCTGGCGCCCCACCAACTACCGTTTGTTTTCTCGCTATCTCTCTTCTCTTTCTCTCTTTCAATTCCCGTAGGTAGTTTCAGCAGCCACTCCAGATTTTCGACCTTTTTGTTGGTTTCGAGGTGGAGTGCGAAGGATCGGCATCGTGTCAGTGTGTTCACCTTGTAGATTTGATTATGGCACATGACGTTGATCCGACTGATACTGCGCACAACCACATTCCCGATCCTTGAGCGGACGCTGGTCTAGAACTATCGACGTTTGTACGTTTTGAATTTAAATCAAGCTAAAGCAATTGTTTCGTGGAATCCACTTCTGTACTTTTTGCATTCTATCCTTCTTCATCTATATCTCCAGAGGACCTCTTGCCGCTGGCCAACGAAAAGTTGTGACGCAATTGCGTTTTGAAATCGTAGCCAAGCGATCGGATAGACCTCAGGACTTCTAGTATACATATTTAGCTCAACAATTTTTCTATCGACCTCTCTTAATTTCAGTACGCAGTCTCCTTTCCTGATGTCCACGCGCGCACACACTCCTTCTAATGAAAAATCAATTGTCGTAAAGTAAAGTAGAGTAGAGTAAAGAGAAAAAGAAAATATACAAAGTTAATAAACGAAAACGAAAATTTAGTAATATTAAGAAAATTCTAGAAATAAGAAGAGAAAAAAAAGATTTTTTTGTAAAATCATATGATTAAGCGAGTCTTGGGGAGATATATTTCGATGTAAATTTGTACATCTTCCTACGACTCGAGCCAAGCCAATATTGCCAATTGCATCGTTCCAATAACTAGGGATCGATAATGACTTCTCCTTTTAGTCAGGAATTTGTGCCCTCGAGGCATTCTACACCACAGGGTGTCCCCTTGAATACTCGCCTAAGTAGAGACAAGACTTCCCTTGATTCCGGCGTGGCATCTAGTCGACAGACGGACTTTAATGTCCCAGCTGATCTATTTAATGATGCCAATCCATTTTCTATCGACAAAGGAGGAAATATTAACCTAACTCAACTACCATTCAAATCCGAAGGAATCAAATCGTATATCGACACAGCTGAATTGTGGAATACACCGTCTCCGGTTGGTCCTTATACTGAAGACAATAGAAATGATGTCCAGTTGATGGATCTTGCTGCTGATATCCGAAGATTGACGCAGGCACTCGAGTCGAGTGTCGTCAGTCCCTCGAGGCAAATGGGCAGAATAGATCCACAGTCAAATTTAAATCCACCTTACATTACCGCTCAAACTACGTCTGAGCCTCAAGCATCGAATTCCGCACGATATCCACAACGCTCTACTCTTCAGTCTCATCTTTCTATACCTATTTCCAAATGGGGTATTATTTTCGATGGAGGTAAATCCAGTCTCCGAGTGGATGACTTCTTATACAGAATTCAAGCTATGGCGGACACTCAGGGCGTTCCCTTGGATCTAATCGCACAGAGTTTCATTTGTTCTTGAGGAATCCTGCTCTTAGTTGGTACTGGAAGTACCATGCCATGAGTGCGCATGCAATTAACTGGGAATCCCTAACCCAGGCGTTCAGGCACCGTTTCGCCCCTGTTGGTGTTGACATTGATGTTCGACGCCAGATGGACGCTCGCATGCAAGGCTTGAACGAACCTTTCGTCGACTTCTTTGATGCCCTGGAGACTATGTCGCTCCAACTCAGACAGAGCATGTCGGATTTGGACATGCAGCGCCTGTTGTTCCGCAACATGACTAAACGTCTGCGCGATCATTTAGCCGGTCGGCACTTCGAGTCTATACGTGAGTTGGTGAATTGTTGCACCTCAGTGGAGACTGTCTGGAACATCAGCAAGCCTGAACGGCACCACATCCCTAGCCGTACCGTGCACGAGATAAAAGACCCTTACCCTGGCCATGCCCGTTTCTCATCTGATAGACATGTGGAAGCTATCCAGTCAACCGACCCCATCAATAGTCCAGAATATCGCCTGTGCTGGAATTGCAGTGACATCGGGCACTCGTTTGCCCAATGTCGGGCCCCCGTCAAAGGTGTCTTCTGTTTTGGTTGTGGTAACCCCGGCGTTCGCAAGACGAACTGCCCTAAATGTAGGGAAGTGGGAAACTACAACAGGAGCGCCCCGGTTGTGAGGGATCGTCGCGCTCCCAATTCTCGAGTCCCACCTCAACAACACAAACCGTAGAATTGCTCTACAACAGTAGACGCAGCCACCAATGTGGATCCCGAACTGCGATCACTAATTTCTGATCCCCGATCCCCACAACAGTACGAATTCCCATGTGACCCGTACCAAGCACGCCTGCCTAGCAGATTTTGTGTGTCTGCTTCATGTCAAACCAACTCTCCCCTAAATCGTGCTTACCGGAGATACCGTAGAACTGTTAAATATTTCCGCGCTAAGCGCACATTCTGTAAATTGGCAGCAGTAGCAGTTTTATCTGATATGGACCTGAACGATCCTCGTCCTCGCTGCAACATTATCGTCAAAGACCGTATGCTCACTGGTTTGATGGACAGTGGAGCCAGCGTCAGTGTTTTGGGACATGGCTCCCTTGCTTTGATAAGAAACCTAGATCTCCGTCTTCATAATATCAAGACCAATATCCAAACGGCGTCTGGTCAACGCGTAGCCGCGGTGGGATACGTGAATGTCCCTGTCACGTATGAGAAGGAGACTAAGCCTTTACGGTTCCTGGTAGTCCCGTCCCTAGCCGGCAAGCTATATTTAGGCATTGATTTTTGGGATGCTTTCCAGATCGCTCCGGTGTCGCTGAAACATGTTAGTGTGCTTCAGGAAGACCCCTCTTCAATTTCAGTCAGTGAGACTGATCTTCACCAGCTGACCTCAAACCAACAGCAGCAATTACAGAAAGTAATTGCTCTATTCCCTTCGTGCAATAAACTTGGTTTGGGAAGAACGTCACTGGTTACACACCACATTGACACCGGGACTGCTAAGCCCGTCAAACAACGGCATTATGCTGTTTCCCCTGTCGTACAGGATCTGATGTACAAGGAACTGGACCGTATGCTCGCCCTTGGTGTGATCGGCGAGAGTCACAGTTCTTGGAGTTCCCCTGTAACATTAGTTCGCAAACCTGGGAAAGTCCGGTTGTGCCTTGATGCCAGGCGCGTGAACGAAGTGACCGTCAAGGACGCATATCCGTTGCCCTTGATAGACGGGCTACTCTCACGCCTAAGATCCACCAAGTTTATTACCAGTCTTGATTTAAAGGACGCCTTTTGGCAGATACCCCTCGATCCCGAATCTCAAGAGAAGACAGCCTTCACGGTGCCGGGTCGTCCTTTGTATAAATTTAAGGTCATGCCTTTCGGGTTGTGCAACGCACCCCAGACTATGTGTCGTCTAATGCACAAAGTCATCCCGCATGAGCTTCAAGACAAAATCTTCGTCTACCTGGACGATTTGCTCGTAACCAGCTCTTCATTCGAAGAACATTTGCAACTTTTGCCTACAGTAGCTAAGCTACTGAAGTCAGCTGGGCTCACGATAAACGTGAAGAAGAGCAGGTTTATCCAGCGTGAGATTAGGTACCTGGGATACATCGTTAGTGATGGTATCCTAAAGACTGATCCTTCCAAAGTCTCCAGCATCATGGATTTCCCGATTCCCAGATCTGCAAAGGACATTCGTCGTTTCATGGGAATGGCTGGATGGTACTGCCATTTTATTCATCGTTTTGCCGCAATTACCGCTCCCTTGACTGATTTGCTGAAAGGCAAATCGTCCTTCCGATGCCCCTGTATTAGTCAACCCTGATTTCACTAAATCCTTCTTCATCCAGTGTGATGCTAGCACCACTGGCATTGGTAGCGTTCTCTTTCAAAAGAACGAAAAGGAGGAAGAGCATCCTATTGCCTTCATGTCAGCCAAACTAACGTCGGCGCAGCGAAATTATACTATCACGGAGTTGGAGTGTCTCGCCGCCGTACAGAGCGTGGAGAAATTCCGTGCTTATATTGAAGGTCTGCCCTTTACCATCATCACGGATCACGCTAGTCTGAAGTGGCTTATGAGCCAACAAGACCTTTCCGGTTGATTGGCTTGCTGGAGTCTGAAGTTGCAAGGTTTCAACTTCAATATCGAACATGTCAAGGGCTCAGCTAACATCGTCCCCGATGCCCTTTCGCGTGCTTATGAGAGCATTAATGAGCTTTCAAGTGTTTACCTTCCCGTTCTTCCCGAACACCTACGCCTCGAGTCTATATTACCGGACTCAGCCTTCAGCCACCCCGACTATGTAGAGCAGATGTTAATCATCGCTAAAGAACCTGAACGGTTTCCAAATGTATGGGTCCGAGATGGCCGGATCTACATTAATGTAGGACGAATGTCCGATACCGATTTGGACATTCCTCGTACCAAATTATGGGTTCCCGTGAGCCAGCAAGCCAGGCTGATTTCCGAAGCTCACGATAGGCCGGCATCGTCTCATTGTGGTGTACGTAAAACCACAGAACTACTGCAACGATATTATTACTGGCCAACTCTTCGTAAGGACGTCGCTTCTTACATTTCACGTTGCAGTACATGCAAACAGGTTAAACCCTGTAACCAGGTTTTAAGACCTCCCATGGGCCATGAGCGCTTGTCTGAACGACCTGTACAGCGCTTATTTATTGATTTTCTAGGACCCTATCCACGCTCCAAAAGTGGAAATACTTACTTATTTGTAGTGCTCGACCACTACACGAAATTTGTGTGGCTCAAGCCCCTAGCAAAAGCAACCACTGAGGCAGTCCTTAAATGTTTGCAAGATCTCTTTTGTACTTTCGGAGTACCAGAACTAATACACTCTGATAACGGTGCACAGTTCACTTCGAAACGGTTCACTCATATCTGCAAGAACATGGTGTCTCTCATATCTTAACCCCCAAATATTCACCCCAATCGAATGCCTCCGAACGGGTGAACCAATCGATCCTAGCCGCCATCCGCGCTTACATAGGTGAAGACCATTGCACGTGGGATAAATACCTGTGCGAGGCGGGCGCGGCGTTTCGAAGTGCTGTTCACGAGTCCACGGGTTGTTCCCCACACTATTTAATGTTCGAATTTCAGTCCATGAGCCACGGCTCGGATTATGAGCTCCTCCGACGCCTTTCCGCGTTTGAAGATGGCAAGGTTGCGCTCAGCACCCGGCACGAGCGCCTGTGACGTATTCGCGAGCGTGTCCAGGAAAAGCTAGCTGCAGCCTATGCTAAAGGCCAGCAGCGATACAATTTACGAGCAAGAGTCCGTACCTTTACTCCGGGACAATTGGTTTACGTCCGGAATCATGTCCTTAGTAGTGCAGCTGATAAATTCGCGGCTAAATTCGCACCCATATTTGTACCTGCCAGAGTGGTTAGACAGGTGTGTCGGGTGGCCTATGATCTCGAGTCACTTGATGGAAAGCCTTTGGGGACCTATCACGGTCAGGATATCCGGCTGTAAATATTACCAACTAGTCGGCTGTATTGTGGGTCAGGCATGTTTCTGTTTCCTTTTCGCCCTGTCTTCATACTCTGTATTTTCCTTTCTCCCCACTCTCACATTCTTTTTATTGTTGTTAATAGTGTAAATAGGACATATAGAGTTAGTTTTAGCATAAGGTTATAGGTTCTGTACAGTTAGTGATAGGTGTAAATAGTAGTTCGTTTGTAAGTTCTCTTTGCCGAGATCGAGGGCTGGAGGTGGAGATATGGTGTGGTACGAGGAAGGCAGCGCAGATGTTCGCTGACCAAATCAATGCCCCAATATAGTTTTTTTTCGAAGCCTACCAGTACGGCTCGATTCGGCGCAATTTTTTTTTTGTTGTTGACGGCATAGTTATAACCTTTTAGAATTAAGTTGAGGGATTATAGTATTGTTATCGTTTATCGCCCATATTACGGGATTATATTATCGTATCGTATCGTATTATCGTATCGTATAGCATTATCGTATCGCATTATCATACCGTATAGGATTATCGTATCGTATAACATTATCGTATCGTTTAGCCATACCGTATCGCTTAGTATTATCGTATCTTTTAGTGTTAGCGTATCCTTTAGAATAGCATTATCGTATAGCCGCATCTTAGCGTTAGGTTATCGCTTGTATATAGTGTATTACAGTTTGACCTTGGCTTATTGGTTAGTAGTTGGTATTGCCCGGCTTTGGGAAATGAGACCCTTCTCCAGGGTATGGGACGCCCCACGTGTTACGTTGGCACAATTAATGGCCCCTCTATTTTCAAACCTTTAAATACCCCGACGCTGAACTTCGCTTATCCGATGCAAGAACCAACATCATCTCAACGCGGAGACGCAATCCAGCGCGCGTTGATGAAATGACGCGGCTGATGTAATCAGGCGGCTGAAGTTGAAATAACTTGGAGACGCGTTGATGAAATGACGCGGCTGATGTAATCAGGCGGCTGAAGTGGAAATAACTGGGAGACGCGTTGATGAAATGACGCGGCGAAGTTCAGTTGAGTTTTAGAGCTGATCGGAAGGAGTCGTGGTGAACGGACGTATAATTTTATGGCGTATCCCTTTTGTAGAAAGAGAAAGCCCTGTGAATCTCAATTCAGAAAGTTCGTAGAAAGATAGTCTCTTTTCGTGTGTGCAACAAAGGATTTTGTGGAATTTGTATTTAGTATTTCCAAGGATTGTGAGATTGTGTAAATCATAGTCAAATTGTGTATTAATTGTTCGAGAAATAGTTGTTCAAAATAGCGTATGCATATTTATTCAAATACTTGATTATCGGTGACGTGGGTGTTGCGTCGGGCGTAATATAAATTTTCTAACGCATTTGCAATGTACAGCCTTGGACTTTCGTTTGGCTCCCTGAAACAGCTGTTCGTTACTCCAATATTCTAAATTTAGTGGCTTTACTACGCACTTTGTGGGATCTGTATTCGTAAGTGTCGTTTGTCTGGGCGTCGCTGGCGTCTTGTTGTTGGAGTGATTTCCGAAGTATCAGTAAGTGCACAAACATTGACATGTCTGTTCGCTGTCAACAGTATTCGAGGAAAGCCATCGAAGTCCTTCGACATAGACTAATCGCATATGAGGAAATTCGGTAATGTATGTTACCACGGAAAATTTGCTGCGCTTCCTTTATCGGCAATATGTACTGCCGTAATCAATATTTTGCTTATTTACTTTTTCTCAAAAGGAGTCAGGAAGTCGTGTCTCTTGGTACAGTTCACGGACAAGCGATTTCAACCCGTCCATGATTTAACGATCGGAATTCGGTGCTCGCATGATAATAATTGATGGAAAACAAATAAAGTTGCGAATTTGTGATACGGCAGGCCAGGAGGCATTCAGGTCAATTATCCATTCCTAGTATCGGGGTGCAGCAGGAGCTCTGCTTGTGTCTGATATAACCTGTAGAGAAACATTCAACCACTTGACAACATGGCTTGCAGATGTTAGGTAACATTTCAAATTCGAATATGGTCATAATACTTGAAATCCGAAACAAAAGTGAAAACACAATCTGGCATAGAGACTTTTTATAGATAAGACAAAAATCGTTTTTGAGATGAAACCCAATATTAAACCTGTTGAGACCGAAAATAGCGGAGATTCATTGTATAAAAATGATTCTAAATTATTTAATGGGTTGATTAAATCATTTATTCTAGTTAGTGGTATACTTACTTGAATTCACTGTAATTCGGATTCCAGTTTTAAGCTACATTTTAAAATTAAGTTTAATGCATTTGACAAAGCATACATTTTTTGATAAAGAGGCTGATGAGTGAATCTGTCGATAAGCAAATAATAGGTGGAATCTGTTTAAAAATATAGTGCCGTTTTAGTTTGTATGTAATTATCTCAATTTAAAAATACTTTAAGACTCACTTGAATATTGTTAGAGCACTGATAAAACATTCCGAAAATAAATGTTCATTTTACAATCAAAACAGCCTAGAAAAATTGAAATAATTAGATAAGTTCAATGTGCTGGATTAAGCCCAGTTTTCATTTTGTTTGATTCAATTCAATTTAATTTCAGGAAGTTACCAGAATCCATGGTGCACTGGTGAATATTTTAGTATGTGTGTGTGCGCGTGTTCGACATTATGGAGTTCTTTAAAAACCAAAAAAATTCTTTCTGTCTCTCAATCCACTCCCATAAGCGGTGAGCTAGCCGTGGAACCAAAAAGATCTCCTCTTCAGTCACCATCATGTGACTTTATGTGGTTCCATAGGGAAACTGTTTTTGCTTAGTCAGCAACCTTTGCTGAATACCTTTTTTTGCTGCGAGAGCAACTCCTCAGTTGCTATTACTACATGCATCCTGTTTTTCTTGATAATGCATATTATATTTTTTTAATTTTTTTTCCTGCGGAACACTATCACATAACAACTCCTGAACTGAAGGCTCTGAAACCGCACCCCAAATATTCCAATTTCGTAAGTGATGTTCTTCAAATTTCATCCACACAAGGATCAATTCAGCTACCTAGCACATCGAGTAACTTGTTAGCCGAAAAGGAGTCCTTTTTAGACCCTCTCTTACCTCCAGCTGTAAAAGTAACAATTAACTCTAGTAACGATCTTGAAAGTAGGTACCTCTTATCAAAACTGCGAGAGCATAAAATATATGAGTTCGTTCGACTCTCCCTGGCCTACATGTATAAAGCGCCAGATACAACATGCATTGATGGTAAAACGAAGACCAATCTTAAAGTATTGATACAAAGAGAAGGTCGTCCTATAGAATTAGATGCTCTTCGCAAAAAAATATTTTAAATATCACGAGCAACTAGGTATCAACCCAGGACAAGCACAAGAAGATCTTCAGACTTATGCTTTACATGTAAGCTCAAATCATATATCTTCGCTTCAAAGGGCACGAGAACAGCATCACAAATTTTTTCGTCCGCAATAAAAATACTTCCTCCAAATGCATCAAAATGTTCTATCATAACTGAGGTGGTATGAAAAGTAAACTCAGCAAACTTTTTCTTGACGCTAAATTATGCCCTTTCACTGTCCTTGCTCTAACGGAAACTTGGTTGAATAACTCCTTTCGAAATGAAAAGATTCTCGATAGTGGTTGGACTTTATATTGGAATGATCGAGATTTTCAAACTACCGGGTTGTCACGAGTCGGTGGAGTCCTAATCGCTGTACACAACTCGATATTGAGTGACCTCGTCACTACGACCACATATTAACATTTCAAGCATACAAAAGTTCGAATCAAACTTAAAAAATTTGACTTGTACATTGGTGTATTTTATATTCCTCCAAAGTCCAATCAGGTCGCTTACAATGATGCATGTGGAGTTATTTCTTCACTTGCTGGCCTTACTAATGAAGAAGATAAAACTATTATGCTTGGAGACTTTAATAGGCCAATTTAACGTTTATAGTCGACGAACTTGATAATCGTCTCCTTCCAGTCAATCTACTGGACGACAGTGACTACAACCTTGTTTCTGCATTTTATGGCAATAATTTACAGCAAGTAATTGCAATGGTAATTGGCTAGATTTTATCTTTACCAATGCTTATGACGATGTGGTGGTTAATCCAACCAGTGAGGTGGAAAATCTTTTCTCAAACACCCTCCACCATTCCACTCTTTTGGTTGAATTTTCCACTGCTGAAGCTAAAGACACTCTTTCGTACAATAACTTGATTGTATTTGATTTTCGCAATGCTGATTACGAGAGCATTCAAAGCATATTTTTAATATAGACTGGACTTTCATGTTTTCAACGTTAGATATACTCGTAAATGATGCTGTAAATTTATTCTTTCAGCACTTCCTTGACGCCGTTGAAAGACATGTTCCTAAAATCGAGAAAAAGGACAAATTATCAGAGCCCTGGCTGGATAGTGATCTTCGATCTTTAAGGAATAAAAGAAATAAACTGTATAAAATCATGCAAAGTAGATCTGATGTGAATGACGAAATTAAAAGAGAGCATGATGAACTGTCAAAAGAATTTCAATTGATGTCGCGCGAGGCCTATGAAGTATATGTTAATGTTATAGGTGAACACATCACCAAAGACTCCAAGAAAATTTTTGAATTTGTGAACATCAAGCGCAAAGCTCATGGCTATCCTAAACAAATGACCGTTGAAGAATGCAGTTCTACTCTCCCTGAAGAAATCAGTAATTATTTTGCAGACCATTTTCAATCAGTTTACTGTTCAGCAAACAATTTCCATAATTTTTCACCACTAGACACAGAATGTGGGCTTGTACTGCAAAAAAATTCAGTTTCAGAGGGTGACATATTTGAAGCAATTGAAACTCTTGATCATGGACCTGGCTCTGATTTACTTCCTCCATATTTTTTATTTCAATGCAGAGAACAATTGGTTTTACCTCTTTACATCATTTTTAACAAATCGCTATCAAGCGGCGTGTTCCCAGCATACTGCAGATCCTCCTACTTGATTCCAATCCATAAAATCAAAAGCAAATTATGGAGGGATTGCCATACTATCCACCACCCCAAAGTTATTTGAAAACATAGTATGTTCCAAAATATCACCTTTTATTGAACAGCGTCTCAATGACCAACAGCATGGCTTCAGAAAGAATCGATCCAAAACCATCAACTTAACAGTTTTGGTCTCTAACATCCTTTGTGCAATGAAAAATGGACACCAGGTCGACGTAATTATATTGACTTTAGTAAGGCTCCCTTATTCATTGGCTGGACTTGTATTTCAAAAATCGGACTCAAACCGTTAAACTTCAGGGATATGTGTCAAACGGAATTCAAGTCTATTCCGGTGTTCCTCAAGGCAGTCACCTCGGGCCTCTTCTCTTCAACATTTTTATAGTGGACCTTTCTGAGATGTTATCCGGTAAACCAAACTTATTTTATGCGAATGATCTCAAATTATATCAAGTGATAGTATCCCAAAGTAATTCTTTGTTCCTGCAAGACAAAATAAATACTCTATTAGAATGCTCTAAAAAAAATCTTCTATATTTGAATTTTGAGAAATGCCAGGTGATAAGTTTTTCTCGGAAAAGTACAATTTTATTATCTGATTATCACCTCAATGATACAAAGCTTTCCAGAGTTGATGGAGTAGTAGATTTTGGTGTTCACTTGGATAAGAAACTCCGCTTTAATTTGCACTACGATGAGGTTCTCTGCAAAGCGAATAAGCTTTTAGGTTTCATCAAACGACGCGCGAAAGAATTTAAGAACTTGTGGGTAACGAAAACATTATACACAACATTAGTGCGGCCAATTCTGGAATACGCTTGTGTCGTTTGGAATCCAGTCTTTAATGTTCACTCAGCGAGGTTTGGGTCTGTTCAGAAACAATTCTTACTGTATGCTCTGAGATCCCTCTATGATCCAAAAAATTTCCATAATTTGCCATCATACGATAACCAGCTATCCCTTCTCAATATGACACCACTTGCCTTCCTTAGAGCCACATTATGCTCATGCTTCGCATTTGATATCCTTAGAAGAACCGTTAAAATCCAATATCTAATCGAAAAAATAAACTTAAACGAGCCAGTAAGATTTACGAGACATAAACCTTTGCTCGAAGAAAGTAAACATCATCTATGATCTATGATGATAATGAGCCGCGATAAATAGGTGTGTCAAAATTTTCAACAAGATGAGCCATCTTTATTCCCCAACCATATCTGGATCCCAATTTAAATTCAATGTATCGAAGTTCCTCGGTTCCTAATCCTTCTCTGCAAATGTAAATTTATATTGAAAAAAGAAAATAAATAAATAAAAAAACTGTGATATGTATTTTAATAGAATGTAAAAAAATGTATACCTTGTTTGGTCAATAAATAAATAAATAAATAAATAGGTGTGTAGAAGAGTTCAAGAAGTCCAAGCTGATTTGCAGGGAATTCATCTACTCTAACCTTGAGATCAATGAGGTATTGGCGAAGTGAAGTCCATTGACTTTTATCTAACTCCAACAGATTTTGTTCACTGCATCGGAAGATTATTTTCGCTTGAAATGTCAAATCCAGGTATAACTTTGCTTTTGTGGAAACCTTCATCAAGATAGTATGTATAGTTCAGCAAGAGGTTTTTCTCATAGATTCGCTGTTTCTCTCGATTCTTTTTTAGTTTCTTCTCTTTCTTGTTCACTTTTCTGGCTGAAGTAGCCTTACCAGTCTGGCTTGGCCTTTTCATGCTTCTGACTAGCTGACGAACTTACTGGATCTACTCCGATCATTTTAAATGACTGCTTCTAGTGGTAAAACTAAAGATGTTTATTTATTACATCAGCATATGTATTTCCTTCTCTGAATTTATGGATGGAGGGGGAGTCGAGTTCAATATGTGTTGATAATTCTACTGCATAAGTAAACATGTTTAGCCCTTGGATGCTGTAATATTGCTTACTCTCATGATTTAAATTGAAAGATAAGAAAAGGCTATGGAGTTAAGACTTCAACCACGAAGCTAACAGAAGTAGGAGTCAGTAACAGGAAATGACACTTTGCTCCGTATTTTCTTTAGAGTTTTTGGACTACTCTTGGGCTACAATAGATTGCTTATAGGCTAGTAAGCTATCTTTTTATCTGTAAAACTATCTATTTAGCTGTCGTTTTAGCTGATGAGCTGTCTCTCTTATGCATAATGCTGTCTATGTGGCTGGCTTTTGAACCGATTCCCTGTCTGTTTAGCTGTTTTTCTATCTCTTCAGTTGACTGTGTAGCTGTCTTAAGTTGATAAGTTGAGCGCCTGACCCAACGTGCTATCTTTCATACCCTTAATTTATTGGTTACTTGGTAAGTATCTATTTATAAAAAAAATTTTATTACTTTCCTTACAGTTACAGTCAATATTTTTACACCTTATTTTAAATGTTATATGCTTTTCACAATTTACTTGAAACCTACTGATTACCAAGACTGCATCGTCATCATCTTCCAAGTTATTTGTAGGCATAAATGGGTCAGATAAGAATATTCACGTCTAGGTTGCTGTTCTGGTAAACAAATCTTGATTAGGAAGAAGCCGTTGTTAGTTGACCGAGGATTAATTGATCGTATTTCATGCTGATATATTCTTCATAAGATTGAGTCAATATTCCTTCTTTTTTTCCTGTGCATCCATTTTTCTCTTGACCTCTGTCTATAAGAACCCCTTTTGACAGCAATTCGAGTTCACTTTTCCAATCTTTACATGTCTTCATAGGACATGCGGCCCGTGAAAACTTTTGAAGCTAATAATGCTTGAGACTCTTACCGCCCACAATGATGTTCCGTTGCATTGAAATCATGCTGCTACATTTATGAACTCATCCAAAATGCTCTAAATCGTATGATTCCATGCATCAGCCATTTGGATCATTTTGTAAAGCATAAACTTGTTGAATACATCTCCACATCATGCAAATCATTGCTAGGGCCTTAACATGAGTTAATTTAGCCTGTTGTTTAGTCGATGTATTAAGGGCTTATAGTGGAACTTATAAAGTATATTGAATCATCTTGGTGTTCTCATGTATGATCAACCCTTTTGGATTGTCCGGGATATGCAGGAAGATCAGTATATTTTGACCGGAACGATCTTTTGCCTATCATTGAACAATTGAGTAAAATTTTGATACCTCCAACTGACTAAAAGTCGGTCATTGATTCATTTTTAGAAGAGTTTTAAGTGTTTTTGATGACTTAATGCTGCATCATTACTCACAACCTGTGAAATGATGAAACATCACGGGCAAATGTCTCTAGGTATGTACATTATAATAGCTATCAAACGTCGATGTGTTAGTATCATATGATCAACAGGTCTCTTTATCATCCCAAGCGGGTTATCCGGAATCACCGATCAGCTGAACCGCCTGCTAGGGTGAAAGCTTGGTTGTTCAAGTCTTAACTCCATAGCACTTTCTTATCTTTCAGTTTAAATCATGAGAGTAAGCAATATTATAGCATCCAAGGGCTAAACATGTTTACTTATGCAGTAGAATTATCAACACATATTGAACTTGACTCCCCCTCCATCCACAAATTCAGAGAAGGGAATATATATGCTGGTGTAATAAATATACATCTTTAGTTTTACTACTAGAAGCACTCATTTAAAATGATCGGAGTAGATCCAGTAAATTTGTCAGCTAGTCAGAAGCATGAAAAGGCCAGCCAGACTGATAAGGCTACTTCAGCCAGAAAAGTGAACAAGAAAGAGAAGAAACTAAAAAAGAATCGAGAGAAACAGCGAATCTATGAGAAAAACCTCTTGCTGAACTATACATACTATCTTGATGAAGGTTTCCACAAAAGCAAAGTTATACCTGGATTTGACATTTCAAGCGAAAATAATCTTCCGATGCAGTGAACAAAATCAGTTGGAGTTAGATAACAGTCAATAGACTCCACTTTGCCAATACCTAAACTCCCTGCCAATCAGCTTGAACTTCTTGAACTCTTCTACATACCTATTGGAGGCGGGAGACTTATACTGAAACATCCCGAGCTCTTCCCGCTTTTCATCTTGATGGATGTTTTCAACAGGGCTCTTTTGTCCTGGCAGTTTATTTTTTCCTTTGATAAAATTCCGTTCCTTAATATCTCAAAGACGCTTCTTTATAATTAAGACAGAATTGCATCAATCTGATTTTATTGATGTTTGGTAAATTCAACCACACTTTGGTTGTTACAATACAAAACTGAATGACCTTTACAAATCGTGATACAGATTTCGTTTTACAAATATGCTACTTAACGGGTTTAACAAAATTATTCGACTGACAATGATCAATTCGCCGAGCATTTCACCCACGTTTAAACTGCCAACGTGATTTGCTGACCAGACAGAAACACGTCAGAGAGAAAACGCTGGGTTTGCATCTCTTCGCCGGGATGCCTGCCTTTGTCCATGAAATGTAGCCTAATCTCTTCGATAACGGGTCCACTTCACGGACAAATGCATTGGTTGAATGTGCATGGGCCAGCAATTTTGCTGGGAAAAGAAAATAGCAATTCGAATTACAGTGTGTGGCAAAATTTAGGATTCATGAATATTGAATTGAATTAAAATATTTAAATCGAATAAAATTATTGAATCAAATCAATTGTTCTTAAAGGGAACAGTGAATGATTGATCAATCGATCGGTGAATTGAGTTAAAATGATCGATCAACCGATAAATCAATCAAATTGATTACAAATGAGCTTATTACTACAGTGAACTAACCTTAAATAACTAAGCGTTGATGTTGCCGGATCAGGCCGTGATGGGCGTTCGGGGTGACAGGAACTCAACATCCAACCCCTCGTTGAACGGTCCGTTCAATCTCCTCCAAGGTGTGCGGTAGGCTGTATCGTCAAGGTAACGGCGCGGGTGGTTGGAGCTGCAGGTTGGATTGTTCACCTGTACGACTAATCCAAGAATGGCCAGGTAGCCGATTGTGTACTGGCGGATGTCGTGGTCAGTCACTTGATCGATCCATTAAACGTCTTGCGCTTGTAGTTATCGTCGCAGTTCCTCGATTTCAGATGCAAACTCAGTGAAATGAGTCGTTGAAAGAGTCCACAAGGTTCGACCCGCCGCCAGTAGAAATGTGTTGAAAGACATCGTGCACAGTTATGGCTTGGCCCTCGTACATGTAGTGCCCCTGGATGATTGCCGTGTTGGTTTTGAGAAAGCAGTCCGCCCCCAGCTAAAGGACACCGGAGCCTTGCAACGACAGTGTGAAAGTGTTACTGCCACACACTAGGTGAGTGATGGTTTGGTTGACGAAAGCAGAGATCCATTCGTTCGATTAAGGGATGTTGGACCAGACAGATGAGGTGTGTAACTCCACTGGGGTGCACTTGTGCGTGGGTGTAATTCCCTTCAACAAGTCGACTTCGCATCGACTCATGTTGGATTTCTTGCTGTATAATGGATGAGTCTGTCGGCAGATGTGAATGTTTGACTCCGTTTGGATGCAGGATGAGTACTTCGCTCCGAGAGTGGGTAGTAAATGTCACGGTGCGGCATGATTATCAAATACTGTGAAGATGGTTGTATGGCCACTAATTTATTGGACTTTACCCTAGGTACTGCGAGAATTCTATAGAGCTTTAGTTCAAAGATGACGAAATCGGTGGTCACTTTGGCGCTTATTGACGTTATTTGAAAGAGTTGTAGGACATTCTCTTGGTTCATATGTAGCCGATGGTTCTCGGGTAGATGCTCTCTGATCTTTGTCACCTCTGTCCTAAATTGTTGCTTTGACAATAACAAGGAATTGACCAGCCCGTGTTGAGTATCCGTGACTAAGCTGGTGAGGGACGATTGCATTCTTTGCAAGTTGACGGTGATGAGTGGCATTTAAAAGGAGAGCGTGGTGATCAAGTCGAGGATTGAGGTTTGACTTCCCTCAGGATGAGGAGCCTTGATAGCATTGGTCAGTCTGGTTAACTTTTGCTCTATTGCTATGAAACGTTTTTCGGAAATTTGTTCGGTTTTCCCAAGGATGTTCAGCGTTGAGTCGATGATGGAAGTTTGGTTGGTTAGCAGTGAGTGCAGCTTGTTTTGTCTTTCTTGCATGGTTTTAATGGTCCGGGCCATTTGATTGGCATAATCATCATCAAGAATGGCAAATAATGATCGTGCAAGGCCAACCCCTATGTTGATAGCACCTCTCTTGAACCTGATTCTCAAGATTTGGTTGGTGCTCGAGAATTCCCTTTCAAAGTGCCTGAAATGATCTATAACATGTAGGCAGTTAGTCTGCATGGTTCCATCTTCACAAAGCTGCTGCAAGAGGTTCGTCCTGTTCTATAGAACAGCCAATTTCCGCCAATACGGTCCCGAATCGTAATAAATGAGCAACTACCACTCGTTGGAAGATAAACAGGCTCGACCTAATGGTTGAAAATGAAGACCCGTATGGGGTCTGGTTGTTGAGCCTTGTATTGGAAAGGCGTGTGCTATGGGAGCTAGCAGGCACATCAAGAAGAGCGTCACAATTGACTTGCCAGTTCCCATCGACTGCCACCTTGTCCTCGGGATATCGCCACCACTGATCTGGGATCCTTCTTTCATCAAGTGGGAGGAACTTGCTTGAGATGGTTCTTTGTTAGACCGTGCGTCGTCGAGTACTGGTAACGGGGCCAGTTTGTGTATTGGCCTTTTCAAGGCTCCGGAGGTGGTTTTGACATTTGTAGTAATCGAGTAGGTATGGCCCAAAAAGCCAGCGTGCGAGAGTTTGTCTCGTTACAACTCAAAACGGAACAGTTTTAGCACTCCTGATTTGACTAATCCTTGTCTGTTCGATAATTTTGAAAGTTTAGAGGATGTTAGCCTTGAATCGTTTGATTCGAATGTTTTCATCGCGGATGACCAAGCTCTTTCAAATGAGTGTATCCCGTTTCATGCTTGTAATCCTTCACCGGAAAGTTTTGTATTTGATTTGAATGTTTCGTAGCAGATTCAACCAAACTTCAATTTTCAATTTTTAAATTAGTCGGTTCCAATCTAAACATTAGGAAAGCTCCTTCACAAGTCGTTTGAGACGATTTGTCAGTATATTGCATTATGGCGCAATTGGATTTCGGGGTGATATTGGATATCAAACATTTCTGTACTCAAATGTGACTGAAGTGCAGCGAGTCTTCATGTTCCTAATTGAAAGGCTACCAAAGGAATCAGAAAAGATGATACTAGCTCAGCCCTTAGACAAATTGACCATGTAAGAAAACGAACTATATCAAAACATACGAACACAATCAAGTAGCCCATGGATACCACACATTCGCGACGCATAAGAAACCATCGGTGCCTTCGTACGTTTTGATAATTCGCCCCAGTGGCCACTTCATCGATGGGTATTATCTTCGCTTATGATGACCACTGCTCCCGGTATCGCATCGGGGTGTGATTGTCTCCACTTGACACGATGCTGCAACTGCGCCAAGTACTCGTGCAACCATCATCTCCAGAATTTGAGTTTGAGGTGATTGATTAGCTTCCATCGGGCATGTAGACCTCCGGTGAATAGCTCTGCATGAACATCCACCATGGCTGTGAGGGTTCTCCGATGAGAACGTGGGCTGGAGTTAAGGCTACCAAATCATTGGGATCGTTTGACATTGGAGTCAGTGGTCTAGAATTTGAGATAGCTTCCGCCTCGACCACCAAGGTATGCAGCTCCTCGTAGGTGACAGCCGCCGACAAAATGCCTCGACGGATTAAATTTTTGGCTGATTTGACCGCCGCCTTCCACAAGCCGCCAAAATGAGGCGCGCGAGGAGGAATGAAATGGAAATCGATTCCTCGGCTGGAGCACGCTGTTGTTACTTCTTGACGCGCTTCGTTGGAATATAATGAGGACGACAATTCTGATAGGCTGGTTGTGAGCTCCCCTAAAGTTGGTGGCGTTGTCGCAGAAAAGGTTTCGGCAGTGTCCTCGTCGCCCAATGAAACGTTTAAGAGCACAAAGGAATGCCTCTGGATTTAGATCGCTGACTAGCTCCATATACACGGCTTGTGTAGCGAAACAGCAAAATATGGCTAGGTACCCTTTTACGGTCAGGTACTTCTACCTCGGTAATGGATCCTCATAGGGCCACAAAAATCTACGCCGGAGTTGACGAAAGGACGGGCCGGCTGAATACGTGCACTCAGCAAGTTTCCTATGACTTGTGAAAACAGCTTAGGCTTGACTCGGGTGCACCACATGCACCGTTAAACGATCAATCCCGTGAGTTACTTTCCTCGAATTGACCAGAACCGTTGTCTAGTGGTAGCGAGCAGTGATTGCGCACCTAGATGGCAGTGGTCACGATGGATGTCCATCATCAGCAGTCTGGTGAACGGATGTTTGAACGGTAGTACAATGGGATTTTTGGCGTTGAACATGATTTTGGTAGCCTCCATCCTCCCACCGACACGGATTATACCCTCTGCATCCAAGAATGGTGCCAGTCCCACCAACGGACTGTGCTTGGAGACTCGCCTCCCCGACCTGATGTCCAAAAGTTCGCAGTTATAAGTTAGTGATTGTACATACCTAACGATAATCTCCAGGGCCGTGGATAATTCATCACTCGTAGGCGCTTGATTTTTCAGTTGAGATCGCTTGACTGCAGGCTTGAGCCCACAGATAAACCGCATCATATAGGCCACTATGCGCTGCAGCCTCTTGAAGGAGTTGTCGTGTTGGATCAGCTGAATAAAGTGTTTTTCAGGAGCCTCTGCCACTACCATAGCGGTCTTGGTCCATTTCGTCTCCAAGTCGCAAGGGCTTCCACTCCGATACTTGGAAGGCCAAACTGATTCTGCCCTGGATAAAATGGGAATCCTTGCCACCACATACTACAGCAGCTCAATTTAGCCGGTGCCATCCCACGTGAAAAGATGTCAGTTGGGTTATCCTAAGAAGCAACGTGTCGCCATCGGCCCGGCCTTGAGAGGGTTTATATGGCCGATGCCCTGTTTGCTGCAAAAGTATGGTACGATGATGCTGTAGAATTGATCCACGCCAAGATAATCTCGGCATCGGTACAGAATACCTGAGAAACCTCCTGCAGATTGAGCGCTGTCTTAACTCGTCTTGTAAGCTCAGCGCCTAGTTTCGCCGCACACAACTCCAGGCGCGGAACAGTAAGTGTCTTGATCGGGGCCACTCTTGACCTGGCACACAGCAACCTGACGATGACTTGACTGCTCCTCAGTGTAGACCGCATGTATATCGCTGCACCATTTGCCTTTCGGAGGCATCACAAAAGGTGTGCAACTGTACTTGCACGGGCTTCTCGCCTGTACTGATGTGACGAGAAAATCGGGTCTGCTGCGATGATGGCAGACCACTGCGGAAATCGGACCACTGGGTATGGATCACCGCTGGTAGCGCTGCATCCCAATCCAATTCCAATCGCCTTAATTCCTACAGGAATAGCTTGACTGCTACTATCACAGGAGCCAGAATGCCCAATGGATCGAACATTCTGGCTATATCAAATGCCATCGTTGTTTTTTATTTGAAAAGTGATAAAAGTAATCAAGTAGTGATAATGCAGAAGAATTACTATGACCACCTCGTAGGTGAAAAGCTTAAGAGTGGCAGTTTTTATGAACTTAGAACGAATCCATTAGCTGTAAGTATAAAGCAGGTGAATAAGGTCCTGAAAGAAGCTAGCTACTTTTTCGAAGATATCAATAAAGTGAAAATACCAAACCCATCACTCCCTAGAATATCGAATGGAAATTTTCCCACGTATAAGGTTGCAAAGTGGATCATCACTGAGTGCAATAAAATAGGATATACGTACGGTGACAGATCAATCAAAAATTCGTGTAAACTAAGAAGTGTACAGGTAGCCGATGACGAGATATTAGTTTCTTTCGATGTGCAATCGTTGTTTCCTAGTACGCCAGTAAAGCAAGCAATTTACGAATTAACTAAGTGGATCGAAAAACATGACAGTTCAATAAAAGGGAGAAAGAAAGCGGCACAATACGAAAAACTGGCTAGAATGTGTATGAACGAAAATTATTTCACATTCAGGCGCAAATATTACAAGGTTACCAAAGGATTAGCAATGGGTAACCCTTTTTCACCATTGTTGGTGGAGATCTTTATGACGAGCATTGAAAAGCGAATCCAAGAACAACGGTTTATGCCTAGGATCTGGTGGAGATATGTGGATGATATAATAGCGGTGGTACCAAGAGAAAAAGCATTGGAAGTACTTGAGCAGCTGAACAAAGTGCATAATAATATACAGTTCAAGATGGAAATGGAAAAGGAAGGCGTGATACCGTTTCTAGATTTGCAGATCATTCGAAACAATAGTCAGCTAGAATTCGATATATATAGGAAGCCAACAAGCACTCAGAGGACGATTCCAGCCACATCCGCTCATACATATCCTCAAAAACTTGCAGCATACAAAAGTATGATTAATCGTCTCGAAAAGTTGCCTTTATCTGATGAGCGGTATAGGAAGGAAAAGCTTTACATCATGGAAACAGCGGAATTGAACGGATTCGTTCGCCAAATTATTACGAACATCATCAACAAAAAGAAGAAACAGCTATATAAAAACGAACTATCAACTTTTTTCAAGCAGAATGCAACGATCGAAGCCAACAAAAAACGAAGAATTAGCATCCCGTATACAAGAATGTTTAAGACATTGGCACCTGTTCTGAAGAAACACCAACTAGAGGCAATAGGTACAAGCAGAATTAATAAACTAGGAGTCCAGCTGACCAACGTAAAGGATAGAAAAACTAAGGAGGAAAAATGCGGAGTGTACAAGGTGAGGTGTCCAGAATGTGGTATGATTTATATTGGTCAAACGATACGTTTAGTGGTAGTTCGATGCGAGGAACACTTCAAAGAAGCTGTGGCAACAAAGAATACAAGTAGAACAAATTTTAAATCATCTGTGGCAGAGCATATAGTTAAAAATGGCCACGAAATAACTATGCACGACGTCGAAGTAGGCAAAGATATCAATGGATGGCAAAACTTGATTGCAGCGAAAGCACACAGATTAGAAAAGTACCGGCAAATTTAAGAATGAACACCGACCTAGGTAATAATAATTTAAAACTCATTAATCAAATTAGGTAATAAGGATTAAGTTATGAATGTTAGAACGTAAAAATCCTATTGTGCAAAGAATGGAATTAGCGTTCGAAAAACTCTCTAGTATATAAAGGTAGGTTAAGATAGGTAGAAAGTAGTATACTGACGATGACCGTATGTTGCGGTCAAAATGCGTATATACAGAAAATAACAACAAATATAGTCGAAAAAGGAAGCCTTTGGAATTTTTATTCTTATTTAAAAAAAATCTTTTCGATGTCGGCGGTGAATACGAAACAAGGCATTCTGAAACGCAGGAGAATCGAAAAAGGTCATCCTAGACAGTAGGCCCTGCATGAAGGACATCATTCAGCGAAACGTTTGTGGTCGGGATACTGGACGCATCGAAAACCACCCACAGCTTGGTTGTACTGCTGTCGAGCTTCAGGACACACTGATGTGGAAGGAAGAATCGTTATTTCTCTCGCTGCTGCGACGTCACGTCCTCCATATGCCCAAGCCGATTATACTACCCCATGAAGTCCTCGTAGTCTTACATCAGGGGTCCTCTCCAGTCGAATCTGAATCTGCGAGTGGCCACCGCTTGGGAATCACCAAGAAACGGCCGTCGGGATGTGTTGTCATTGTCTGATAGAAATGTTCTTCGCAAGCCCCTTCAGTTAACGTAAGCTTGTGTACTTCCTCGACCTCCCGAAATTGCTTGATGAGGTGATTAAGCTGGTTATCTTCTGCCAGGATGCCGCATGTCACGGAAGACACTTGAGGTGTGATCACTCTTCCGGCTACAATTCACCCTAGGAGCGTATTCTGGAGCACTGGGAGGTGTGAGCCCAACTTTTTTTGTCCAAGGCTAGGACCTCATAGAAGTTTTGGGCACTCAATAACTTCGGTGGAAGTGTGACTCTGCCAGCCTTATGTTTTTGGGAATGTGCCATCCCGATTCGTTCGCGTTCTGAGACGGTTGCGGTGATATAATTTTGTTCATGACGTAGGCTTCCAACTACGCGGCATATCATGATAATCTGGATCTTGGGCCGAGGTTCAATTTATGGTACGAAACTCCGTACAACCGCCTACCCGTTCAATGAGAGCAAGGTGTGGTGTCGATGATAAACACAATTTTTTGATGATTCTTTTGGTGACTATGTCGACAATCCGTCGTCTTTCCATTGTTGGTGACCAGCCTGACAACGGCTGTGCCCAGAAGTACATGTTCTTGGGGATGGGGTTCCATCAGAGTCGTCAGGGCGAGCGATGGTGGTTCTGGATTTGTTTGCGGTTTCAAGTCTTGTTTCGGTGTTGTCGTGCTCGAAGATATCGTCTTGGTCTGTTTGGGCTCGTTGTCTCCAGGCAGATGCAGGAGGGTATTGTGATTCTTGGAACACTGCTTGCAACTTCTGGCCACGCAACTGGAAGCCTGATGTCCTTCTCGAAGGCAATTCACGCCCAACTTCTTAGCGCGCACGAAACTTAGTCTCTTTGCAGCAGTGATCCCGAGGAAATCCAAACAGTAGTAAAGCGGGTGATCCTGCTCACACATTAAGCACCGAGAAGCTGTCGTGATGATCACGGTCGACGTGGTGCCTTTCCTACGAACGATCACCGGTTCGTTTGTTTTATGGCCGAGTGTTTTGAGAGCCTGGAAACGCGTTTCCATGAAGTCCAACAAACTCTTCAAGAGTGGTAGCCCATACGGGCTGGATAACGATTGTTCGTATGATGCGTGAGTCGCTGGATCCAATATTTGGATTAGCACATCCAGCAGTGACGGATCTCAGTCCTTTGTGCACACTTGCAGGTTCTCCAGGCCTCTGAGAAACTCTTGTGTGATGTCATGTAGAGCCTTTATTGCTGCTACTGATGGCCTTTTATTTGCATGAGATGGCTGACTCATCAATTTGTTGATGAGTGCCGCTACCAATAGTCGCCGGTTGTCGTACCTTTCCTTCAAGGTTGTCCAAGCCGCCTCGTAGTTGTCATCCGACAATGTAAAATTTCGAATCAAAAGCTCCGCTTCTCCGGTGAGGCCAGCCTTGAGGTACCATAGCTTCTGGCACTTGGACATCGATTGGCTTTGCACCATCTGCAGGAATAAGTCGTGCGATTGTTGCCAATGTAAATAGGTTCCATCGAAAGAGGGGAGCTTTATTTTTGGCAGAGGCATGGTAATAGGAGTCACAAGAAGAACCGCCGAGGCAGGTGTGGCGCTTAGTTCATCCATTTTCGATTCCAGATGTATGACCCAATCTTGGGTAAGCTCTTCCAAATGAATATGCTGTTGCACGTTAAAACCATACCCTTGAGGATCGTGAGGGACCTCGACGATCTGCAGGTGATATTCATCCAGCTGTTGCCAACCTCGTTTCTATGAATCCAAACGTTATGTGATCCTCCTCCATGAAACTGCCATGACTTTGTAGCGACGCAGCATCCTGACCACACTGGTATCTCTTGGTGCTGAGGCTTCTGCATGTAGTCCTTGTCCTCGCTCCTTTTTCGTGACTGTTCCCCGGTTGGCATGTCCATGTGTGTTTTGGCTCGCATTTGATCGCGGAATTGCTGCTGGTAAAGGAGGTCGTTGCCTTTGGTAGTGTCGTATATATGTTGGGTAAAATACTCGTGTGACGGTGCGACTTCCGGTAGGGATCGGATGTGACTATCGCTTCGTTCAAATTCCACCCAAACAGCCTCCAGTCACCTTACGTCCTTGATCAGGCGATCCATATTCGCCATCGCGTAGAAAGTCGGAAAGCGGCCGGAAACAGAAAGCCCAGATACATCATAACACTACACTAAACGCCACACAGCACTTCGCGACCTGTTCACCGGGGAAGAAACAATTAATTAGAGCTATGTACTGCAAAGCAAATACCAAGGCTATCTCGCCGGGGCCTGCAGATGTTGTTGTCAGGGTTCTTTTGTCCTGGTAGTTTATTATTTCCTTTGATAAAATTCCGTTCCGTAATATCTCAAAGACGCTTCTTTATAATTAAGAAAGAATTGCATCAATCTGATTTTATTGAATTTCAGCAAATTCAACTACACTTTGGTTGTTACAATGCAAAACTGAATGACCTTTACAAATCGTGATACAGATTACGTTTTACAAAATTATTCGACTGACATTGATAAACTCGCCGAGCATTTCATCCACGTTTAAACTGCCAATGATGCGAACGCCCGAGCGTCCTATTAAAGAGAAACGGGAAACTCTGCAGGACACTTCAAGTGTTCGAGCGGTGGGAGATAACATAAAGAACACCGAAAATCCGATTCTCCCTGCTGCGATCGTTACCGACATTGCAACGAAAAATCCAGAAGCCAACGAGGAGATTACGGCACTAAAAGCAACGAGCGACCAGACACCGCGTGAATGCACCGCCAAAGTTGAAAATGTGGCGGAAGTACTGCACTCAGAAACGGAACGCGATAACCTCTCCCAAGGATGGTTACAAGGTACAAATGCCGCCCAGCGATATGAAGAAGAAAGACTACTTCGAAAAGCGGGAGATGTTCTGAAAAGAATACAAGCTGCATGCGACTCCCCTAAAATCAGCAAAGCAGCAAAGGAAGGGCTCCTTGAACTAGAGGAGCTCCTAGATCGCATAAGGCACTATCGGAGGAGCTGGTTAAGGGCCGAAGACGAAGAGAAGGCTAAAGACGCGCTTGGGGCGAAATCTATTGGCGACACATAGATAGCTCCACCATTAAACGTCAATAAAAGAATGGCGTCTAGCCCAATCGAAGGAGATCGGGATAAAAGAAGGAAGGAAGAGGCACTTGAAGGGCGTGGAGCACTAGATCAGGGGTTCCAGACAGTGCTTACAAAAGGAGCGAAGAAAGCTGCAAAGAAACTCCTTCAAAAAAAGCCAGAAAGTAAAGTTCGTACGGACGCCCAATTACAAAAAGGACCTGATGCAAAGCAGGAGAGGCAGAAGCCCCGACGAAGACCGCGGCAGCAGGCACTGCTTGTAAAGCCCAAAGATGGCCGATCCTACGCAGAAGTACTGCGGGACATTAGGGGAAACGTAAGGCCCGAAGACACCAATACTACCATTAAAGTAGTACGACCAACGCGGACGGGCCACATACTGGTCGAATTCGGAGCAGAGGCCGGCAATAAAGAAGCATTCTGTGACGCAGTAAAGAAATTCCTCGGCAAAAGCGCAACTATAGCCCCGCTCGAACCGATGGCAACGATCGAAATACGAGACATTGACTGCGTGACGTATCTGGCCGAGGTAGAAGAGGCCATCAAAAGCGAGTTCCCTAGCGTGGGAAGGATCAAAGCGAGACTGACACCAGAAAACAACAGAGCACAACGCATGGCCATAGTTGACTTGACCGAAAAGGACGCCGAACAATTCCTGAACAAGGGCAAAGTACGGATTGGGTGGGTTGTCTGTAGGATACGGCGAAGAGCAATGCCTCTTCAATGTTTCAAATGCCTTGATTATGGTCACACCACACAAGTATGCAAAGGACCCGATAGGAGTTCCCTATGTTATGAACGCGGGGAAACGGGTCATAAAAGAAAAGAGTGTACGAAGGAGGCACACTGTATCCTTTGCAAGGATGCTGATCCAAAACTTGATTTTAGACACTTCTTGGGATCAGGAAAATGCCGGGTGTTCCAGGAAGCCCTAGCCAAGGCAAAATCAGAGCTTCGATGACCTGTTACAAACCAGTATACCCTATGTATACTGGTAAGAACTGGGAGCTCAACTTGATGCGTATCCTATATACATCATCAAGGCTCCCGGGGAAAGAACTCACTGTAACACCACTTACCTGCTACTCTGTCCATTTTCACTAAATCAACCAAGGCAAAAAGTTTATTTTATTAATTATTCTATTTTCTCTGTTCATATGTTTTTTTAACATTACATTTTACATATTACATTATTGGAGACATATCAATATTGAGCCTGCGGAGAAACAAATGGACGTGTTAATGTTTCGGGGTGGCCCCACGGCGTGGAACGCCAAAAGGCCGATTGAGGATCGCGGCGCAAGCCAACACCTCACCCCTCACCACTTCGTTGACTTCTGGACGATATCTTCGGCTGAACTTTAAATCGCGAATACTTTAACCGTCTAAATGATAACTGGGTAGCAGCACGCTCCCTTTTTGGATTTGAGTACATACTCCCTGGTATAAGACTGCCCAAGAACATTAAATACCATTCTGTCGTGAGCTTTCAACCTAAATTCTCTTTAAAGGTGCTGAGTAGCCAAACACGTGCGCTCTCGTTCCACGAACGTTTTTCCTCCCCGCTTCGTCTCGCTTGCTCGGCTGGTGAATATGCGAAACTGGGGAAATTGAGCGAAAGAGTGTTTTTGGCTTAAGCTTTTGACTTCGAAAGAGTGCTTTCAGTTTAAGCTTTCGGCTTTCCCAAGATCTCTCGAGGTAAAATAGCGAAACTGGGGACATTGAGCGAAAGAGTGTTTATGCCGGAACTTTCGGTATTCCTTTCCGCTTACCTCTCTTCGAAGCACCCCGTTCGTTCACGATGTGAATATCGTTGCGGGTTGAACTTTCTCGTTCACTTAACTGCTCGCTTATTTACTTGCGCATGTGTTTCCATGGCTAAATTTCATTGGCGAAGTGCGAGTACATAGGTGTTGTTTGCTCGCTACTATTGCAGTTATGAAGCGGGAATATATCCGAGGTTGTTTATGTGTTCACTCGCAACATACCCGCATCCTGCAGCTAAACCTACACCACAGTTCAACCACCCAAAATCTGCTTGAGCAGTTTGCGAGGGACAGGAAAGCCGACTTCTTGCTGCTGAGTGAGCAACACCATAATACAAGTCCTGCATTAC
>OZ017741.1:113629936-114009936 GCA_963969285.1 Odontomyia ornata | reverse complement strand
GCTCATTAGAATCACTTCGATGATTCCTTCATCCATCATACATAAACTCCATAAAAAAGTAACATCCAGAAGCCATAAATCGTAAAATCTTTCCTAGACAACATCCATAAATAACAAGAAATTTGGAACAGATACCCAAAACATACATGTAAACACAGTGATCTAAAAAATAGAACCAAGCACTTACCAAAACGGAAAAATCAAAACAAAATTATTGCCATCGCACGCACGACAAGATCATTCATTTGAAAAAATAACTCGTCTTGGAAGAAATTATTAGAATTTTTGAACAAAACCAATGAGCATCCTCTAGTAAAGAAACAAGTTGAGTAAGCATGAGAGTGCTCCTTCCAGAAGGTCTTTGTAAACATCCTAGGGTTAGAAAGAAGTTTTCTAATGGCGTGAATCGATAACTTGAATTATTCATCCAATACTTAGATATGAAATCGTTCAAATTTATACAAGAGATGCACAGTTTCTTTCATAAGCACAGTGCAGCCGCCATTTTAACCTAACTTAAATGATTTTTCTGAATGCTCGGCCGATTGAACAGGTTCAAGTTAAACACTATTCCTTAAATTTTCATGAAAATCGAAAGAAAATAAAAGTGCCTAAGTCAATTTTAAATATATATAGGGTTTTCCAATAAGAGGTGTTATTTTGAATAGATCTTCTGATTTAACACCTTCAGACTTCTTCCTTTGGAGTCACGTGATAGAGAAGGCCTACCCCAATAGCCCAGCGTCGATTCATGATCTCAAAGATGAAATTCGTGAGGCTATCGAGGACATAGGGCAACCACTTTGCGATTTGGTTATGGAAAATTTCATGAAGAGGATATGGTCCTGTAAGCGTGTCGTAGTGGTTATTTGCTCAATGTTAATTATTGCTATTAACGGCATATCTTCTTCTTTATAATGAAATAAACATTCGATCATTTGTATTAAAAATGGCATTTTTCTTTTAATATCAAAATAACACCTCTTATTGGAAAACCCTATATCAACCATAAACACGTGTTATTGTTGGTGTAATTCCATATAATTGAAATGGCTATAACTCACTTGATTATGATTCGATCTCAATTAAATTTTGTGAACATATAAATCTTATGTTAGTCTATATAATTGCGAAATTTCAAGAAGTTTAAAGGTACAGTTTTGATTTTATGGGCAAAAATGTAAAATCTACATATCATACTATTATTAACAAAGTTGAGCGAATTTCGATTTCTAAGGTATTTGTTGCCCTTGTACTTATAAAGGTCCACCTTTGTCATATTTTTCAGATTTTTCGGCTGAAAGGTGTCCAATCGTGAGGGGGGGGGGACACAAATTTTGGGTACATTTTGCCTTCCCCTGGACCCCCTAATACATAAAATGATTTTTTTATTTCAGATTCTAAAAGTTCAAATCAAGATACCCCACTCGACTACCTTAGATGAAAAAAAATTTTTAAGGGCCAATTCGTTATTAGGGGGGACCCCCCTTAAACATTTTTTAAATTTTTGTTAAGGCCTTAACTTTTGAGAGACCATCACTTTTGACCTTTTCACAAAGTTTGATCATTCTAGCTTCTATAGTTTCTGAGGAAATCAGCTGTGACGCACGGACAGACGGACAGACGGACAGACGGACAGACGGACGGACGGACAGACGGACGGACAGACGGACAGACAGGTCGCGAAACTAGTAGGTCTTTGTAAAAAAAATTTTTACAAAGACCTAAAAATGCATGAATGAATATACGAATGTCATACTTCTACATAATAGTAAAATCATAGAATGAAGTATAGAAACTTCTTTAAGGAATAAGTGATGATGATGAAGACGAACAAGATGCTGCTACAAGCAAGCTAGAATTTAATATTAAAGATCAAGAACGGATTACAACAAACATTAAGATCTCTTTCACTGTACTCGTATCCATAGATTTGAGCAATCAGCATAGTACATTATGTTACATTGTAGACGATTCTTAAAGTACTATTGACATGAAATAATATGTAAAAGCAATGAGTCTGAGAACAAAAAATGACGTACCCAAGCAACAAAACCGAAATCGATCAATGTAAACACTAATCAGCAAACTAGAACAGGCGCATCTTTGAATGGACATTTATGAAACATATCTCAATGCTACGCATCACGTTACCCGCCACTCACAACCACTACACAAAACCAAAAAAAGCAATAAAATGTAATAGCAATGAGTCAAAAAATGAAGCAAGAACGTTCGCGAGCAATGAAAGATCGGAAACTATCAATGTGAATAATAATCAACAAACTAGAATAGGCGCATCTTTGAATGGACATATATAAAAACACGTCTCAATGCCACGCATCACGTTATCCGCATGCTCACGGGCACCACAACTAAAAACCGCCTCCATCAAGCAAATTCACATCGTCAAGCAACGTCCAATTCACACTCTTATCTTCGCCAAGCAAACATGACCGCCTCCAACAATCAAAGTCACTTTAAAATGCGACGTATGTTATGCCACTTCTATTCCATTATGTAGATTCCAATGCCCTAATACTACCACCGAGAGGCAAGTCTGCGTGCATGAAACACTACTCTTAACAAGCAAAATCAATTTCCATGCCGAACAGCATTCACCACCGAGCAAATCTACACCGCATTCACCATCCTCCAACAAGCGGCGCGCATCAGTCCTACTCGCCGATAAGGCCACAGAGACTTAAGAACGGGCACCCTTTGATGAGCAACGAGGAAACTTAACCACGCGCTCACGAGACGAATTTCTATTGCTCATAACATCCGCTGCCACGGAAACCTATACCTCGAATTACTTCCTCCTGCAACCAACACGCGCGACATTTTCTTGCCCACAGCGCCATCCATTTTTAACTACTTACATCAATCGTTGAGCAAGGCACACCTTAGGCAAGCACCCACAGAGTAAATTCACACACATTAGAACACGCGTCGAAAGGTAAGCCCGTCACCCATCCATAATGCAAAGCCACCCGTGTATAGCAGCGCCCTCCGTCACCAGGCAACCACTCGCGCCATAAAAAAACTTACCGCAAGCCTAACATGATCAAGGAAATCGTTCATTTCCACACGCTGCAGTCCATATTTAGCCAAAGACATCAATCGATGAGCAACGCGTTCCTTAACCGAGCACCCATGAAGCAATCTCCCATCCCTTAGAACACTGGCTGACGGGAAAGCCCATCACTCATCACCCGTCAATTACGCAGTCACTCGTCTATACAAGCACCCGCCGTCAGCACGCAGCCACTCGCTCCATAAAAAATGTCCAGTACGCCTAACGTGATCAAGTAAATCGCTCGACCCAAACGCCTTCAATAAGTGATACACGCTAAAGCATCTCAACCCCTACAACCAGTAAATCAATTGCCTGGAGCGCCACCTATCCACAGAGCTTCCCTAATGGATTAGCAACCCCAATACTTTAAGCTAGCAACTCTGGACATGGATCTCCTATACATTAAAACAGCCATGGATATAAAACTACCGTAATCTACCACTAGGAGCGTATAAGACCCGAGGAACACTTCCACTAAAGATGAATAACAACTATAGATAATAAAACTAAGCGGAGACTATAAACAACGAATATATGAGAAATCCTTTCACTATAGAGAAATGACAACCATGAATAGTATAATTATCTACCGTTAAAAGCGTCAAAGGCTATAAACCTTAAGCATACACATATATATTAACGTTATATAAACACACGCTGAAAAATCTAGGTCTGTAATCTACAAGTATTAATTGAAAATATGGGACTATCTTAGATAGGAATCAATTTTCTAGTTTCACTATTTACCATATGAGACTACTAAGGCTAAGGATGTGTAGTGTTTCCCAGATGACAGATAGTTATTGTGTTCACCGCCAGGCATTCGAGTTTAAATAGCATTGAGAGAACAAGGACACACGCGAAGCATCGAAGCGTCACAACTGCGAAACAAAGATTTTCCTGTATATATTATTATTGTGTGTTTTTATGTAGTACAAGTAAACGTTATTACAAAAACTATTGCCTTTGCATAACATTATTGACCCCGACGTGATGTCTGCTAAAGGAAAACCTGCACTGATACAACTGAAAAGCAAGAGGCAGAAAATGCCAAAGCCACTAAAGCCGAAACTGTTACTGGAACCGAGCCCACCACAGAAGCCGCAACCGACAATAAACCGAATAAATAAATAAATTAACTCGACCAGCGCTGTGGCTGGCCCACGTTGAGCAATGATTTTGAGGGTGCAGAATAAGCTCAGACCCCGCCATGTATGACAAGATCGTCAGCGAACTTGATGATACCTGCTTGGATGCTATAGCGAACATCGTAGCGAAGCCGCCGGAAACAGGCAAATACGAAACGCTGAAAACAAGATTGATCGATTTTTACGCGCCGTCCGAAGAGGCTTAAGTTCGAACTCTTCTCACCGGCATAGAATCAGGTGACAGCAAGCCGTCACAATCGCTACGGTGTATGAGTTTGGCTGCAAAAGGCGAGGTAAGTGAATCATTTTTGAAATCACTTTGGCTACAACGATGGCCCGCGGATGTACATACAATTGATTCTCGCAATCGCGGAAACAACGGATCTCACCCGCCTCGCAGGAATGGCTGACAAAATTCTAGATGTCAAAAGGCCTAACAAAATTTATGAAGTCTTAGATTGCCAAATACAGAGGGAATTTCGACCAATACTGCAGATTTAGTCGCACAGATCGCAGAATTAAAAGCATCAATCCAACAATTACGAATACCACCTGCTCGACGCTTCACATCACCACGACACTTGAGAAGTCGAAGCCGTTCTCGCAATCGAGAAAACGCCTTGGAGCCTTGCCTATTGAGACGGCTCACAGTCGCTACGCAACAAACCGTCTTTTTGTCACTGACAAACTGTTGCAAACCACGGAAGTCACCGCAGTTGCAGACATTGTTTTGGCCGAGGGATGTGTAGCCCGGGGTGGCACACTGAGGCTGGCTAGCGCTCAGTCGTATCGTGGGACTTCCGGGACACCCTCTGCTCGTGCTGAGCCACCTTACATATAAATACTAACACGCCGGGAAAGGGGGAGGTCATCTTCAGAAATGAAAATCTAATATTACTAGTGTTTCATGGCGGTTTTTTATTTACAAATTTTAATCGTGCATTAACAATATCACCTCAATAATAAAAAAAAAATCATTAATGAACACACATTGACTTTTTTTGTTTTTTTTAATTAATTCAAACCCCTTCTTCGATGAATTTAGTTTAGAATAATTAAGTTAAAAACCAATTATAAAAAAAAAATCGTCAAATATAATTACTTACTTACTCTTTCGTTTGAAGCTGCGGAGCGCTCTGCAACTGGAACGGGGGACTGATAAAAAAAAATTATGAAAAAGAAAACTACTTTTTCTTTTGCACAACTAGTGAAACATTAAATAAAACAAGTTGAGTAAGCATGAGAGTGCTCCTTCCAGAAGGTCTTTGTAAACATCCTAGGGTTAGAAACAAGTTTTCTAATGGCGTGAATCGATAACTTGAATTATTCATCCAATACTTAGATATGAAATCGTTCAAATTTATACAAGAGTTTCTTTCATAAGCACAGTGCAGCCGCCATTTTAACCTTACTTAAATGATTTTTCTGAATGCTCGGCCGATTGAACAGGTTCAAGTTAAACACTATTCCTTAAATTTTCATGAAAATCGAAAGAAAATAAAAGTGCCTAAGTCAATTTTAAATATATATAGGGTTTTCCAATAAGAGGTGTTATTTTGAATAGATCTTCTGATTTAACACCTTCAGACTTCTTCCTTTGGAGTCACGTGATAGAGAAGGCCTACCCCAACAGCCCAGCGTCGATTCATGATCTCAAAGATGAAATTCGTGAGGCTATCGAGGACATAGGGCAACCACTTTGCGATTTGGTTATGGAAAATTTCATGAAGAGGATATGGTCCTGTAAGCGTGTCGTAGTGGTTATTTGCTCAATGTTAATTATTGCTATTAACGGCATATCTTCTTCTTTATAATGAAATAAACATTCGATCATTTGTATTAAAAATGGCATTTTTCTTTTAATATCAAAATAACACCTCTTATTGGAAAACCCTATATCAGCCATAAACACGTGTTATTGTTGGTGTAATTCCATATAATTGAAATGGCTATAACTCACTTGATTATGATTCGATCTCAGTTGAATTTTGTGAACATATAAATCTTATGTTAGTCTATATAATTGCGAAATTTCAAGAAGTTTAAAGGTACAGTTTTGATTTTATGGGCAAAAATGTAAAATCTACAAACCGTCTCACACTATTCCCTTCTCCACTTTATTCGTTTGGAATTCAATTTATTTATATTTCGCTTATTCACTATATTTCATCGTCTTTTACACTTTTCTACATCTCCTCTTCGTTACCCACCGCTTCCCACAGCGCCAAAAATTGACGTAAGCTCAGAAAATTCCTACCAGAAACTCCGAAATCAAAACTTCTATATTCTGAATTGGAAATTTACTTCCCGAATCTTAAAATCAAGATTTTTTTGGCACCAATTTCACTCCAAAAGTTTCCTTGAGAACTCAAACGAATTTTATTCTCCTTCACAAGCCAAAATCTGCTTTTTATCTCCCAAAGTCCAATATTGACTCGAGTCAAATCCCAACTCCCCAAAAATCACTATTATCCCGCACAGAAAACTCCCTTATCTTCACCAGCCAAATACTAACTGCCCCTATCCCAACAACTTCATCCCGCATTTTTACTTCCATCTCATCTGATTCCGTAATCTCTTTTTCATTTTCAATTACCGCTGTTGCCTTTGGGTAACGTAATCGAAGCTCATTACACTTCGATTCCGCTACCCACACATCTTTTTTCCCGTATCGACAATCACAATAGTATCCATTGATTTGCATATACGGCAATTTACATCATCCAAGAATCGCTTGATTGAATGCAAAGTGTCACATATACATTACGAAAACTATTGATTTTGCCGATACCCCAAAAAGAGTGCTTCCCTGCGCCCCGGGGAACTTGAACCCAGGGTTCCATTCATCTCATAAGCAACTTCAACGATGCATTTGGGTATGAGATTGAATTTTGTTAGTAGGGGAACGTGAATTAATTATTGTTAGTATAAAAAATAAAATTTGTTAGTGGGAACTAGTGAATAGAATTAGTTAGTATGAAGGAAAGGAATTAGGTTTTGTTAGGAAAAAGGTATTGAATGAAGTTTTGTTAGTGGGAAAGTTGAAATCATTAGTATATATTATATTATTTTAGTTGGAAATAAGGGGAAAGGGTAGCATTGTGATGATAGGGAATTAAAAATCATAGGGAAATTGGAAAAATGTAAATGAAAATAAATAAATACACAAAGGAAAAGGTAGGAGTGCCCAAAGGAAGGCGGAGAAATTGCGGCGGCAATTTGAAGTTGCGAATGGGAGAAAGTCGGTATGCCGGACAAGATTGATCGATGTTTACGTGCCGTCTGAAGAGGCTAAAGTTCGAACTCTTCTCACTGGCATGGAATCAGGGGACAGCAAGCCATCACAATCGCTGCGGTGCATGAGCTTGGCTGCAAAAAGTGAGGTAAGTGAATCATTTTTGAAATCACTTTGGCTACAACGGTGGCCCATGGATGTACAATTGATTCTCGCAATTTCGGAAACAACAGATCTCACCTGCCTCGCAGAAATGGCTGACAAAATTTAGTAGGGGTAGAATGTACGTTCTGGACCACTTTTTTCATACAAACTTCAAATTTCTTCGAGGGTGTGTGTCTTGGATGTGTGGGTGCTTGTATTAGGGTGGTATAGGTAGGTGTCTGAGATAAGAAGGTGTGTGTCTGGGATATGTGTGATTGTCATGGATGGTTGCGGCGAGGGTGTATGTCTAGGTTATGAAGGTGTATGTATCAGATTAGTATAGATGTAGGCCTTAGGTATGTGGGTATGTGTGTGTGCAAGATTGGTATGGGTGGGTGCCAGAGATGAGAAGGTATGGGTCTCATCCAAGACACATATATGTCTTGGTCAAGTAGGTAAGTGCTCCGGGTCTGAGTACCCTCTAGCGGTTAGTAGAAGTAGCCATATGTCTTTAGATTACTGGTGCACATCCTTAGCCTTTACAGCCTGTGATGGTAAATAGTGAAACTAGAAAATTGATTTCTGTCTAGGATAGTCCTAAGTATTTTAATTAATACGTGTAGATTAAAGACCTAGATTTCTCAACGTGTTTATACTTTGACGCTTTTAGCGAAAGATATGTATACTATCCATATTTTTTATTCATCTGGAAGGATTTCCTATATATTCGTTGCTTCTAGTCTTGTCTTAGTTGTAATAATCTATAGAGCTTGCATATAAATTTCATTCATCCATTTATTTAATTATTTGAATTTTTCTCATTACAAAGAGAATACGGATATCAATTCCTAAATATTCCCATGCTATTTTTTTATCAGTTTCCCAAGTCCATGTGGTAAAAAGGTCAAGATATTTGAACCCATAAATCATTTACATGGCTATCTATATTCTACAGACGACCCTTTTTACTCTCAAGTACCTTCCGCAGCGTTTTTTCTTATCACATGCACTTGCATGCATCCATATGTGACATAAATTCTTGAGGATGTTTTTTCACACGTGGTACGGAGTGAGTTGATCTTTTCCATGTTAGGGAAAGGCTATTAGTAATTGTGGCGAAATTGTATTAGGGGATAATTGGGCATCTTATTGATGAGAATAGAAGCTAGCCAAGTGAGATAAGCGCATGGTGATTATGTGCGCATGATTTATGAGGTGTTGCTTGTGGTAATCCCTATGATGGGAACATTGGGTAGTGTATGCATGTTACTTGATATATGTGGAAATTTGAGTATGAGAATTTTGGATGTTAGAAACAATGTATGTATGGAATGTATTAAGAAATAAGGACACTATGGGTAGTAATTTATGGAGCCCTTTGGTTGTTTGTAGGCGTTGATGTTTTAGACGTATAGAAAAGAGCATAGTGTATACGATCTAGAGAGTATGATAATTTTTTTTGGTGAGAATCTATGATGTTTCGCCTGCAGTGATGTTTAAGGATGGGACTAGAAATCCTAGGTTGCCATTAAATCGTGACAGGAGATGCTATTGATTTATAATTTATGGCTTTGGAAGAGTATAAAAGGGAAGCTGAAGGATTATTGAAATCAATTCTGATCTAGCTCGTCTCTGCGACTGAATAACGCTTGAGTTTAGATCGGAATTAAGTTTGCGAAGTTATTTTTGCAACTATAGTAATTACGGCATAGTGGACACGAATAATTTTCGGTCCTCGCCACTCTATCTGCGGACTATCCGCTTGGTTACGAAATTTTATAAAAACAGCGATTCTTAGGAAAATATAAAGTAATAACGACGTAGTGCACACAAATAATTTTCGGTCCTCGCCACTCTATCTACGGACTATCCGCTTGGTTAGGAAATTCAACTGAAAAAGAATATTCAAAATTGTTATAAGGCTCCTAGTAGTACGCCACCATCTTCGGAAGAAGCGAATGGTTCGCACATTTTTGTCAGCTTCATAGGAGCAAAAACCGCACTTCAGCACACTTCTATGAAGGAGCAATAAAGTATTTGGACAGCAAATCTCCAGTTTGAAGATTTCTATCGATTTTGAGCAACCACCCTCCGAGTCAAAACTTTTTTTTGACAGCTTCAAAGGACCAACAAGTCTACTTCAACACACTTGTATGCAGAAGCAATAAAGCATTTGGACAACAAATCTCCAGTTTAAAGATTTCTATCGATTTAGGACAACCAATCTCCTTTTGTCAGCTTCATAGGATTAAAAAGTTTAATTCAACACATTTCTACGCAGGAGCGAAAAAGCATTTCTATTCAATCAAACCATTTTTTGATAATCAACGTAAATTATATTCAGGAAGACATCGGGAGTTAGTTAAGAATTCTTTAGATTTTATAGTTTTCACTATTTCATTTGATTAAGTTAGTAAAGTATAAGAAGTAAGATGTCTGTATCCATACATAAACTCTTGAAAAGAAAGTACAATAAAACTCCCAATAAACTACACTGTCACTTTTGCTATGTTGAAGTTAGTCAACAATTTTTCAAGAGCCATTTGAGGAGTAATGAGCATAAAAAAATGCATCCCAAATCAATAGTGGTGATCAGGGAAAAGGGAGGAAAATTTCACAAGCATTTGTTACTCGAATAGCAACGTACCAAGTCATTAACGAAAATAAGAAATTAAGTATCGAAGAGTTTTTAAAAATGAGAGCCATTGTTTCACAGATCTTATTAATGCTCAACTTCAAGAGCTCACAGCTGTAAAAGTCAATTTAGAACTTTTTGCTGTTTTTATAAAATTTGATTTAAGTAGCCAGAATAGTATAAGCGATTTAAAATCATTCAATACGAAGAATGTGATTATTACCAGTGAGTTGCGACCTTGAATATAATAACCAAGATTTTTGTGCTGTCATCTTGAATAAAAGTGAGGAATTTCAAGAGAGGGATAGTGGCTGGGCATTCCAACAGGTCCTTTATTTACAGGTTAACATAAATAAGTATACACCCTTCCATGGAGGATCTTATCTACCTCTACCAAAAGAGGTATTATCAAAAAAAGTATGTGTGAATGTAAAAGATTCCGATGATGCATGTTTTGCATGGTCTATCGTTTCTGCTCTTCATCCCGTAGAGAAACATTCTGACCGTATTAGCTCTTACCCTCATGACTCAACTATTTTGAACTTGGATGGTATTACGTTCCCTATTTCTTTTAAAGAGATTCCCATTTTCGAGGAAAAAAATAATTTGAGCGTAAATGTCTATGGTTGGAAAAAGGGGTCTATTGAGGGTGCATTCTATTTTTCCAAAAACAGGTAAGCCTCTGGAAGATATACAAATCTACTTTATGTGGGAAATAAAAAAGGTACCATAGGGCATTATTGCTAGATAAAACATTTAAGCCGACTTGTGAATAGTGGACTGAGTAAAAATAACCGTGTCTCATACCTCTGTGATGGGTGCCTTATTAAATTTACCAGCATTGAGCGATACAATGAGCATATCAAACAGGATTGTAATGAGATCCATACAATTTTACCATCAGAAAAGGAAAAATATTTAAAGTTTAAAAATGGGGGGAAGCAGATCAAAGTACCATTTATAGTCTATGCTGAGTTTGAAGCATTACTGCAACCAATAGAGTCCTGTTCTCCAGACCCTCAGAGTTCATTTACAGAGACTACCCACATTCATGTACCATATAGCGTTGCATATTATATAAAGTGCAGCTATGATCCATCCTTGAATAAATTAGAAATTTTCAGAGGTAGAAATTGCCCTAAGGTTTTCCTAAGGAGGTTGCAGGAAGATGTAAAACGTATATTTAGGATCTTAAAGGTGAACAAACCCATGCAATTGTTCGATGAGGAAGAAAAGAACGCCACCATCTTCGGAAGAAGCGAATGGTTCGCACATTTTTGTCAGCTTCATAGGAGCAAAAACCGCACTTCAGCACACTTCTATGAAGGAGCAATAAAGTATTTGGACAGCAAATCTCCAGTTTGAAGATTTCTATCGATTTAGAGCAACCACCCTCAGAGTCAAAACTTTTTTTTGACAGCTTCAAAGGACCAACAAGTCTACTTCAACACACTTGTATGCAGAAGCAATAAAGCATTTGGACAACAAATCTCCAGTTTAAAGATTTCTATCGATTTAGGACAACCAATCTCCTTTTGTCAGCTTCATAGGATTAAAAAGTTTAATTCAACACATTTCTACGCAGGAGCGAAAAAGCATTTCTATTCAATCAAACCATTTTTTGATAATCAACGTAAATTATATTCAGGAAGACATCGGGAGTTAGTTAAGAAATCTTAGATTTTATAGTTTTCACTATTTCATTTGATTAAGTTAGTAAAGTATAAGAAGTAAGATGTCTGTATCCATACATAAACTCTTGAAAAGAAAGTACAATAAAACTCCCAATAAACTACACTGTCACTTTTGCTATGTTGAAGTTAGTCAACAATTTTTCAAGAGCTATTTGAGGAGTAATGAGCATAAAAAATGCATCCCAAATCAAAAGTGGTGATCAGGGAAAAGGGAGGAAAATTTCACAAGCATTTGTTACTCGAATAGCAACGTACCAAGTCATTAACGAAAATAAGAAATTAAGTATCGAAGAGTTTTTAAAAAATGAGAGCCATTGTTTCACAGATCTTATTAGTGCTCAACTTCAAGAGCTCACAGCTGTAAAAGTCAATTTAGAACTTTTTGCTGTTTTTATAAAATTTGATTTAAGTAGCCAGAATAGTATAAGCGATTTAAAATCATTCAATACGAAGAATGTGATTATTACCAGTGAGTTGCGACCTTGAATATAATAACCAAGATTTTTGTGCTGTCATCTTGAATAAAAGTGAGGAATTTCAAGAGAGGGATACTGGCAGGACATTCCAACAGGTCCTTTATTTACAGGTTAACATAAATCAGTATACACCCTTCCATGGAGGATCTTATCTACCTCTTCCAAAAGAGGTGTTATCAAAAAAAGTATGTGTGAATGTAAAAAATTCCGATGATGCATGTTTTGCATGGTCTATCGTTTCTGCTCTTCATCCCGTAGAGAAACATTCAGACCGTATTAGCTCTTACCCTCATGACTCAACTATTTTGAACTTGGATGGTATTACGTTCCCTATTTCTTTTAAAGAGATTCCCATTTTCGAGGAAAAAAATAATTTGAGCGTAAATGTCTATGGTTGGAAAAAGGGGTCTATTGAGGGTGCATTCTATTTTTCCAAAAACAGGTAAGCCTCTGGAAGATATACAAATCTACTTTATGTGGGAAATAAAAAAGGTACCATAGGGCATTATTGCTAGATAAAACATTTAAGCCGACTTGTGAATAGTGGACTGAGTAAAAATAACCGTGTCTCATACCTCTGTGATGGGTGCCTTATTAAATTTACCAGCATTGAGCGATACAATGAGTATATCAAACATGATTGTAATGAGATCCATACAATTTTACCATCAGAAAAGGAAAAATATTTAAAGTTTAAAAATGGGGGGAAGCAGATCAAAGTACCATTTATAGTCTATGCTGAGTTTGAAGCATAACCGCAACCAATAGAGTCCTGTTCTCGAGACCCTCAGAGTTCATTTACAGAGAATATCATGTACCATATAGCGTTGCATATTATATAAAGTGCAGCTATGATCCATCCTTGAATAAATTAGAAATTTTCAGAGGTAGAAATTGCCCTAAGGTTTTCCTAAGGAGGTTGCAGGAAGATGTAAAACGTATGTTTAGGATCTTTAAGGTGAACAAACCCATGCAATTGTCCGATGAGGAAGAAAAGAAGTTTTTAATCGCAGTACCTTGTCATATTTGTGATGAAAAGTTTGACTTAGAAACCCGGAAAGTAAGAGATGGACATGATGCTCATTTCATATTTCAGAATTTTGGAGGAGATCCTGACAGCATTGAAGTTATTCCTAAAAATAAGGAAAAATACATTGGATTTTCTAAACATATGAGGATTGATGATGAAGCAATATCATTAAGATTTATTGATTCCTATCGTTTCATGGGCTGTAGTTTAGACAAACTTGCAAAGAATTTAACTTCAGATAAATTTCTCGAGACTAAAAGGTATCATTCTGACGATAGTTTGTTCAACGTCGTGATAAGAAAGGGGGTTTTCCCATACGAGTATATAGATTCCTTCACAAAACTTGATGAAATATTCTTGCCCGCCAAATCATTCTTTTACAGTACACTACAAAATAGTGGTATCAGTGATGAAGAGTATAAGCATGCTCAAAATGTATGGGAAAAATTCAATTGTCAAACACTGGGTCAGTACTCTGATGTTTACTTAATAACTGATATGCTCCTATTAACAGATATATTTGAAGAATTTAGAAATGTATGCTAGGAAATCTATGGACTAGATTCAGCTCATTATTTTACGGCCCCTTCACTCAGCTGGGATAGCATGCTCAAAAGCACTAAAGTTGAGCTCGAATTGCTAACAGATATAGATATGTACAATTTCGTGAAGCAGGGAATTAGAGGAGTACTCTGTCAATGCACTAGAAAATATTCAAAGGCAAATAATAAATATATAACATCATACAACCCTGATCTTGATCTATATTCTGTACATTGATGCAAATAACCTACACGGTTGGGCAATGAGTCAATATTTACCCATCAATGGTTTTCGCTGGCTAAGCAATGAGGAAATCCAATGCTTAGATGTTCTGAATGTTGAGGACACTGCTTCTAAGGGGTTAATTTTATCCGTTGATTTAGATTATCTAGAAGACCTCCATGAGCTACACAATGATCTTCCATTTTGCCCCGAAAGTCGGATCCCACCTCTTGAAACCTCTAAATGTAAGAAACTGATCGCAACCGAATCAAATAAACGTAATTATATTATCCACTATAGAAATTTAAAACTGTTTACGTGCAGGACTGAAATTAGTTAAAATACATCGTGCAATAGAGTTTAGTCAATCACCATGGTTGAAAAAATATATAGACTTAAATACTGAAATGCGTACTAAGTCCACAAATGATTTTGAAAAAGATTTCTGCAAATTAATGAACAATAGTGTATTTGGAAAAACCATGGAAAATGTAGATAATTATGTAGGTGTTAAGGTCTCAACCCATTGGGATAATGTCGGAAAAAAGAAAGGAGCTCATTACTACGTTAGTTGACCTAATTTTCATAGTTATAAAGTAATTAACGAATATTTAGTTCTCATTCAAATGGATCGAATCAATGTTAAATATGATAAGCCATTTTATATCGGCACGGCAATTCTTGATGTGTCAAAAACGTTGATGTATGATTTTCATTATAGTTTTATCAAAAATAAGTACAAAAGTCAGGCTCAACTTTTATATATGGATACCGACTCTTTTATCCATAATGTAAAAACTGAGGACATTTATGATGATATTAAGAATAATATAAATTTATTTGATACTAGCAATTACCCTAAAAATAATGTATATAATATTCCCCAAGTTAACCAAAAAATATTGGGTAAATTTAAAGATGAAAGCCCCATAGATCCCATGGTAGAGTTTATTGGAACAAAAGCAAAGTCATATTGTATTATTACAAATAAATCATGCATAAAAAAAATTAAATGCTTCAAAAAATCTATTGTAAATAATGGAATTGAGCCATCAGATTTATAAAATGTTTAGAGGATACAAAAATAAAATTATTTAGTAAGATGTATACATTTAGATGTGATAAGCACCTTATTTATACTAGGTTAGTTAATAAAATAAGTCTTTCAGGAGATGATGATAAGCGTTTCCTGATTCCAAACTCTTATAATACTTTAGCTTGAGGCAATCATATGATAAATTCATAGTTTTAGTTCATAAGAAAACACACAATATGTTATCAAGTAAGTCATTTTATTATTATATGTTTGTTACAATAAATCAATTTTGTTGATACATGAATTATGGTCTTTTGAAAATTATAATTTTCTTCAATACCTTGTCCACTAGGAAATCATTCGAATATTTGGTCCTACTCAGTTCCTAGTGGTCCGTTTAGCTGCCGCTTTTGCTCATGAGCTGTCTATTTTATGGGTAACCCTTTCAATTGAGCAGTGTTTTTAGCTGATACCCAGTTTGTTTAGCTGATATGCTGTCTGCTGAGCTATCCGTTTAGCTGGTAAACCCGTCCGTTAACCTGGTAAGCTGTCTATGCAGCTGTCTTTTAAGCAGATGCCCTATCCGTTTAGCTGATATGCTTTCTCTTGAGCGATCTATGTAGTGGTCTTTAGTTAACAAGTTGAGCGTTTGACCTAACGTGCTATCTTTCATTCGGTAAATTTATGCGTTGGTTGGTAAGTATTTATTTATGAGAAAATTCTCCTTACTTCCCATACAGTTATAGTCAGCATTTTTATACCCTACTTCGAATGTTATATGCTCGTTACGATTTGCTTAAGCCTATTGGTTATCAAGACTGCATGTTCATCATCATCCAAGTTATTTGTATGCATACATGGATCAGACAAGAATCTTCACGTCTAGGTTGCTGTTCTGGTGAATAAATCTTGATTAGGAGGAAGCCATTGTTAGTTGCTCGAGAATTATTTGATCATATTTTATGCTGATATATTCTTCATAAGATTGAGTCAATACACCCTTCTTTTTTTTCATGTGCATCAGTTTTTCTCTTGACCTTTATCCATCTAATCTATACGATCCCTTTTCTACAGCAATTCGATTTCATTTTACCAGGTTTTCATGTCTTCATAAGATTTGCGGCCTATGGGACTCTTATTGCCTAGTATAATGTTCCATTGCATTGAAATTATGCTGCTACACTTATGAACTAATCCAAAATGCTCAAAAATCATATGATCCCATGGATCAGCTCTTTGAATCCTTTTTGAAAGCACAAACTTGTTGAATAGATCTCTACTTCATGCAAACCATCGCTAGGGCCTTAACATGAATTAATTCAGCCTGTTGTTTAGTCGATGTATTAAGGGCTTATAGTGGAACTTATTAGGTATATTGAATCATCTGGGTGTTCTCATGTATGGTCAACCCTTTTGGATTATCCGGGATATGCTATGACTGGAACGATTTTTTCCCTATCATTGAACAATAGAGTGAAATTTTGTTACCTGAAACTGACCAAAAGTCGGTCATTGGTCCATTTTCAGAAGAGGTTTGAATGGTTTTGATGACTTGAGGTTGCATCATTACTCACAACCTGTGAAATTATTAAACAGCAAGGACAAATGTCTCTGGATATGTACATTATAATAGCTATCAAATGTCTATGTATTAGTATCATATGATCGACTGGTCTCTTTATCATGCAAAGAGGGTTAACCACAATCACCGATCAGTTGAGCCGTCTGATACGGTCATGAGTTGTCTGTTCAGCAGTTGAACTATAATCAACTTCACACCAATATGTTTTCTCTTTCGCACCTACTAACCCTCTTGCCTGACGAACTCAAGGTAGCCTTCTCTTTAACACCTACAACTCGAGTTGATTGGTGGGCAGAAGGGGGTGAAGGACCTCGCAGGGGCTTCTACCCAGCCTGTCCCTTACCATGCATGCCTGATGATCCTCGCAGGGATGCAGAATAACCTTCTACCCAGCCTACATTATTGCCACGCAGGCATCAATGACCGATCATCATGCGTTATGATGCGTCATAATGCATGATTATGGGTCATCATGCCTGCATGGCAATGGGCTTCCTCCTTATCAAGATTTATTCACCGGAACAGCAACCTAGACGTGAAGATTCTTGTCTGATCCATGTACTCGTATGCCTACAAATAACTTGGATGATGATGAACATGCAGTCTTGATAACCAATAGGCTTAAGCAAATCGTAACGAGCATATAACATTCGAAGTAGGGTATAAAAATGCTGACTATAACTGTATGGGAAGTAAGGAGAATTTTCTCATAAATAAATGCTTACCAACCAACGCATAAATTTACCGAATGAAAGATAGCACGTTAGGTCAAACGCTCAACTTGTTAACTAAAGACCACTACATAGATCGCTCAAGAGAAAGCATATCAGCTAAACGGATAGGGCATCTGCTTAAAAGACAGCTACATAGACAGCTTACCAGGTTAACGGACGGGTTTACCAGCTAGACGGATAGCTCAGCAGACAGCATATCAGCTAAACAAACTGGGTATCAGCTAAAAACACTGCTCAATTGAAAGGGTTACCCATAAAATAGACAGCTCATGAGCAAAAGCGGCAGCTAAACGGACCACTAGGAACTGAGTAGGACCAAATATTCGAATGATTTCCTAGTGGACAAGGTATTGAAGAAAATTATAATTTTCAAAAGACCATAATTCATGTATCAACAAAATTGATTTATTGTAACAAACATATAATAATAAAATGACTTACTTGATAACATATTGTGTGTTTTCTTATGAACTAAAACTATGAATTTATCATATGATTGCCTCAAGCTAAAGTATTATAAGAGTTTGGAATCAGGAAACGCTTATCATCATCTCCTGAAAGACTTATTTTATTAACTAACCTAGTATAAATAAGGTGCTTATCACATCTAAATGTATACATCTTACTAAATAATTTTATTTTTGTATCCTCTAAACATTTTATAAATCTGATGGCTCAATTCCATTATTTACAATAGATTTTTTGAAGCCTTTAATTTTTTTTATGCATGATTTATTTGTAATAATACAATATGACTTTGCTTTTGTTCCAATAAACTCTACCATGGGATCTATGGGGCTTTCATCTTTAAATTTACCCAATATTTTTTGGTTAACTTGGGGAATATTATATACATTATTTTTAGGGTAATTGCTAGTATCAAATAAATTTATATTATTCTTAATATCATCATAAATGTCCTCAGTTTTTACATTATGGATAAAAGAGTCGGTATCCATATATAAAAGTTGAGCCTGACTTTTGTACTTATTTTTGATAAAACTATAATGAAAATCATACATCAACGTTTTTGACACATCAAGAATTGCCGTGCCGATATAAAATGGCTTATCATATTTAACATTGATTCGATCCATTTGAATGAGAACTAAATATTCGTTAATTACTTTATAACTATGAAAATTAGGTCAACTAACGTAGTAATGAGCTCCTTTCTTTTTTCCGACACTATCCCAATGGGTTGAGACCTTAACACCTACATAATTATCTACATTTTCCATGGTTTTTCCAAATACACTATTGTTCATTAATTTGCAGAAATCTTTTTCAAAATCATTTGTGGACTTAGTACGCATTTCAGTATTTAAGTCTATATATTTTTTCAACCATGGTGATTGACTAAACTCTATTGCACGATGTATTTTAACTAATTTCAGTCCTGCACGTAAACACTGTTTTAAATTTCTATAGTGGATAATATAATTACGTTTATTTGATTCGGTTGCGATCAGTTTCTTACATTTAGAGGTTTCAAGAGGTGGGATCCGACTTTCGGGGCAAAATGGAAGATCATTGTGTAGCTCATGGAGGTCTTCTAGATAATCTAAATCAACGGATAAAATTAACCCCTTAGAAGCAGTGTCCTCAACATTCAGAACATCTAAGCATTGGATTTCCTCATTGCTTAACCAGCGAAAACCATTGATGGGTAAATATTGACTCATTGCCCAACCGTGTAGGTTATTTGCATCAATGTACAGAATATAGATCAAGATCAGGGTTGTATGATGTTATATATTTATTATTTGCCTTTGAATATTTTCTAGTGCATTGACAGAGTACTCCTCTAATTCCCTGCTTCACGAAATTGTACATATCTATCTCTGTTAGCAATTCGAGCTCAACTTTAGTGCTTTTGAGCATGCTATCCCAGCTGAGTGAAGGTGCCGTAAAATAATGAGCTGGATCTAGTCCATAGATTTCCTAGCATACATTTCTAAATTCTTCAAATATATCTGTTAATAGGAGCATATCAGTTATTAAGTAAACATCAGAGTACTGACCCAGTGTTTGACAATTGAATTTTTCCCATACATTTTGAGCATGCTTATACTCTTCATCACTGATACCACTATTTTGTAGTGTACTGTAAAAGAATGATTTGGCGGGCAAGAATATTTCATCAAGTTTTGTGAAGGAATCTATATACTCGTATGGGAAAACCCCCTTTCTTATCACGACGTTGAACAAACTATCGTCAGAATGATACCTTTTAGTCTCGAGAAATTTATCTGAAGTTAAATTCTTTGCAAGTTTGTCTAAACTACAGCCCATGAAACGATAGGAATCAATAAATCTTAATGATATTGCTTCATCATCAATCCTCATATGTTTAGAAAATCCAATGTATTTTTCCTTATTTTTAGGAATAACTTCAATGCTGTCAGGATCTCCTCCAAAATTCTGAAATATGAAATGAGCATCATATCCATCTCTTACTTTCCGGGTTTCTTAGTCAAACTTTTCATCACAAATATGACAAGGTACTGCGATTAAAAACTTCTTTTCTTCCTCATCGGACAATTGCATGGGCTTGTTCACCTTAAAGATCCTAAACATACGTTTTACATCTTCCTGCAACCTACGTAGGAAAACCTTAGGGCAATTTCTACCCCTGAAAATTTCTAATTTATTCAAGGATGGATCATAGCTGCACTTTATATAATATGCAACGCTATATGGTACATGAATGTGGGTAGTCTCTGTAAATGAACTCTAAGGGTCTCGAGAACAGGACTCTATTGGTTGCGGTTATGCTTCAAACTCAGCATAGACTATAAATGGTACTTTGATCTGCTTCCCCCCATTTTTAAACTTTAAATATTTTTCCTTTTCTGATGGTAAAATTGTATGGATCTCATTACAATCATGTTTGATATACTCATTGTATCGCTCAATGCTGGTAAATTTAATAAGGCACCCATCACAGAGGTATGAGACACGGTTATTTTTACTCAGTCCACTATTCACAAGTCGGCTTAAATGTTTTATCTAGCAATAATGCCCTATGGTAGCTTTTTTATTTCCCACATAAAGTAGATTTGTATATCTTCCAGAGGCTTACCTGTTTTTGGAAAAATAGAATGCACCCTCAATAGACCCCTTTTTCCAACCATAGACATTTACGCTCAAATTATTTTTTTCCTCGAAAATGGGAATCTCTTTAAAAGAAATAGGGAACGTAATACCATCCAAGTTCAAAATAGTTGAGTAATGAGGGTCAGAGCTAATACGGTCAGAATGTTCCTCTACGGGATGAAGAGCAGAAACGATAGACCATGCAAAACATGCATCATCGGAATTTTTTACATTCACACATACTTTTTTTGATAACACCTCTTTTGGTAGAGGAAGATAAGATCCTCCATGGAAGGGTGTATACTTATTTATGTTAACCTGTAAATAAAGGACCTGTTGGAATGTCCAGCCAGTATCCTTCTCTTGAAATTCCTCACTTTTTTTCAAGATGGCAGCACAAAAATCTTGGTGAACATATTCAAGGCCGCAACCCACTGGTAATAATCACATTCTTCGTATTGAATGATTTTAGATCGCTTATACTATTCTGGCTACTTAAATCAAATTTTATAAAACAGCAAAAAGTTCTAAATTGACTTTTACAGCTGTGAGCTCTTGAAGTTGAGCACTAATAAGATCTGTGAAACAATGGCTCTCATTTTTTAAAAACTCTTCGATACTTAATTTCTTATTTTCGTTAATGACTTAGTACGTTGCTATTCGAGTAACAAATGCTTGTGAAATTTTCCTCCCTTTTCCCTGATCACCACTATTGATTTGGGATGCATTTTTTTTATGCTCATTACTCCTCAAATGGCTCTTGAAAAATTGTTGACTAACTTCAACATAGCAAAAGTGACAGTGTAGTTTATTGGGAGTTTTATTGTACTTTCTTTTCAAGAGTTTATGTATGGATACAGACATCTTACTTCTTATACTTTACTAACTTAATCAAATGAAATAGTGAAAACTATATAATCTAAAGAATTCTTAACTAACTCCCGATGTCTTCCTGAATATAATTTACGTTGATATCAAAAAATGGTTTGATTGAACAGAAATGCTTTTTCGCTCCTGCGTAGAAATGTGTTGAATTAAACTTTTTAATCCTATGAAGCTGACAAAAGGAGATTGGTTGTCCTAAATCGATAGAAATCTTTAAACTGGAGATTTGTTGTCCAAATGCTTTATTGCTTCTGCATACAAGTGTGTTGAAGTAGACTTGTTGGTCCTTTGAAGCTGTCAAAAAAAAGTTTTGACTCGGAGGGTGGTTGCTCAAAATCGACAGAAATCTTCAAACTGGAGATTTGCTGTCCAAATACTTTATTGCTCCTGCATAGAAGTGTGCTGAAGTGCGGTTTTTGCTCCTATGAAGCTGACAAAAATGTGCGAACCATTCGCTTCTTCCGAAGATGGTGGCGTACTATACTTTTTCAGTTGAATTTCCTAACCAAGCGGATAGTCCGTAGATAGAGTGGCGAGGACCGAAAATTATTTGTGTGCACTACGTCGTTATTACTTTATATTTTCCTAAGAATCGCTGTTTTTATAAAATTTCGTAACCAAGCGGATAGTCCGCAGATAGAGTGGCGAGGACCGAAAATTATTCGTGTCCACTACGCCGTAATTACTATAGTTGCAAAAATAACTTCGCAAACTTAATTCCGATCTAAACTCAAGCGTTATTCAGTCGCAGAGACGAGCTAGATCAGAATTGATTTCAATAATCCTTCAGCTTCCCTTTTATACTCTTCCAAAGCCATAAATTATAAATCAATAGCATCTCCTGTCACGATTTAATGGCAACCTAGGATTTCTAGTCCCATCCTTAAACATCACTGCAGGCGAAACATCATAGATTCTCACCAAAAAAAATTATCATACTCTCTAGATCGTATACACTATGCTCTTTTCTATACGTCTAAAACATCAACGCCTACAAACAACCAAAGGGCTCCATAAATTACTACCCATAGTGTCCTTATTTCTTAATACATTCCATACATACATTGTTTCTAACATCCAAAATTCTCATACTCAAATTCCCACATATATCAAGTAACATGCATACACTACCCAATGTTCCCATCATAAGGATCACCACAAGCAACACCTCATAAATCATGCGCACATAATCACCATGCGCTTATCCCACTTGGCTAGCTTCTATTATCCCCTAATACAATTTCGCCACAATTACTAATAGCCTTTCCCTAACATGGAAAAGATCAACTCACTCCGTACCACGTGTGAAAAAACATCCTCAAGAATTTATGTCACATATGGATGCATGCAAGTGCATGTGATAAGAAAAAACGCTGCGGAAGGTACTTGAGAGTAAAAAGGGTCGTCTGTAGAATATAGATAGCCATGTAAATGATTTATGGGTTCAAATATCTTGACCTTTTTACCACATGGACTTGGGAAACTGATAAAAAAATAGCATGGGAATATTTAGGAATTGATATCCGTATTCTCTTTGTAATGAGAAAAATTCAAATAATTAAATGAATGGATGAATGAAATTTATGTGCAAGCTCTATAGATTATTACAACTAAGACAAGACTAGAAGCAACGAATATATAGGAAATCCTTCCAGATGAATAAAAAATATGCATAGTATACTTATCTATCGCTAAAAGCGTCAAAGTATAAACACGCTGAGAAATCTAGGTCTTTAATCTACACGTATTAATTAAAATACTTAGGACTATCCTAGACAGAAATCAATTTTCTAGTTTCACTATTTACCATCACAGGCTGTAAAGGCTAAGGATGTGCACCAGTAATCTAAAGACATATGGCTACTTCTACTAACCGCTAGAGGGTACTCAGACCCGGAGCACTTACCTACTTGACCAAGACACAGATGTGTCTTTTTTTTTTTTTTGTTGTGGTAGGGAGGTGAAGGCATTTATGCCCGCCGAGTCTGGCAGTGTGGGACTCCCATGGAGGATACCTTTGGACTACCCACTAAACACCTCCCCTGTCAATCTGAGAACCTAGCCTGGAACCGTTTGACACATTACTTCGGGCCAGGTCTCGTTTTGTTACGCCGTGGGGCGCCTTCAAGCTGGGGAGTCCGTTTCCTAGCGGGAGGGGAGAGGGGAAGAGGAATTGCCAGAAGAGCGATCCCCCAGCCCCAGTGCCTCCGGCTGCTGTGAGTCCCTTTTATATTTTAGGACTGCCCGAGCATAATGTGCCACCTGGTTCCATTTGTCAACCGATTCGAGCATCACCGCAACTATATTATCCGGGGTGAGCTCTCCCGTCTCCCTGTAGAGTTCCCTTCGCAGCCTGGCCCATTTGGTACACGCAAAAAATGTGTGACAGGCATTGTCCTCCTCTCCTGGGCAAAACGGACAATCGGGAGACCGTGACTTGCCGATCTTGTGCAGGTAAGACTGAAAACACCCGTGCCCGCTCAAGAGCTGGGTCAGATAGAAGTCAGTCTCACCATGCCTTCGATTAAGCCACGGTCTCACATCCGGGATGAGGCGCGCAGTCCACCTTCCCTTCGTGCAATTCACCCAAGACTGCTGCCAATCGTTGAGCGAGAGTTGTCTCTCCTCGCGGACAACGATCTCCCTCGCATCCTCGTTTCGGCGCAGGTAAATAGCGCGGCGCTCTCTAGCAAGGAGGGCGACAGGTATCACGCCTGCAATCACTCTCACCGCCGAGTCGGAGACTGTTGGATACGAAGATGCAATTCTCAGTGCTCCTCTTCTCTGTATCTGTGCCAATCGTTTTCGGTATACCTCCTTGCTGAGAGCGTCGCCCCATACCTCTGCTCCGTACATTAGCACTGACCCTACAGCACTCATCAAGAGGCGTCTTCTTGATGGGCTGGGTCCCCCTACGTTGGCCATAAGTCGACTCAGGGCCGATATTCCTGAAGCAGCCTTCTCAGCCGTTGCCCTGATTTGCTCAGAGAAACTCATCTTCGAGTCAATCAGTAGCCCCAGGTACTTCACCGCTGGCTTCGATTCGATCTGTATATCTCCAATACTGATCATCCTTACTCTAGGGATTCTCTTTTTTGTCAAGATGACCACTTCGGTTTTCTCCAGTGCTAAACTGAGCCCGCGAGCAGTCCCTCGCTCGGCGCATTAGCATACCTAGCCTAAGTTGCGCTTGTTCAACGGTGCGTCCGGTGACCAGAGCCGCAACATCATCCGCATAGCCGACCAAGCGCGACTCATCTGGCATCTCAAGTCTCAGTAGCCCGTCGTAAGACACGTTCCACAGGTCCGGACCAAGGATAGATCCCTGGGCAACACCCGATGTAATTTCCATCCTTCGTTGGCCCTGTGTCGTGTCGTAGAGCAGGCTTCGGTCCTTTAGGTAGTTCCTCAAAAGCCGCATTAGATATTCTGGAACTTGAAAAGAGTTTTCCGGCGTGTCCAGAATATCCACCCATCTAGCGGAGTTGAAGGCATTCCTGACGTCGAGTGTCACCAACAGGACGATCCGTCGCTTGGTGCGACTATATGCCTCTGCCTTTTGGACCGCGTTCACCACCTCTGCAATCGCATCAATGGTAGAACGTCCTGCTCTAAAGCCGTACTGCCGAGGAGATAGGTCCCCAGCAGCACGAATCGCGTCAGTGAGTCTTTCCTTGATGAGTTTCTCTAGCACTTTCCCAGCCGTGTCTAGCATGCATAACGGGCGGTATGCAGACGGCGATTCGGGATTTCCCTTCCCCTTGCTGACCAGCACGAGCCTCGTCACCTTCCATCGTACCGGGAAAACCCCGTCCCGTAGGCAAGCGTTGAATGTGCTGAGCAGCAAGTCAGGACAATGGTGATAGACGAGCTGCAAAACCTCAGCTGGAACACCATCTGGACCTGGAGCCTTCCTCGCTTTCAGGGAGGGGACTGCCTCCTCCAGTTCCAGCAGTGTGAAGAGTGGGCACTCGACTGCTGTTTCACCATGGACAGCGTCAACACGGACGGGATGGGCGGGGAAGAGTCCCCGCACTATCGCGTCCATCTTTTGCGCGTCATGTATACAGGGCTTCCGTAGGGCACCAAGTTTCCCCATGACCAGCTTGTAGCCAAGGCCCCACGGATCCCTATTTACATCGTTCATGAGGTCTTGCCAGCATCGGGCCTTGCTCTTGTTAATAAGCCTGTGAAGATATTTCCTGCCGGACCTGTATGCTGCTAGCCTAGTGTCTGCCTCGTCCCGTGTTCGCGCCCGCTGGGCCTCTCGCCGAAGTTTGTGACACTCGCTTCTTTGTTCGGCGATCTCGTTTGACCACCAGTATACTGGAGGCTTACCATGTCGGGGTCTCCGACGGGGCATGGAAGACTCGCAAGCAGCTATAATGGTACTCATAGTTGAGTTCACCAAGTCCTTGGCTGTAGGCCCTCCACTCCCTGGCGGAGCTCCGAGCAACGGTGCGCCTGCCGTAAGCGCGTCAGCAAACCTCTCAACGTCCATCCTCCCAGTCCTCCATCCGAGGATTGAAGTTTGAGCATATGCACGCAGAGTGGCACCGTCGTGAATCTCAACAGCTATATACTGGTGATCACTAGCCGAGTAGTCCTCTAGTACTCGCCAGTTGTGTACTCTGGGTACCAGGGACCCCAGCGGCGGAAAGTAGGAGTGTTGCCAGTATTTAGGACAAAAAGCGCTGTTCTGGCCGCCATGTCCAAGATTTGCTTTCCCCTTGGGTCGGATTGTGGCATACCCCATTCGATGGCTCTAGCGTTGAAGTCTCCCCCGACCAGCATGTGGCCCTCTGTGTTCGAGACAGCGTCCTCCAGGGCATCGAGTTTGGTTCGAAAAGATCGCATTGCCTCGTTAGGCCTCAGATAAACACTGAAATATGTTATCCCTGAACACCGCACCCACACAAAACCATCCCCGCGTCCATGGCCCTGTACCTGAAGGCGGGCGCTGTCTCGAACCCAGATGGCCGAGGTACCAGATTTGTCAGGGTACCACGCTTGCGAGTCCTTGTTATGATGTTGCTCGCTCAGCAACAGGAGGTCAGCTTTCTTATCCCTCGCAAACTGCTCAAGTAGGTCCTGGGCGTTTGTGCTTCGGTGCAAATTGAACTGCAGGATACGGATCATTTGAGTATCGATTTGGCTTTAGTTAGGGCCTCCTTGAAAACCCAGCATCTCCCTGTCCCCGGCTCATGTTTGAGGTCGCCGGGTGCTAGCTTAGCGTCCTTGCAAAGAATGCATTTTGCCTCGTTCGTGCACTCCTTCCTTTTGTGCCCCGTTTCACCACATTTGTAGCACAGGGATCTCCTGTCGGGTCCCCTACAGCCATACGCGGTCTGTCCGTATTCGAAGCATCTGAAGCAGCGGATAGGGATCGCTCTTCTCCGTATCCTGCAGATCACCCAACCTATCTTAATTTTGCCCTTCGCCAGGATTTGCTGGGCGTCTTTATCAGCTAGTTCGACAATAGCCATGCGTTGCCCCCTTGTGTTTTCACGTGTCAATCTTGCCTTGACTTCACTTAAGCTGGGGAACTCCCTCCTAATGGCATCCTCTACTTCAGCTTTGTCCGTGACGCAGTCGAGGTCCCTGATTTCCAGGGTGGCCATTGGTTCGAGCGAGGCAACCGTTGCCGCATCTCCAAGAACCTTTTGAACCGCGTCACGGAATGCATCTTTGTTTGTGGCCTCTGGCCCGAATTCCACCAGCAAGCCACCGGTCCGGGTTGGTCGAACTGCTCCCCAAAGAATGCTAGCCTCCAAGAATGTTCTTGTCGACCGGCTTTCTCCCTGAGGGATTTTCCTCGGGTACGTGGGGGCGGAACTCCCCAAAGAATGCTAGCCTCCAAGAGTGGTCTTGTCGACCGGCATTCCCCCTGCGGAGTTTCCTTGGGTACGTGGGGGCGGAACTCCCCAAAGAATGCTAGCCTCCAAGAGTGCTCTTGTCGACCGGCATCCCCTCTGCGGGGACATCCCCCCTGCGGGGACAGATGTGTCTTGAATGAGACCCATACCTTCTCATCCCTGACACTCACCTAACCAATCTTGCACACATACCCACATACCTAAGGCCTACATCTATACTAATCTGATACATACACCTACATACCCTAGACACACATCCTCACCGCAACCATCCATGACATCCACACATATCCCAGACACACACCTTCTTATCTCAGACACCTGCCCATACCACCCTAATACAAGCCCCCACATATCCAAGACACGCACCCTCGACAACATTTGAAGTTTGTATGAAAAAAGTGGTCCAGAACGTACATTCTACCCCTACTAAAATTCTAGATGTCAAAAGGCCAGAAGAAATTTGTGAAGTCTCAGTTTTCCCAATATCAAAGGGAATTTCGACCAATACTGCAGATTTAGTTGCACAGATCGCAGAATTAAAGCATGAATCCAACAATTACGAACACCTCCTGCTCGACGCTTCACATCACCACGACACTTCAGAAGTCGAAGCCGTTCTCGCAATCGAGAAAACGCCTTGGAGCCTTGCCTATTGAGACGGCTTGCAGTCGCTCCGCAACAAACCGCCTTTTTGTCACTGACAAACTAACACAACATAAGTTTTTAATCGACACAGGTGCAGACGTGTCAGTCATACCTCAACTTCCATCGAACAACACAAAAACAAAATTTAAGCTTTACGCGGCCAATAAATCTCCGATCGACACTTATGGTGAAAAGTTGCTTACATTAAATCTCAATTTACGTCGACAATTTACTTGGCTTTATAATAGCAGACATTGCACAGCCAATTATAGGTGCTGATTTTCCAAAAGAACACGGCCTATCTGGAGATATTACAAACAGACGTCTTTTAGACTCGGAAATGAAACTTACAACAGCAGGAACCGTATCAACTCCACCCACAGGATCTATCTCTACATTGATCGAAGAATCGCAGTTCCACGCATTACTGAAATCATTTCCAGAAGCAACGAACACTGCTCTAGCAAACACTACACAGCACTCTGTACGACACCATATCATCACCACTGGCCCCTCGGTAGCAGAACGCCCAAGACGACTACCACCAGACAAGCTGAAAATAGCCAAAACAAAGTTCCAGTACATGAAGGATAAGAACTACTGCCGCCCATCAAACAGCCTATGGGCTAGCCTTTTGCATCTTGTGCCCAAGAAGGAAGGTTCCTGGCATCTATGCGGAGATTATCGTAAACTAAACGCGATTACCATACCGGATCGCTATCCTATGAGGCACACTCAGGGCATTACATCAGATCTCACAGGCAAATGTATATTTGCTAAAATAGACTTGCTTTGAGCATACTATCAGATCCCAGTTGCGCATGAGGATGTCCCAAAGACGGCAGTGACAACATCGTTTGGCCTTTTTGAATTTACGGTAATAACCTTTGGCTTCCGGAATGCAGCTCAAACCTTTCAACGGTTTGTTGACGAAGTGTTTCGTGGATTGAACTTTTGTGTCTGTTGTCTAGATGTCATTCTTGTATCATCTAACACAATCGTAAAACATATGAACCATCTTCGTATCGTATTTGAACGATTAAAAACTTACGGAGTGATAATCAACATTACAGAATATATCTTTGGTGTCGAAGAAATTGAGTACCTGGGACACAAAATAAATTAACATGGCATTTTACCACCTGATTCGCGAGTTCAAGCTATACGTGATTTTTAATTACCAACAACAGTCAAACAACGACGCCATTTCCTGGGCATATTAAATTTTTACAGGAGATTCAAGCCCCACTCCACCAATATCTCCGCAATGTAAACAAGTTGGGTAAACAGACCTACGCTCATGTCAGTAGGGTTTTGTATTCAATTTACAAAATGCAGTCACCAGATCGAATCAAATCAAGAAACATGTCAAAGACGATTTTATTGGAGAAAATATGAAATACAAAGATCATACTATTATGAATGAAGTTGAACGAATTTCGACTTCTGAGGTTTTGGTATTGTTATACTCATAAATATCTGCCTTGATAATTATTTCAGATGTCCATTCGCGAGGGAGGAAACACATTTTTCATGTATTTCCCCCCTGTGCCCCACTGAAGCAAAAACTGATAGTTTAACAACTGTTTTGAAAAGCTCACATGAAAACTTTTATTTCATACTCATATCGGCTACGTTTGATGAATTTTTTTTTCAGGGGCCACTCTCCTGTACTGTTATCATCGATTCATGGCCAATTTTTTCGAATCCTAGAATGGTTACAAAACCCTTTTGCTAGGAGCTCTCTCCCACCTCCTTGACTTGTTTCACTTATGAGCATTAATTGTAGGTACTCATTTTCAGTCATTCATTTTTTTTTTTTTTTTTTTTGGTTGTAGGGAGGTGAAGGCATTTATGCTCGCCGAGTCTGGCAGTGTGGGACTCCCATGGAGGATACCTTTGGACTACCCACTAAACACCTCCCCTGTCAATCTGAGAACCTAGCCTGGAACCGTTTGACACATTACTTCGGGCCAGGTCTCGTTTTGTTACGCCGTGGGGCGCCTTCAAGCTGGGGAGTCCCTTTCCTAGCGGGAGGGGAGGGGGGAAGAGGAATTGCCAGAAGAGCGATCCCCCAGCCCCAGCGCCTCCGGCTGCTGTGAGTCCCTTTTATATTTTAGGACTGCCCGAGCATAATGTGCCACCTGGTTCCATTTGTCAACCGATTCGAGCATCACCGCAACTATATTATCCGGGGTGAGCTCTCCCGTCTCCCTGTAGAGTTCCCTTCGCAGCCTGGCCCATTTGGTACACGTAAAAAATGTGTGACAGGCATTGTCCTCCTCTCCTGGGCAAAACCGACAATCGGGAGACCGTGACTTGCCGATCTTGTGCAGGTAAGACTGAAAACACCCGTGCCCGCTCAAGAGCTGGGTCAGATAGAAGTCAGTCTCACCATGCCTTCGATTTAGCCACGGTCTCACATCCGGGATGAGGCGCGCAGTCCACCTTCCCTTCGTGCAATTCCTCCAAGACTGCTGCCAATCGTTGAGCGAGCGTTGTCTCTCCTCGCGGACAACGATCTCCCTCGCATCCTCGTTTCGGCGCAGGTAAATAGCGCGGCGCTCTCTAGCAAGGAGGGCGACAGGTATCACGCCTGCAATCACTCTCACCGCCGAGTCGGAGACTGTTGGATACGAAGATGCAATTCTCAGTGCTCCTCTTCTCTGTACCTGTGCCAATCGTTTTCGGTATACCTCCTTGCTGAGAGCGTCGCCCCATACCTCTGCCCCGTACAGTAGCACTGACCCTACAGCACTCATCAAGAGACGTCTTCTTGATGGGCTGGGTCCCCCTACGTTGGCCGTAAGTCGACTCAGGGCCGATATTCCCGAAGCAGCCTTCTCAGCCGTTGCCCTGATTTGCTCAGAGAAACTCATCTTCGAGTCGATCAGTAGCCCCAGGTACTTCACCGCTGGCTTCGATTCGATCTGTATATCTCCAATACTGATCATCCTTCCTCTAGGGATTCTCTTTTTTGTCAAGATGATCACTTCGGCTTTCTCCAGTGCAGTCATCCAGTTTCTCACTCGGCGCATTAGCATACCTAGCCTAAGTTGCGCTTGTTCAACGGTGCGTCCGGCGACCAGAGCCGCAACATCATCCACATAGCCGACCAAGCGCGACTCATCTGGCATCTCAAGTCTCAGTAGCCCGTCGTAAGACACGTTCCACAGGTCCGGACCAAGGATAGATCATTCATTAAATTGAATCAAGTGTTCAAAGCATGCACCTTAAACGTTCAAGTTGGTAAAAAATAACTCAAAATTATTCAATCTTCGCATTTAAAACAGCCACTATTTTGTTTCACAATTACTGATACCACTAGCTGAACCGATTCTCAAAGATATTCATGACACCTATCATTCCTGAAATTTTCATGCAAATCCTAGCCCAACTGTAGTGTCTGAGTCGGTAAAAAGCGCATGTTGTTCCATAGCCATATGTTGCCATAGTAATAAATGCAGTGCATATTGTTCCATAGTAATACAGGAAAATTCAAACCGCTATAACATCGCTAAATATGATTCAATCTTTATGAAACCTTCAGGATAGATCAATCTTATAAATATGATATGAATAATATGAATTTCATTGAATTTAAGGGTACCGTTAAGATTTTATTCAAGAAAACATAAAATTGATAAATCATACTATTACTAACAAAGTTGAGTGAATTTCGACTTCTCACGTATTTGTTGTTGTTGTACTCACCAAGGCCTACATTCCTGATTTTTTTCAGATTTTTCGGATCACAGGTGTCCAATCGCGAGGGGGGGGGGGACACAAATTTTTCGTGTATTTCCCCTCCCTGTGCGCCCCCCGAAGCAAATTTTGCCAAACTAAGACCTGTTTTGAAAAGTTCTCGTCAAGATCTTTCATTTGATACCCATATCGGCTACCTTCAATGAAATTTTTTTTTCGGGGGGTCACTCTCCTTAAATACCTTATAAAATTTTTTTGTAGTTGAACTTTGAAGAGATCAACACTTTACACCTACACACAAAATTTGATGCTTCTAGCTTAAGCAGTTACTGAGAAAAACTGCTGTGACACACGGACGGACGGACGGACGGACGGACGGACAGACTGGTCGCGAAACTAGTAGGGTTTTGTAAAATTATTTTACAAAACCCTAAAAAAGGCAACAAATGTGTTATTCAATGGTCTCCCGAAACCATAAAAGCCTTCAACGATTGTAAGGAAAGCCTTGCGAAGGAGACATTACTAGTACATATTTTTTCCATCGATGCCATTACAACTCGTCACCGACGCATCTGAGGTTGCAATCGGATCAGTATTAGAGCAAAAAGTAAATGGCAGTTGGCTACCATTAGCTTACTTTCAACGAAAACTGAATCAGGCTGAATCAAAGTACAGCGTTTACGACCGAGAGCTGTTGGCTATTTACAGCAGTTTAAAATACTTTCGATACTGACTCGAAGGTACCCAGTTTTTTATCAAAATGGGCAACAAACCATTGATATATGCGTTCAGTCAAAAAACAGAAAAATCTTCGCCGAGACAAATTAGGCACTCAAGTTTTATATCGGAATTGTGTACCGGAATCGTTCACGTTAATGGAGAGGAAAATATTGTAGCAGGTACGCTATCAAGAATCGAAACGATCAACCTGCCATCTTCATTAACCACCCAAGAGCTGATAGATGAACAACGTAACGACACTGCACTTCATTCATTTCTCTCGAAAACAATTCATCACTTAAACTGCATCCACTACCTATAGAGGAATATGGAAGTTTATATTGTGATACGTCGACGAACAATATTCGGCCACACGTACCATCAACTCTACGTAATCGAGTTATGAACACCTTCCACAGATGCTCGCACCCTGGAGCCCGCATGATGATTCGAGCTGTACAAAGAAAGTTTGTTTGGCTTGACATGAAGAAAGATATTCGAGCCTACACACGCACTTGTATACCATGTCAAAGATCAAAGATTGGAAAGCATACGATACCGGACAAACGATTCCAGCAATTACATCTTGATATCATTGGTTGACCGATTAGCACGCTGGCCAGAAGCAGTTCCTGTTTGCAACAAAACAGCTGAAACTGTCGCATGTGCATTTTACACTAACTGGGTATCGCGATTTGGAGCGCCGCAACTGACCAAGGAACTCAATTTGAGTCCGCGTTTTTCTCTTCTCTCTCCAAACTTTTGGGATGTAAACGTACGCAAACATCGCCGTATCACCCAGCATCCAATGGATTGGTGCTCATTGAAAGCCGCCATCATGTGCCATGAGTAGAATTCCATCTGCCCTCGCATCCTGCCGACCGTTCTCCTAGAACTCCGAAACTCATACAAGGAAGATCTAGGTGCAAGGCGCGCAGCTCGTTTACGGTACAACTTTAACACTTCCTGGAGAATTGTTTGTGAACGATGACAATCTGTTCGATTCACACACTTTTGGATCCATGTTATAACAGCGGATGCGTGATTTGCGACCTATTCCAATTAACCACCGCAATGATCGAACGACCTTCGTAGCTTGAGGTGTGGACCACTGGAAGTGTTGTAAAGCTTCAAGCACTTTTGTGGACACACCAAGCGCATGCACTTGTGGCGTGGGGTGAACACCAGTCGCTTTCACAGCTCTGGCCTGATCCCCTCCCAGAAGAGGCTGAGAAACTCAGACTCTGGCATGGGGCTCATCAGACGTTCCAACAGGCAACACAGGACTTCGTATTAGTCATCTACGGTCCCCTGCGCCTGTTGGTATCTGTTCCAGATTTGCTGCATCAAGGACTCATTCCCCTCAACTGGTGGGAACTCCCGCAGTGCTGCACGCCTCAACGTCTCCCAGTCAAACGTTGGAGAAGTATCCACAAACCCCCAAAACCAACGGAGTGCGCTCTCCGTGAATAGCATTTGGGCGCAGCGTATGACGGCTCTCATGTTTTTTTCCAAGTTTAGCCAAGCCATATTCTCGCTTCTCCTCAGGAAGGCATCGATGGTTGTAGGGTCATTCTGGCCTGTAAATACCAACTTCCAACCAGCCACTATCTGAGATACTTTCTGTTTATATAGTGACTAAGTATTTCCTTTTGCCGCTTGAATTAATTTTTAAATGTTTTCCAAATTATAACGTTGCCACCCAGATTCAATATCTTATCAAACGAATTTAGGTACAATACCCAAACTCTATCGTAGAAAAATGGTCAAGATCAACATCAAACGCTACGGTTAAATGATGATGAGCAAATGACATCGTTTATTAATTTTCTATTCTTTTTATACACATTTACAAAAACTAATTCTATTATTTATTCCCAAGCGCTAAGATTCACATGAGCGAAAATATCGCTGACTATGCACAGGTACATGTATGCTAAATTTACTCGCCAGCGATATGAACATGCTCCCACGATCCAACATCATTCATGGGAACATGATATCATATCGCTGACGATGCACAATCATGTGTATGCGCGTCTTGAAGTTTTTAGTTTTTCGGAATGCAACAGAAATTTGTTTTGACTGAAAACTTCAAGACAGAAACAGTTATTTGATTACAATGGGCGTCCAATTTATGTGAATGGAATTTAATGAAATTTAAGTTACTATTAAAAATTAGATGTGCATTCAATGATGAGAATTTAAAATGGAATTTGAATGATATTTAAGAAAGGCAACTTATGTTATTTTAGTGTTTGGACATTCTCCCGGCGTTAAACGGCAGTTTAACCTGTTAGGCGCAAACTGAATGCTTCTGCTGGTATCGATCGGGGGGCTGGTGTTGGAGCAGTAATTGATGCTGGGGTTTCACGTCGACCGCAAAGATGAAACCAAGCTAAGTAGGTTAAGACTAGGCTAGCGATGAATAGTCCGCTGTATCCGACTGCAAACTGGTGGATTTCGTGATCTTGGGTCTTGGTAGGTTGTAGTTCCGCATTCAAGAGATCTTTTATTGCTTGCTGTAGCTGGTAGAAGTTCTTCTGCTCAGACGCATTGTAAGTCTTAATCGCTATCAGTTCTTGACGACCGAGTTTAAATGATAGCTGTGTGATGTTATTCCTGGTCGGAATAAAATGGGTCTGAATGGAGGAAGGGGAAATCTTATGGGCTTGGATGGTTAAGGTTTCCTCTTTTAGTGAGCAGTCCTCCGGTAGTTCAAGGATTCCAGAGCCATTCAAAGATATTGATGATATCTCCTTACCACAGTCGATGTGGACTATTGAGACCTCATTCCTGTAATAAATCCAGTGGTTTGGTGTGGTTAAGGGAATCCATCTTTTCAGTTCTCCCATTTTTTGGAGATGGCATTTATTTCCTCTAATTAGTTGATTTACGAAACTAATTTCACATGCCGCTACTTCAGATCCTCGTCGATATAAGGGTCGCGCTTGATTGCAAAGATAATTGAGTTCACTGGCAGATCTACAGGACTTCAATTCATTTTCTGTAATCGGATAGTAGTTGTCTCGATGTAAATTTACAATCATAAATTCTACACGAAGCTCTATTTCCGCTGAAGTTCCGTTTACTATCATTGGAACTGCTATAAAGTGGATCATTTCATATTGGTCGTAGGATACTAATGGTACTTTCAATAGAAATATCATTTTCTTTTTCAGTGAACATCCGTGAATGGTAATTATCCTGTAGAAGCCAGACAAGTCTCCCGATGATATAGGCAGTCGAACAGTAGTGGGTAGATTTTATCGATGCAATGCTTGACTGTAATTGCTCTGGGGTTAAAAGTAACGAATTTAATTTGCCATGATTTGCATCGATAAATGACTCCCAGAGCGCGGCTTGAATTCGCTGATAATTATTTAAGGTTAGCATCAACTGAGTGGCTGACACGGTAAAGGTCTGGAGGATGTTTTGCCTGCGCATCTCTTGGGTTATATTGTTTGTTAGTTGGATATTTTTGTTCATGGCAGTTTCTAGCTCACTTAGGCGTTGTTCATTGCGTCGTTGTGCCTCAGACATAATATTTACAGTAGAATTTATTACTGATGTTTGGTTTTTGAATAATCCGAAAAGGTACTGATCACTATCTTGCAGCCGATCGATTACATTGGCCATGTGTTCAGCGTAGTCAGAATCAAGAACTCCAAAGAGAGCACTGGCTATGTTTCCTATCACATTGAGCGCACCACGTTTTTTCAGTCTCTTTCTGTCATGTGTACCACGTTGCATCAACTAGTTAATTTTTTCAGCTTCTTTTATCAGTGCCTGAAACTGCTGAATGATGTCTTGGCATGCAGTATCTTGGTTCAATAGCCGATTTAGAAACAGTAGTTGGTTGATTCCCAATTCGACCACATCCAGCTCCTTCCAGTATAATGTTAAGTCGTAATTTACGACCAGCTTCCACTCATTGAGGACCAAATGAGCTGGCCCTAGATTTTTGACATATAAGCCTGGGGCTGTTTCGAATGGTTGTATTTTAATCGATAGGGCAGGAGATGGTAAAATAAGTCCTACTACCAGTAGTATCTGCAGGCACAGATTCCCTAGTCGTAACCTTTAAGTCCCTGATGGCCCATCATGATTCTGACCTTGCCCATTATCAGGCTTATTGACCAATCCATTGGTTGAGGTAGAGGGTTCAGTATGCTTATCCTTCTCTGTTAATGGCTGTTCCTCTACCGGCAAGGGTGCTAATTTATGGATGGGCCACCTTAGCGTCCCAGACGCCGTTTTAACATCGGCAACTCTGACTAATCCATCATTCCCTGTTATAGTGTTGATAATCCTGCCTAAAGGCCATTTTAACACCGGCAGGTTATCCTCCTTCAAAACGACCATCATTCCAGGCGTGACATTTTTGCGTTGTTGCTTCCATTTGTATCTGTGTTGCAGCTCATTCAGATACTCTGTGGACCATCTTTGCCAAAATCGATATTTCAAGTCCATGACCATCTTCCAACGATGTCCCAAAGGTAGTCAAGGCACTTCTGCGTTGACATCCACGATACTTGTAAGTGGCTTGCCTATCAAAAAATGACCTGGAGTCAGGGCCTGGAGATCGTTTGGATCCGAGGATAAAGGAGTCAGAGGACGTGAGTTTAGGATGGCTTCTGCTTCTACGACAATTGTTTCCAACTCTTCGTATGTCAGGTTTGCATTGGCTAAGTTTTTGACGATGATGTGCTTGGTGGACTTGATGGCCGCTTCCTATAGTCCACCAAAGTGGAGGGCTCTAGGGGGGATGAAATAGAAGTTCATCCCTTTGGTAGTGCAGAGGTTGCTTATTGTTTCCTGTGATCATTTTTCCTGCATTCGTTGCTTCAATTCCCACAGTTGGTTGTTGGCACCCACAAAATTGGTCGCGTTATTGCAATAGATATTGCGGCAATTTCCCCGTCGGGATACAAATCGTTTAAGCACGCCAATAAATGCTTCCGTTGTTAGTTCCGTGGCCAGTTCAAAATGAACGGCCTTTGTAGAAAAGCAGCAGAATACTGCTAGGTACGATTTGTGAGGTTGCTTGCCACGACCTTTGAAATGCGTGTAGAACGGTCCAGCAAAGTCAACGCCCGTGATCAAAAAAGGTCTTGCCTGAAGCACTCTATCTGCCGGTAGATCGCCCATTAATTGGGACATTCATTTAGGTTCCACTCTGGCGCACATCAAACAATTTTGTACCACGGAACGTGCCAAGGTTTTACCTTTAATAGGCCAATAGCGTTGTCGAGCGAATGCCAATAATGCCTGAGCGCCTGCATGCTGATGATCTTTATGTATTTGAGTAAGGATGAGTTTTGTGATAGGATGGGCGTAAGGGAGAAGTAAGGGATGTTTCTGGCTATACTCCAAGTCTGAATGCTCGAGTCTTCCACCTACCCATAGCAACCCGTCGTGATCCAAGAAAGGTGTAAGACTGCTTGGTGGCTTGAAGAGATTTAATCTTTTCACTGAATTCCTGTCTCTGGATCTCCTTAATTATCACGGACGAAGCTTCTTCCAGCTCTGATACGGTTGATAAGTTGTTCTCCTGGTTGGATGCGTCCTTCCTACGGATCATTCTGGTGAAGCGAATGACCAATGCCACGATGCATTTGAGTTTGCGGAAGGAGTTACCATAATTTATCTGATGTATAAAGTGTGAATCTCCTTCAGTAGCCACAAAAACACTCCTACTCCTTTTCTTCTCCAGCTCAATTTCTTTGCCTATGTGTTTAGTAGGCCATATATCAGGATGTCCGTGGAGAAACAAAGGCCCATAAAACCATAATGAGTTTTCCTTTAGCTTGGCCGGAGTGGTGCCTCGAGAAGCTGAATCCGCTGGATTACAGTTTGAACTAACGCGACGCCTTTGATCAGATGTGGAGTATTGCTGGATGACGGCAATTCGGTTGGCAACAAACGTCTGGTATGCAGCTGCATCACTATCTAGCCAGTGTAACACGACTTCTGAATCCGTCCAAAAAAAGCAAGATTGTCCAGGAATGTTCAAATCAGCCTGAAGACGATGCACCAGATCAGCTGCAAGCTTTGCAGCACATAATTCCAAACGAGGGATAGCGATGGTTTTAATCGGTGCTACTCGAGTTTTAGCACATAATAAATGCACGGTGGTAGTTCCATCATAGTGACTAGCTCGGAAGTAGACCGCCGCACCATATGCCTTTTCGGAAGCGTCAGCGAATGCGTGTAGTTGCGTATTATGGGGAACTTGAGCTCCAAAAACATGTCGTGGTATTTTGATTTGGTTGAGTTGTTCTAGACTTTCATGGAAGTTCATCCAGTTGGTGTGCAGTTCCATGGGTAAGGCAGTATCCCAATCCAGTTTTAACTTCCATAAATTTTGAATAAATATTTTTGCTGTAAAGGTTACCGGGCTCATGAGTCCAAGAGGATCGAAGATATGTGCGATCGTTGACAGCGCTGTTCTTTTAGTCACCCTTGTTGGATAATTATGTAGTGGAACTCGAATGATAAGTTCATCCTGGGTAGGTAACCAGGTTACATCAAGAGTCTTAACTTGTTCCGTTGCACCATCTGTTAAGGTATATTGTACCTCTCGGTCTACCGAAACGATGTCTTTAATAATGTTTGGATGATTTGCGCACCGTTTCCTTAGCTTAAATCCTGCGGACCTTACAAACTGTTGGACTTCCTCCTTCTTTTGGAGCGCTTCTGATAAGCTGTTTGCACCGGTTAGTAAGTCATCCATATAGAAGTCCTTCTGAATTGCCTGACTTCCTAACGGGTGTTTGAGTTTTGATGTTACGGCCAATTGCTCCAAACATTTGGTTGCCAAATATGGGGCCACGGTGGTGCCGTAGGTTACAGTATTTAGTTGATAACAGCGTAATAAATCACTTGGGTCGTTCCGCCAAAATATCATCTGGTAGGGCCGATCTTCCTTGTCATTCCAATTTCGCCGATACATTTTTTCAATATCGGCAGAAAAACGTATTTAAATAGACGAAATCTAAGCAGAGTCGTAAACAGCTCGTCTTGTATGGTGGGCCCTGTGTGGGGAATATCATTCAAGCTAGTATTGTTGGTGGATTTAGCTGAAGCATCGAACACTACACGTAGTTTGGTCGTGGAACTGTCAGGTTTGAGCTCACAATGATGTGGTAGTACACAATGTGGCATCGAGAAATCAGGCCTTTCGACTTCGGTCATCTAACCTTATGTATTCTTCAATGAAATCTTGATAGGCCTTTTTGACTTCTGTGTCATTATGTAATCGTTTCTCGAGCTGTAAGAATCGTTTTAATGCCATATCCTTGGTTTGTCCCAATTCCTTAGGATCCTTGTTGAACGGTAACCGGACTATTAAACGCCCTTCGCTAGATCTCTTCAAGTGGTGCTTAAAATGGGCTTCACACTGCCGCTCTTTTGAGGTCATCGTAACGGTTGGTTTCTCGTTTTCTTCTATTCTCCAAAATCTTTCCAGGTCTGCGTCAAGGTTACGTCCTTCTGGGCGGTACATTCCACAGGTTGCTGCCTTTATGTGATTAACATTGCTTCGAGAATTGTTGAGTCGACCGCCAATTACCCATCCAAATACGGTATTTTGTAAGATGGGTAGAGCTTCACCAAGCTTAATTTGACCAATTGCCAACAGCTGATAATAATATTCCACACCAATGAGCATATCTACTGGTCCTGCTTCATTAAAACCTGGATCCGCAAGTGAAATGTTTCCTGGTATTGGCCAACCATCTACCCTGAACGATTCGGAGGGTTGTTGAGATGTTATCTGATTTATGACGTATGCATTCAGCTTAATCTGGAAGTTTGTCTTCTTAGATTGGATCGGCAAACTTAGCTGTCTATTAGCCTTTTGGATAATTCCTCCAATGCTAGTTATTGAGATGTTAGACGTTTGCGCCTTACGGTTGAGTTTCCTTAAGGCAGCTTCGGTGATTAAATTCACTTGTGAGCCACCGTCCAAAATTGCATGCAAGTCCACCATTCGCCCATTATTGTCTGGGGTTTGGACCATTGTTACGGGAACCGCAGTCCAAATATTGCTCGGTTCGTGTTCCGTCGTTCCTCTCTGTGTACTGTAAATGACGACATACATATACGAAAAGCTGCGAATTGTAATCAATGCATCTGTGGGCGCGGTGTCGTATCATGGATTAGCAGAAGTGGGTGTGTATCCATACTCGTATTGAGTATCAAACATATACACACAAGACTTCGCAATCGAACGTACCGCCCAGCGGAACGAATTGGTTACATGCATTGCAAATCCAGCGAAAGCTTTAGCTTTGTGGTTGCACCAGTCACAGAGAGATGGCACAAAATACGTTAAACTGTTTTGTTGTTGAACTTTGATCTTTTTTAAATGGTAAATTTTCTTCATTATTTTAGTTGGTAAGCAATAAAGTCAGCATAGTTATAGTATAAAAGAAAATTAAAGACACAAGAAAATCGAGAAGTATTTCTCCATTCACTGGCTCAAGGCGTGCGCCCGAGCTTATTCTATCCCAAGGCACTTAGCCCGGGATAAGTGAATTTAGGATACGTTCAACTGCGAACTCAAGGCATCAGCCCGAGTATCAGCGCCCCAAGGCAGTTATGCTCGGGGCCTGCAGTTGAACTAGTAATTGATTGGTTTATCAATCTGACTGTGTACTCAAGGCATCAGCCCGAGTACTAGCGTCCCAAGGTTTTGTGCCCGGGGCTAGCAGTTGGATTATAATCAATCGATTCGTTAATATAACTGCGTGCTCAAGCAACAGTTAAAACTTAAATAAATATATTGGTTTATTCAAATTCTATTTTTCCTCTCAACAACGAAAAAATATAATTGAAATGGATATAAATTGTGCAAATTAACTGCTCAATTAATACTCTAAATTTATTTATATGCAGACATCTGTAAGCCTCATTAACCAGTTCTTTAATAAATTAATCACCTTAGAAAAATTCATGTCTAAATATTGCATTGACTAGTAGCATATAAGTGGTATATTAATATGTAACAGTGAGATCCCTCTCTGCAGCCAGGGAGCCTTGATATGCATATAGGATACATACCTGTCATATCAAGCTCTCAGTGCATGCCAGTACACATAGGGTGTACTGGTATTGGGCAACAATTTGGTGCAGCCGGTAGGATATCGGTTTTGCAAACACCACAATGTAGCGCATTGTGTAGTAAAATTAAATGGGATGTAAGTCTTTCCTCCCAGCCGATATCCGAAACCACTCAATTCCTGTATGTTATCATTGCTACTTACATTTTCAATGAAACTAGATCAGTTTTCCCAAATAAAAAAAAAACCAATATCATTGATCATTTAAATAACAAGCATATAATTTTCATATCCAATATTTTATATTCCAAAATCTAATCTAGTCTATTTTAAAATCAATCAAATAAACTTCCAAATGATTCAAACTTAATTTAACGTACAACTTATCAAAGAGATAAAGTTTCAGTTGACTTACATGCAAAACAATCAACAGTACAAGTAAACATCAAACATAAGCAAGCATAATGAAAACATACATAACGAGTAAACAAACTCGTGTCCATCGTTATATCAACACAACATCTTTTATCGCTCAAACAACTGAAACAATAATAATAACAATAACAATAACGCGCACCCACATAAATATTCAAGTCTTATCTTTAAAATTGATCTAGCATTCGAATAATTTCTTGAGAGCCTTTAATGAAGATGAAATTAATGAATAGACGTTTGAAAAATAGTTTTTAGTGCAATTAAATTCAAGTACAAATAAATATAACAACCGCGTGAAATGAATATAAAATTTACATACAAGGGAAAATGTTTCAATACAAATGCTTAACAAGAAACAAAAATAATTTCAAGTTTCACCGAAATAATCCAAGTGTAGGAACTGTGAAACAAATGAGTTTTAATTATTATAACTCAATACAATATAGGCCAACTCCATACAAACAAATTTACCCTTAAACCAATTTTCTCTTTCAATTCCCATTTTTTCTCCTCCACGAATGACAAAATATGAATTCAGCACTCAATTTGCAATTTCATAGTATTAGCAGTAACAAAAAGGAAAGTAGTGGCAGTCAAGCCGATAAATCCCGGCAAGCTTTTATAAATATGTAAATAGGAAAACAAAATAAGTTGAGTGGTCCCCCAAAAACCCACTGTCGACAGCCACAAATATGGTCCCTTCAAAACAAAACTGTCGGCAGCCACTCAGCCTTTTGTCTAAGTACAAAAAAAAGAGATAGCCTCTGAGCCGTCGACCGAAACTGTCGGTGGACACGCTATTCTTAATAACAAGTCGGTAAGAAAACCGACAATAGCCTCTGAGCCGTGGACCCTAGTAGTCAGCGGATACGCTATTTTTAGTTATAAGGCACAACAGAAACGCATAATAGCCTCTGAGCCATCGGCCGAAGTTGTCGGTGGACACGCTAATCTTAGCTACAAGTCGGTAAGGAAAACGACAACAGCCTCTGCGCCGTGGACCCTAGTTAGCAGCGGACACGCTATTTTTAGTTGTAAGTCACTATAGAAACAAACAAAAGCCTTTGAGCTGCCCGTCGGCAGACACGCTACATTCATTTAATATTAAGACAATATACCAACCAATCGGAGCCTCTCCGCTGTTGAACTAAAATGGTTTGCAGACATGCTTCCACTAGTCACTACGTTTCCCTGCTCAATACATACATTCTAACTGCTAACTAGTCAATAACTCACCATTTAAACCCCTGTGGATAACGCAAAAAGTTTAAAACCCACCCATTTCCCACCCTTCCATATTACACGTATCCTCGAGATCGACAATTTTAACGAACGAAGTGACCTCGCACGGCACTGTACTGTCCTCGAGCAAAGTCGGGGACAGCGTTACGCTAAACCGAACATATACTCACTAGGGAGAAATTCAACGGAAAATATAGGGTCTCAAAAGAAGGCCGAAACTATATGCTCCCATGCCCAACATATAGTGATAGTTTTGTTCCGACTCTTCCTCGCAAGATATTTTTAACGTAATATTTCTGCTTAACAGCCCACCCATTTCCAACCCTTACACTTTACACGTGTCCTCGAGATCGAGATCAACAGTTTTGACAAACGGCTATTGAAGTGACCTCGCACGGCACTGTACTGTCCTCCAGCAAAGTCGGGGCAGCGTTACGCTAAACTCAACAGACACTCACTAGGGAGAAATTCGACGGAACATATAGGGTCTTAAATGAAGGCCGAAACTATATGCTTCCATGCCCAACATATAGTGATAGTTTTGTTTCGACTCTTTCTCGCAAGATATTTTTAACTTAACAGTTTGCTGAAATCATTCAAAGTTGATATCATAACTTTCAAGCTTAAGATCTTTCCTTCTAATTTTATTTCCTCAATAACATTTATTATAACATACCCAACGTTTCTATATTTAATTAAAAAAAAAACTGCTAAATAATACGTAGTTTTCGATTTATCAATAATCTGCAGCTATTTACACTTAATTAAAAGACAGAGCGTAATAATTCAAATAAATTTCCCTTTGTACTATCTCATATAAATACAGGGGTTGCAATAGACAGTTTGAACCAATCAAATAACGACTAAAGGCATATACCTTAAAAGCTACATATTCCCACAGCAAGCCCTACCCACTACAAACTACATAAAGCAAACCTAATAGAAACAAATCATCTTCATTACGATTACCCGCCAACCACAAATTAGCATGCATAATGTACATAGCATAGAATTCCGAGCAATTGGCGCATGTAAAAGCTATGAAAACAAAAAAAACATACAATTTGCTCATTCGTAATTGCGGAGACAAAGCTATTCTTCATTTAAATTATCAATCTTTGTTTAACGATCCACATTAAGAGAAAAACTTAGTCCCACACTACATAAAACTAATTAAAGCTTCAGCAATGAAGCAACAACAACAACTCGCAAGCTATTCCCTTGCAAAGCTAATAATTCCCGAACAAAAACGATCGTATCGGTCTTACGTTCCCCATGGACAATTTAACTGGGTTGTTCCCAAAACAAACGAGCATATAGAGCTTCATATACTAACAAATTTCCCTACTAACTTATTAACTTCATATATTATTTGCAAAGTACATAAACAAAAGCTTACTTAGCAAGCTTTTCGTTATAGTCCATGAACATTTAATAAGCAAGAAAAATGAAGCAAATGAAGGATTTTTCTTTCATAAAAAGCCTTAAAAAATGCGAATGAAAAAATTTAGTAGACTAAAGTAAAAAAAAAAAACAAAAACTCTTTTTAGGGTTTTGTAAAATAATTTTACAAAACCCTACTAGTTTCGCGACCAGTCTGTCCGTCTGTCCGTCTGTCCGTCCGTCCGTCCGTGTGTCACAGCAGTTTTTCTCGGTAACTGCTTAAGCTAGAAGCATCAAATTTTGTGTGTAGGTGTAAAGTGGTGATCTCTTCAAAGTTCAACTACAAAAAAATTTTATAAGGTATTTAAGGGGAGTCTCCCCATATAGGAGAGTGACCCCCCGAAAAAAAAATTTCATTGAAGGTAGCCGATATGGGTATCAAATGAAAGGTCTTGATGAGAACTTTTCAAAACAGGTCTTAGTTTGGCAAAATTTGCTTCGGGGGGCGCACAGGGAGGGGAAATACACGAAAAATTTGTGTCCCCCCCCCTCGCGATTGGACACCTGTGATCTGAAAAATCTGAAAAAAATCAGGAATGTAGGCCTTGGTGAGTACAACAACAACAAATACGTGAGAAGTCGAAATTCACTCAACTTTGTTAGTAATAGTATGATTTATCAATTTTATGTTTTCTTGAATAAAATCTTAACGATACCCTTAAATTCAATGAAATTCAATACGTGGATGTCTATTTATAAGATTGATCTATCCTGAAAGTTTCATAAAGATTGAATCATATTTAGCGATGTTATAGCGGTTTGAATTTTCCTGTATTACTATGGAACAATATGCGCTGCATTTATTACTATGGCAAAATATGGCTATGGAACAACATGCGCTTTTTACCGACTCAGACACTACAGTTGGGCTAGGATTTGCATGAAAATTTCAGGAATGATAGGTGTCATGAATATCTTTGAGAATCGGTTCAGCTAGTGGTATCAGTAATTGTAAAACAAAATAGTGGCTGTTTTAAATGCGAAGATTGAATAATTTTGAGTTATTTTTTCCCAACTTGAACGTTTAAGGTGCATGCTTTGAACACTTGATTCAATTTAATGAATGACTGAAAATGAGTACCTACAATTAATGCTCATAAGTGAAACAAGTCAAGGAGGTGGGAGAGAGCTCCTAGCAAAAGGGTTTTGTAACCATCCTAGGATTCGAAAAAATTGGCCATGAATCGATGATAACAGTACAGGAGAGTGGCCCCTGAAAAAAAAATTCATCAAACGTAGCCGATATGAGTATGAAATAAAAGTTTTCATGCGAGCTTTTCAAAACAGTTGTTAAACTATCAGTTTTTGCTTCAGTGGGGCACAGGGGGGAAATACATGAAAAATATGTTTCCTCCCTCGCGAATGGACATCTGAAATAATTATCAAGGCAGATATTTATGAGTATAACAATACCAAAAACCTCAGAAGTCGAAATTCGTTCAACTTCGTTCATAATAGTATGATCTTTGTATTTCACATTTTCTCCAATAAAATCGTCTTTGACATGTTTCTTGATTTGATTCGATCTGGTGACTGCATTTTGTAAATTGAATACAAAACCCTACTGACATGAGCGTAGGTCTGTTTACCCAACTTGTTTATTTATGTTTTGGAAACATTATTTTTGCTACCAACCATCAATAAAACTAAAGTCTGAAAACGAAAAACAACCAAAAATTGGTGTAACGTAATATCAAACGAACTATATACATAATACAGTTTAAATCTTGAAAAACAAAACCGAATGAATGTAACAATAAAAGGAATAGAACCAAATAAGGCAGTAGTAAATAGAAAAATAAGCATTAAAAAAGAACATACAAAACCTTTCATGTAATATGAAAATATGTTGCAAAAAGACAAATAAGCGAAACTGTACATAAATGTGAAATTAGTTCATCAGAAAATTGATTATATTTTCATTAACATTCTAAAATGTAAGTAGAGAAAACAAGAAAATAAAGAAGAAAAAAAAAGAGCTGATTATATGTTACATAAATCATAGCAATGCGAAAGTATAATGCAGTAAGCTGATTCAAGTAAAGAAAATGCAAAGCATATTGTAAATAACCGAAACTGTACTCGTATATATTTGTGAAATAGTTATATCTTCATTTGCATTAATATTCCAATATGTAAGTAAAGCAAAACAAGGCTATAAAGAGAAAATGAAGAGAAATTATATTGTATGTTACATAAATTACAGCAAGGCAGACGTATTAAAGTAAAGCAAAAAAAAATATATTGTAAAATACGAATAACCAAAACAGTGTATAAATGTGTAATTAATTATAATTCATCTTCAAGTATGTAAATGGAGCAAAACAAAATCATATTAAAATGCCTAATAAGTCTTAGCGGACGATTAGTAAAAATATTCAAAGCAAAGTAACTCAAAAAAAAAATTATGAAAGAACTACAAGTCATTATGATTCAATAAGAAAAAACAAATATTGCGACAAGAAATTAATATTCAAAGGAGCATGTCATAACTTTTTATGAAACGATAAGCAAAGAAAAAAGTAAACTCGATTTAAATCGTATAAAATCGTTTAAAGCAGTAATGTTTAAATCAACATTCGAAGCTTACCAATTAAAACAATGAAGCAAAAATGAATATCTTTCACGACAAGGCTCTTCAAGCCAGTTGTGAACTTTTCTTTTCAGCGGGGAGGCAATGTCACGGGAACCGCAGTTCAAATATTGCTCGGTTCGTGTTCCGTCGTTCCTCTCTGTGTACTGTAAATGACAACATACATATACGAAAAGCTGCGAATTGTAATCAATGCATCTGTGGGCGCGGTGTCGTATCATGGATTAGCAGAAGTGGGTGTGTATCCATACTCGTATTGAGTATCAAACATATACACACAAGACTTCGCAATCGAACGTACCGCCCAGCGGAACGAATTGGTTACATGCATTGCAAATCCAGCGAAAGCTTTAGCTTTGTGGTTGCACCAGTCACAGAGAGATGGCACTAAATACGTTTAACTGTTTTGTTGTTGAACTTTGATCTTTTTTAAATGGTAAATTTTCTTCATTATTTTAGTTGGTAAGCAATAAAGTCAGCATAGTTATAGTATAAAAGAAAATTAAAGACACAAGAAAATCGAGAAGTATTTCTCCATTCACTGGCTCAAAGTGTGCGCCCGAGCTTATTCTATCCCAAGGCACTTAGCCCGGGATAAGTGAATTTTGGAAACGTTCAACTGCGTACTCAATGCATCTGCCCGAGTATCAGCGTCGAAGGCAGTTATGCCCGGGGCCTGCAGTTGAACTAGTAATTGATTGGTTTATCAATCTGACTGCGTACTCAAGGCATCAGCCCGAGTATTAGCGTCCCAAGGCTTTGTGCCCGGGGCTAGCAGTTGGATTATAATCAATCGATTCGTTAATATAACTGCGTGCTCAAGGCGTCAGCCCGAGCAACAGTTAAAGCCTAATTAAATTAATTGGTTTATTCAAATTCTATTTTTCCTCTCCACAACTAAAAAGTTTAATTGAAATGGACGTAAATTGTGGGAATGAACTGCTCCATTAACACTCTAAATTCATAAATATGTAAATATAAAACCTCATTAACTAGTTCTTCAATAAATTAATCACCAGAAAATTTCATTCGTTAATCGCTCCATAAATGCCCGAACTTTATACGTCTCTATAACAAATTAATTATTAAAAGAATTCAATAGCGAAATATGTTTCCAATATTAATAAAGTCAACTGAACGTGTTATTATATAACCAAACAAAGAATAAAATAAAACATAAATCATTAAACAAAAACACTCTTTTACTGATCTAGTTGGCGAGTATAAAGTAGCAGATAAGTATCATACTGGAATATCTCTCTCCCCGGGAGCCTTGATGTGTATATAGGATACACATCATATGAAGCTCCCAGCGCATGCCAGTATACATAGGGTGTACTGGTAGTGTGCAACACTCCGCTGAAGCAGCACACCCTCGCTGCACTCCTCTACAAACATTCACATCTCTACTCAATTTCACTACAAATGGCGCCCAACGTGGGGCCCGAAATGCCCGGCTGTATCAACAGTCGTGAGCACGAGACAGTCCATCGTCTCTAGGTGACCCTACAAGGTGTCCAGATTTTCGACGAGTAGGTAACCTCTAAAGGATATTGCACTAATCGTGCCCCAGCAAATAATAACTTCCGAACGTGTCCTTGGACATCAATTTCGTTTGGACCTGCTTTTGATTCATACATTGGTGGTTTACCCCCATTGTATGACTAGCAAGGCCTAATGATATGAGAGTCCTTTTCTGTATTCGGAAGTTGGGGCACAGGGGGGGAAATACATGAAAAATCTGAAAAAATTATCAAAAGAGATATTTATGGGTCTAACTATAACAAATACCTCAGAAGTCAAAATGCGTTGAACTTTGTTAATAATAGTATGAACCTCGAATTTCACATTTTCTCGAATAATAACGTCTTTGACATGTTTCATGATTTTATTCGTTGCTGGTTACTGCATTTTGTAAGTTAAGTACAAAACCCTTCTGACATGAGCATAGGTCTGTCTACCCAACTTGTTTTTCTATTTACTACTGCTTTATTTCGTTCTATTCCTTTTATTGTTACATTCATTCGGTTTTGTTTTTCAAGATTTAAACTGTATTATGTATATAGTTCGTTTGATATTGCGTTACACCAATTTTTGGTTGTTTTTCGTTTTCAGACTTTAGTTTTATTGATGGTTGGTAGCAAAAATAATGTTTCCAAAACATAAATAAAAAAGAGTTTTTGTTTTTTACTTTAGTCTACTAAATTTTTTCTTTCGCATTTGTTAAGAATTTTTATTATTTTCAATTTGAAAGTAAAAATCCTTCATTTGCTTCATTTTTCTTGCTTATTAAATTTTCATAGACTATAACGAAAAGCTTGCTAAATAAGCTTTTGGTTATGTACTTTGCAAATAATATATTATGTTAATAGGTTAGTAGGGATATTTGTTAGTATATGAAGCTCTAGGTGCTCGTTTGTTTTGGGAACATCCCAGTTAAATTGTCCATGGGGAACGTAAGATCGATACGATCGTTTTTGTTCGGGAATTATTAGCTTTGCAAGGGAATAGCTTGCAAGTTGTTGTTGTTGCTTCATTGCTAAAGCTTTAATTAGTTTTATGTAGTGTGGGACCTCAGTTTTTCTCTTAATGTGGATCGTTAATGTTGTTACTGGGAAACAAAGATTGACAATTTACATGAAGGTGCTTAATGAGGTTTGAAGATAAGATGATAAGAAGAATAGCTTTGTCTCTGCAATTACGAATGAGCAAATTGTATGTTTTTTTTCATAGCTTTCACATGCGCCAATTGCTCAGAATTCTATGCTATGTACATTATGCATGCTAATTTGTGGTTGGCGGGTAATCGTAATGAAGATGATTTGTTTCTATTATGTTTGCTTTATGTAGTTTGTAGTGGGTAGGGCTTTTAAGGTATATGCCTTTAGTCGTTATTTGATTGGTTCAAACTGTCTATTGCAACTCCTGTATTTATATGAGATAGTACAAAGGGAAATTTATTTGAATTATTACGCTTTGTCTTTTAATTAAGTGTAAATAGCTGCAGATTATTGATAAATCGAAAACTACGTATTATTTAGCAGTTTTTTTTTTAATTAAATATAGAAACGTTGGGTATGTTATAATAAATGTTATTGAGGAAATAAAATTAGAAGGAAAGATCTTAAGCTTGAAAGTTATGATATAAACTTTGAATGACTTCAGTAAACTGTTAACTTAAAAATATCTTGCGAGATGGAGTAAAAACAAAACTATCACTATATGTTGGGCATGGGAGCATATAGTTTCGGCCTTCATTTAAGACCCTATATGTTCCGTCAAATTTCTCTCTAGTGAGTGTCTGTTTGATTCAGCGTAACGCTGTCCCAGACTTTGCTGGAGGTCAGTACAGTGCCGTGCGAGGTCACCTCATTAGCCGTTTGTTAAAATTGTTGATATCTATCTCGAGGATACGCGTAATATGTACGGGTGGGAAACGGGTGGGTTTTAATTTTTTTGCGTTAACGACAGGGGTTTAAATGGTGAGTTATTTACTAGTTAGCAGTTAGAATGTATGTATTGAGCAGGGAAACGTAGTGACTAGTGGAAGCATGTCTGCAAACCATTTTAGTTCAACAGCGGAGAGGCTCCGATTGGTTGGTATATTGTCTTAATATTAAATGAATGTAGCGTGTCTGCCGACGGGCAGCTCAGAGGCTTTTGTTTGTTTCTATAGTGACTTACAACTAAAAATAGCGTGTCCGCTGCTAACTAGGGTCCACGGCGCAGAGGCTGTTGTCGTTTTCCTTACCGACTTGTAGCTAAGATTAGCGTGTCCACCGACAACTTCGGCCGATGGCTCAGAGGCTATTATGCGTTTCTGTTGTGCCTTATAATTAAAAATAGCGTGTTCGCTGACAACTAGGGGTAACGGATCAGAGGCTATTGTCGGTTTTCTTACCGACTTGTTATTAAAAATAGCGTGTCCACCGACAGCTTCGGTCGACGGTTCAGAGACTATCTTTTTTTTTAATTAGACTAAAGGCTGAGTGGCTGCCGACAGTTTTGTTTTGAAGGGACCACATTTGTGGCTGTCGACAGTGGGTTTTCGGGGAACCACTCAACTTATTTTGTTTTCCTATTTACATATTTATAAAAGCTTGCCGGGATTTATCGGCTTGACTGCCACTACTTTCCTTTTTGTTACTGCTAATACTATGAAATTGCAAATTGAGTGCTGAATTCATATTTTGTCATTCGTGGGGGAGAAAAAATGGAAATTGAAAGGGATAATTTGTTTAAGGGTAAATTTGTTTGTATTGAGTTGGCCTATATTGTATTGGGTCATCTTAATTAAGTCGTTTATTTCACAGTATCTACACTTGGATTAAATCAGTAAAACTTGAAATTATTTTTGTTTCGTGCTGAGCATTTGCATCGAAAAATTGCCTCTTGTATGTAAATTTTATATTCATTTCACGTGGTTGGCTTATTTATTCGCACTTTAATTTGATTGTATTAAGAATTATTGTTCAAACGTCTATTCATTAATTTCATCTTCATTAAAGGCTCTCAAGAAATTATTCGAATGCTAGATCAATTTTAAAGATAAGACTTGAATATTTATGTGGGTGCGCGTTATTGTTATTATTATTGTGTCAGTTGTTTGAGCGATAAAAAATGTTATGTTGATATAACGATGGACACGAGTTTGTTTACTCGTTATGTATGTTTTCATTATGCTTGCTTATGTTTGATGTTTACTTGTACTGTTGATTGTTTTGCATGTAAGTCAACTGAAACTTTATCTCTTTGATAAGTTGTACGTTAAATTAAGTTTGAATCATTTGGAAGTTTATTTGATTGATTTTAAAATAGACTAGATTAGATTTTGGAATATAAAATATTGGATATGAAAATTATATGCTTGTTATTTAATTGATCAATGAGATTGGTTTTTTTTTAAATTTGAGAAAACTGATCTAGTTTCATTGAAAATGTAAGTAGCAATGATAACATACAGGAGTTGAGTGGTTTCGGATATCGGCTGGGAGGAGAGACTTACATCCCATTTAATTTTACTACACAATGCGCTACATTGTGGTGTTTGCAAAACCCTATGTATACTGGCATGCGCTGGGAGCTTCATATGATGTGTATCCTATATACACATCAAGGCTCCCGGAGAGAGGGAGATATTCCAGTATGATACTTATCTGCCACTTTATACTCGCCAACTAGATCAGTAAAAGAGTGTTTTTGTTTAATGATTTATGTTTTATTTTATTCTTTGTTTGGTTATATAATAACACGTTCAGTTGACTTTATTAATATTGGAAACATATTTCGCTATTGAATTCTTTTAATAATTAACTTGTTATAGAGATGTATAAAGTTCGGGCATTTATGGAGCGATTAACGAATGAACGAATGAACTAGTTAATGAGGTTTTATATTTACATATTTATGAATTTAGAGTGTTAATGGAGCAGTTCATTCCCACAATTTACGTCCATTTCAATTAAACTTTTTAGTTGTGGAGAGGAAAAATAGAATTTGAATAAACCAATTAATTTATTTAGGCTTTAACTGTTGCTCGGGCTGACACCTTGAGCACGCAGTTATATTAACGAATCGATTGATTATAATCCAACTGCTAGCCCCGGGCACAAAGCCTTGGGACGCTAATACTCGGGCTGATGCCTTGAGTACGCAGTCAGATTGATAAATCAATCAATTACTAGTTCAACTGCAGGCCCCGAGCATAACTGCCTTGGGGCGCTGATACTCGGGCTGATGCCTTGAGTTCGCAGTTGAACGTATCCTAAATTCACTTATCCCGGGCTAAGTGCCTTGGGATAGAATAAGCTCGGGTGCACGCCTTGAGCCAGTGAATGGAGAAATACTTCTCGATTTTCTTGTGTCTTTAATTTTCTTTTATACTATAATTATGCTGACTTTATTGCTTACCAACTAAAATAATGAAGAAAATTTACCATTTAAAAAAGATCAAAGTTCAACAACAAAACAGTTAAACGTATTTAGTGCCATCTCTCTGTGACTGGTGCAACCACAAAGCTAAAGCTTTCACTCGATTTGCAATGCATGTAACCAATTCGTTCCGCTGGGCGGTACGTTCGATTGCGAAGTCTTGTGTGTATATGTTTGATACTTAATACGAGTATGGATACACACCCACTTCTGCTAATCCATGATACGACACCGCGCCCACAGATGCATTGATTACAATTCGCAGCTTTTCGTATATGTATGTCGTCATTTACAGTACACAGAGAGGAACGACGGAACACGAACCGAGCAATATTTGGACTGCGGTTCCCGTAACAGGAGATTGGCCTTGTCTCGGAACGCGTGAATGCGCTGGCAGGCTAGCGTTGTGGTGTCGTGGGGCGGATTCTTTCCCCCAGCATAAGGGCCCACTGCAAAAGAATTTTGCATTCACGAACTATGGGGTCAAAGAAATGGAAGTATTTTATAATAATTAAATCAATATAAAGATATTGTAGCTTTTATGCTCACTAAGTGATTCTCTTTTTAGATTTTCGCGTCAATCATAAAAGATCCAAAAAAAGAAAGATATTGTACAATCCTAGTCTTTGTTTCGAAAATTCTCATGACGGCCCTTCATGTGAGACAATAACTGTCTACTATTGACGAATTGATGAAAAGAATCTTTCGAGATCACCCTATCTGACACTTAGTGTTATCACACTGAAAAGAGAAAACTGCTATGATAAATAACCGGACACCTGACCAGATGGACACAGTTGAGTTTTCAATAAGGTTTTCATTCGTTACAGAAATTTAAACAGCACTCAATGTCTTACAGACAAGATAATTGGAATAGAACATAAAAAAAGTGATTCATCAAAAAAAAAATTAATAGAATTTAGATAACATAATAAATTGGTTGAATTATATGTATCACTTAGATTGCTTAAATTTTCATCCCAACATATCGAATTTTTATACATTCAAGCAACCTATAATCAAAGCTTACATGCTTAGTAATATACAAGAGAACTGAAAGGAAAGAAGCTTTTGCATCTAGGCTTAAAAAACTTATGGGTTGATTGATTGCTTTCAACCTTATGATAAATTAAATTACTACCATAGGGGAATGAAGAATCTATAAGTTCAATCTGTAAAGAACGGCCAAAATATTTCATAACCTGATCAAACAAAACAAGGAACGTTAATTTACGTAAGCTTGAGAACATAAGCGAATGTATATCATAGTTTTGCTTGTTTTATCTTTCTAATGCATGCAATAATTTTGAAGTGAAATTGAAAGCTAGTTGTAATGATGAACTCCAACAAATGCTTCGCTCTAATACATGTACTTGGTAAATTTATACAAGTATGGTTGACTACTCCCTTCTCACTGATTGCGTTACTGTGCCTTACTAGATTTTGAGAAGACCATATCCTCAGCCAAAACAATCATACAAACCATTCATCGCAATGCAAGAAACTGAAGCGAGTTTATGCTTCGGGCGCGAAAAATCCACGAGACGTTGATACCGATTTATTTCCTTAATCAAGCGCGCCAATCCAATCACGTTGATATTAATAAAGTGCAGTTCGTCTTCCGGATTGACGATTTCGAATATGAACGTTTGCGGCTAAGGACTTCATTTAATGATACCCTACGGCAAAATTGCATTAAATTCCATTCTCGTCGAAAGCGCGACTGTAACTACGGTGCATTCCATCGTATCTTCATTTACGTCAAGACTCACCCAATTTGAAGAGTCGTGTAGAAGGCAGTGAAGAAACGTTGGTCGTTGGTTGTGTCGTGAAAGCATACGATTTACTCCACTCAATTTGGCTTTAAATGAATGCTACGCTTAGCATTGCCTTCAGTAAAATTGTTGATATATCCGTCAGGAAGCGCAAGATTCATGAATTACGGCACTTCATGACGAAACTCCGTTGTCTTTATAGAACCTCGGCAACGGGATTGTGAAATAGATAATTTATTTTAGGCACTAATAATCTTAGGTTAAAAAATAAACACGATTGATTGATTGAGATAAACACGATTGATTGATTGGAATAAACAAGATTGATTGATTCAGATAATGATCAATAATCGTCTGTTATCTAACCGATTAAACGCAATCTTATGCAACAATAGCGCGGAAATTGTAACAAACTGCACTGTTTATTTACTATTTAGTACTAAATTGATCCTAATAACTTTTCATTCACTTGATCGAATTGAAAATTGACTATGCACGTCAGGGAACCATTTGTGGAGAAGGAATTTGGCAGTTGCAATTCGATTGCTCCTTGGCCACTTGGACTTTCTTTTCCATCACCGCTTGCCGGCCGTTCTCCGCGTGCTTCCCGTGTCGTGGTCGTAAATCAACTCTTCTATTTCCACACATGCATTCGAATTCGCAATCATTAACGCGTACTTGATCGACTTCGATATCAAAACAGATGGGGTTGTAGAATGGGGTAGCAAAACAGCAAAACTCGTACAAATTCGAAGATTAAACAATGAAAAATTTATATTCAAGTTGAACACCCTCCGACATGATAAGGCCGACACAAAATTTCCCGTAGACTCCAGAACTCCCGTTGACAATTCGATATTTCGCAATTTTTCTTCGCGATTTCTTCTTGATTTCACCCCGTCGCAGAACAAGATTTTCTTAAAAAAATTCAATTGCTTCTGCCGATTTGTTGACTGCCCAAATTCGAACCACGACAAGTGGAGTTTTTCAATGTCTTCGCGATCCGTCCATATGCTTGGGGAAAATTAGTGGTCAAGGGTGAAACTTCACACTACCCGAGGGTCGAGACACCATCTTTAGCCTTTCTAACATCACAACCAGTTGAACACGCAATTATTTTTATGCGAATTGACGTATGACCACGAGGCACCGCAAATCACAGATTGTGCAAAAACACTTCCGAACAAATTACACGGAAATTCCGAAATTATGAACATGTAAGTATAACAACGACGTATCTTCGTTATCGTTTACTTTAGGGGTATTTCATGTAGATATATAATTAAAATGTGTGAAGCACGAGCAACATAACTTTCTGCAACAAGTTTCTCACGATCCACCGACACTTTCCTCCTGAACGTATTTCGCTCCGCGGCCGTGTGGCCAACCTGTCTTTCTCGATTAGCGGCTGTAAGTCGAACTCACTCACATTTCTCCTTTCCATTACCGTGTACGCGGTAAAATCGCATCAGCTGCTCATTCAGCCACTTGCGATTGCCTTCAATCATGCAATACACCGTTGGGGTGCACTAAATCAGTGTTTTCATATTCAAAATTTTAATTGGCAGATTTAAAAAATTTTCAATAAAAATTAACTGTAGTAAAGAAAAATGAAAAGGATTCTAAACAGTAATACAATTTAAATCTCATGATGAATATAATTAATATAAAGGAAAATTGATACAAAATTACATTTAATAATAATAATAAGAAAGAAAACTATTTTATAAATTACAATTATGAATAGGAGTAATTAAATTTTTTTTCTAAATCTGTCATTAAAATTTTGAATAGCAGATAGGAAGGTATTCGGGCAGTTTGCTTGTTTGACTGCTCGGTTACTACATCGTCCCGTTGGTGACACTCGACGTCAGGAATCCCTTCAACTCCGCTAGATGGGTAGATATTCTGGGTACGCTGGAAAAGCCTTTTCAAGTTCCAGAATATCTAATGCGGCTTTTAAGGAACTATGTTTCCCTTTAATGATATTCTTCATGAGATTTAACTTTTATTACTATTTCGAATTTTTTTCATTTTTCATTACTTAATCAATTTTTCTTAAAAATTTTTTTAAATTTGCCAATTAAAATTTAGGATATGGGAACACTGATTAAGTGCAGCCCAACGGTGTATTACGTCACGGAATGCAAGTGCCGAGCTAGCAGCTGATGCGATTCAGCGGTACACGGGAAGAGAAAAGAAGAAAGACAAGTTTTGGGACGGATTGTGGAGTTCGACTTGGACCACGCCACGAGGAAGACGGAAAAACAACGGCGTGATTGACTTGGCCGTGTTTTAAAGTCGGGAAAAGAAGTAAAACGAGATCAATTAGACGCCAAAACCGCTTAAAATATATAACACGTACATCAAGGGGACCACGCCGTGAGAATTTGTTGGAACCAGAGGCTCCGTTCGCGAGGTGTATCTGGGCGGCTTTCATTATTAATTTCAGTTCTCTTTTACCCATTGAATTTTTGGCAAAATTGCGAAGATTGTTCGTTTAGTGCCGTCACGCGAGGATTCGACCTTGTAATTGCGAAGACATAAAATGCAAAGTGTTGTGCTCCCAGTGCTGCTTTGACCTACTTCCACTGTTTTCAGTTAATCACGTCTCTAATTGAATTTGCGTGAACACAGAGACTGGGGCAAGCGACTACTTCGACTGGTGAGGATTTTACGGAACTTGTTGGACACGATATTTCAGATAGCATTATTAGTGTTTTCTCAAGTGAAATAAATGTTTCCTTACACGTTGCCAACCAAAAGTGTAATGCGCCAGTTTAGGTGAAGTGATGTGCTAACGAGAAGAGCGGTGAAGAAAAGGAAAAATGATTCTCTGACGTGCAATGTCAATTTTCGAGTCGATCAAGTAAATGCAGTTCATTCACGCCTGGAATCGAATTTGCCTTTATCATCCCATCATGTTTCTGTAAATGAAATTGTTTTGAGTGCATCAGAGAGAGGAGTGAAGAGTCACGCAAAACTCCGTGGTTACCCTATAACCCAACCAACTCAAGTCGTTGTAAATCACAATCGGGGCCCAGAATCCAACACGAAATTCAATTTCCAATAGTCGCCGTCCACCTCCCAATCATGAGAGCGTGATTCATTTATAGGATTCGTTTTCAGTTTTTAGTAGCGGATGGGCATATTTGTCACGTTTTTGGCTGTTTGAAAATATTTGTGTTCTCGAAAAATAAATTGATCGTTAAACTGCTGCAAGAAGGAGAACCTTGAATTGCCCCACCAAAAAACTTGATGCTGTCTCCACTTGGCCTAAACTAAATAATAGCATTCGACGCCTCGTCCCGACGCACACAAACTTATGTATGGGTGGCTTTTTACCGAGAGCTAAGAGTGAGCTTGAACAGTATTGCTCATGGCTATATTCTGGCATGACGGGAACGAAGCGGGCAACTTAGTAATTGCGGGAATTATATTCGCAGCATGTATCTGACCTAGATTTTCAGCAACAGCTCGTATCCAGTTCACGCTCACAGATTGACTTTTCCCTCAATTTATTTACATTTGGAGCGAATCGTGTATGCAACAAGAAAAATATCTCCGGTATGAACAACACCTTACGAGTTGAACAGCAATTTCCCAAAGGACGACGTTAATCCCTGCTGTATATCTTCTCTCTGGAAATAGCATACCTTTGGACTAGAAGAGTGGAAAGAAAATTATTAGCAAACAGAACCCTTTGGAATCAGTTATTGGATTGATTTATTAATTACCAATTTAAGAAGAATTCTAAATCATCTCCCAGTGAAAATTATGGGCGTAAATAAAGTGCACACGAAGTTAGCAGTTTAATAGCACCGTGTTGCTTATAAGTATTAGGTCGTGAGCTATTCCGAGGTCCATTTTGATAGGCTTCGATTCACGTGATAAGTATTTCAACGTAATTAAAACATTTGCATTTATAAACATTTGTGGTGATTGGTCATATAAACCGATTAACTGGATATTAAAATCATTTGCAACTGCAACACAATCTAACTTTCAAGCATATCTGTGTAGAGGAGAATGAATTGCAAAATTTGATGATTCCATGTAGGCTAAGAGCCAGTAACTGCCAGACATCATACGTTAAACTTAAAGTATAAAAGCTAAATGGTGCATTTGTAGTGCTCAGACAAATTGTTTTGTGTGGAATGGTTGTGCTTGTGAACTGTAATCAATCTCCAGATGCCACTTGTAACCCATTATATCACTGAATCTAACATATCGGTTATTTAATTTGTAGTCGAGGATATTAAACAATGTCGGGATTGAGTAGACGATTGTTGTTCGAGCAGATTCTTTTCGCATCGAGAGACCGACCACTTTACTCCAGATAATCGATGTCCCGGTGCCGGTTCGTCAACTTCAATGCGAAAGAATAGTTCTTTGAAGCGGTGATCAGTGTGCGAGAAAGATTCAACGTCAATAAAGAGTGTTTTGCATCAGAAATGCTAAAAGGAGTTGACGAGTTGTATTGCCGGCATGGTGGACGTTGTTTTGATTGCACTGCAGCTAATTATTCGCTTTCATCATGCGAATGCAAGGAAGACTGCATGGATGAAAGATGCGACGTGCCAGGTTTTTCAATGGTTTGTCCACTGCAAGAGGTATTATTGCCAAATTGATTGTCAACGTCTTTCTTAAAGCTAATATTTTTTTTGTCCCAAAAAAAAGAAATCTTCAAATGTTACTAATATTTTTTTTGTTGTACTCATAAAACAAGATTACAAACATGAATTCGGATTTTATTGAATCTAGCTCGAAAAACAGTCAAAATTTCCATTAAGCTACAATATTTGATTATGAAAATTCGTCCATTGAATTTAATGATAATACGCTAAGAAATAATTTTTCTTTTTACCCAAAAAGCAGACTTAGCATTTTCTAATCTGATAGGTTTATGTTTTCAGCACTTAATCTTCATCACATACATATTTGTGAATGATAAAATATTTGCCTGTTATTTTATTATTTGCCTAATAATATTATACTGGAAAAAATGAATTGTTAAACCGTAACCGACGGTCTTTCCATTTCTCTCGACCTGACCGGGTATAAGACCTGCAACGATGGAAGGCTCCTCCTATAATATGGGCTAGCCATCGGGCACGCTCCTCCGTTTTTTTTGCTGTTTAACATGGGCTCTTGCCGGGTAGAGTGGCCTTCCGCTCGCGTGCCCTTTTATGGTATAGAGTTATGTGATGTCATCAAAAAAATTCTATAATATAAATTTGCCACGTCTATATTTCTCATTTGATGGAGAACTTCATGCAAATTATGTTTGTACGAGTTTTCCACTCAAATAGGAACTATATGGCCACGTCTACGTTTGGATCCTGATCTGATTGGGATGGTACAATGGGGCACCACCTCCATCGGGATGCCCCACTCTAATTACGGGCCATAAGAATCGTCGGTAACGACGAAGTCCTTCAAAGTCCATCTGTCTTCCCCAGGTCCAGTTTGTCCTCTGCGTCATCAATTTCCGACCTATAGCTGATTACCTCCCTTTCAACATAGGTCTATTCGACGTCAGAAATTCTTGAATGCAAAATTCTTTTGCAAATGGTCCTTGTGCTGGGGGGAAGAACCTACCCTGCGATACCGTAACGCTAGCCTGCCAGCGCATTCACGCGTCCCCTGACAAGGCCAATCTCGACGGATCTCAACATCCACTTCCGCTGAAGTAGCAGACCATCGCTGCAATATTGGACGGACATTCATCCATACCGAATACACTTCAACGATCCGTTGCTTGGTGCGACTATACGCCTCTGCCTTCCGGCCCGCGCTCACCACCTCTGCAGTTGCATCAATGGTAGAACGTCCTGCTCTAAAGTCGTACTGGCGAGGAGACAGGTCCCTAGGTCCCCAGCAGCACATTTCGCGTCAGTGAGTCTTCTCTTGATGAGTTTCTCTAGCCCTTTCCCAGTCGTATCTAGCATGCATAACGGACGGTATGCAGACGGCAATTCGGGATTTCCCTTCCCCTTGCTGACCAGCACGAGCCTCGCCACCTTCCATCGTACCGGGAAAACCCCGTCCCGTAGGCAAGCGTTGAATGTGCTGAGCAGCAAGTCAGGACAATGGTGATAGACGAGCTGCAAAACCTCAGCTGGAACACCATCTGGACCTGGAGCCTTCCTCGCTTTCAGCGAAAAGACTGCCTCTTCCAGTTCCGGCTGTGTGAATAGTGGACGCTCAACTGGATATGATGGTTTAGACCTCGTCGCTCTGCACGGTAGCGCTGAGGTGACACTCGACCGGCTCCAATTCAACTATCATACCGTCTCCGTCCCGGTAAAACGTTGGCAGGCCTCGGAGTACGTTCGAAGTTCGCACCATTGGTGTAGGTTTCCCCGCAGGGGGAATGCCGGTCGACAAGAGCACTCTTGGAGGCTAGCATTCTTTGGGGAGTTCCACCCCCATGTACGCGAGGAAACTCCACAGGGGGATTGCCGGTCGACAAGATCACTCTTGGAGGCTAGCATTCTTTGGGGAGTTCCGCCCCCACGTACCCGAGGAAATTCCCGCAGGGAGAAAGCCGGTCGACAAGAACATTCTTGGAGGCTAGCATTCTTTGGGGAGTGCCGCCCCACGGACCCGAAGATATGGGGGGTGCCGTGAGGTTCCCTCCTGGGATGACAGGTAACGACTCTTATTGTATCTGGACTACACTTTGGACAACAAACTGGAATTGACGCTTTGGGCTGGCGGAAGTGATGGTTTGGACCTAGTTGCTTTGCACAGTAGCGCCGAGGTGAAACTCGTGTGTGAACGGCTCCAATTCAACTATCATACCGTCTCCGTCTCGGTAAAACCTTGGTAGGCCTCGGAGTACGTTCGAAGTTCGCACCATTGGGTTGGTAGTGTAGGTTCGGTTGATACGGACTCCCGATTAGCGCTGGTCTGGCTCTGAGCACTTGTCCCCATAAGGGCTTGTGCATGGCCTCCCTGCTCTGCAAAGATAACCATGGGACCAAAAAGGTGACTACACACACGAACGGAGATAGCGGCTCCGAGGGGGGACCCAATAAAATGGAACAAACAAAATCAAAAGATCAAAAACATCCAAAAAATGAAACCAAAAATACTCCGAGGCCTACCAAGGTTTTACCGAGACGGAGACGGTATGATTCAACTATCATACCGTCTCCGTCTCGGTAAAACCTTGGTAGGCCTCGGAGTACGTTCGAAGTTCGCACCATTGGGTTGGTAGTGTAGGTTCGGTTGATACGGACTCCCGATTAGCGCTGGTCTGGCTCTGAGCACTTGTCCCCATAAGGGCTTGTGCATGGCCTCCCTGCTCTGCAAAGATAACCATGGGACCAAAAAGGTGACTACACACACGAACGGAGATAGCGGCTCCGAGGGGGGACCCAATAAAATGGAGCAAACAAAATCAAAAGATCAAAAACATCCAAAAAATGAAACCAAAAATAACAACGACGACGCAACCAGCGGTTGCAGCCACGATGTCAACAGCACATCGAGAGCTGTACTAACCACGAAAAAAATGAAGACTAACACGACGACAGTGACAGTAGACGAAAAACCGAGAACAGCAGACAGTCTGGTGCAGACTGAGATTCTTGCGGCGTTTGGGCGCAGCAAAAAAATTATGCGAACGCCCGAGCGTCCTATTAAGGCGAAGCGGGAGACTCAGCAAGACGCTTCAGATGTTCGAGCAGTGGAAGATAACATAAAGAGCACCGAAAATTCGATTGTCACGGCTGCGATCGTTACTAAAGCGACCGATGCAAGGGTCACAAATCCCGACATTGCAACAAAAAATCCAGAAGCAAACGAGGAGATTACGGTACTAAAAGCAAAGAGTGACCAGACACCGCGTGATTGTACCGCCACCGTTGAAAATGTGGTGGAAGTACTGCACTCGGAAGCGGAACACGGAAACCTCACCCAAGGATGGTTGCAAGGTACAATTGCGGCCCAGCGATATGAAGAGGAAAGACTACTTCGAAAAGCGGGAGATGTTCTGAAAAGAATACAAGCTGCATGTGACTCCCCAAAAATTAGCAAAGTAGCAAAGGAAGGGCTCCTTGAACTCGAGGAGCTCCTAGATCGCATAGGGCACTATCGGAGCAGCTGGTTAAGGGCCGAAGATGAACAGAAGGCTAAAGAGGCGCTTGGGGTGAAATCTAATCTATCATTAAAAGTCAATTAAAAGAATGGCGTCTAGCCCAATCGAAGGAGATCGGGATAAAAGAAGGAAGGAAGAGGCACTTGACGGGCGTGGAGCACCAGATCACGGGTTCCAGACAGTGCTTACAAAAGGAGCGAAGAAAGCCGCAAAGAAACTCCTTAAAAAAAAGCCAGAAAATAAAGTTCGTACGGACGCCCAATTAGAAAAAGGACCTGATGCAAAAAAGGAGAAGCAGAAGCCCCGACGTAGACCCCGGCAGCAGGCACTGCTTGTAAAGCCCCAAGATGGCCGATCCTACGTGGAGGTGCTGCGGGACATCAGGGGAAACGTAAGGCCTGAAGACACCAATACTGCCATTAAAGTAGTACGACCAACGCGATCGGGCCACTTACTGGTCGAATTCGGAGCAGAGGCTGGCAATAAAGAAGCATTCTGTGACGCAGTAAAGAAAGTCCTCGGCAAAAGCGCAACTATAGCCCCACTCGAGCCGATGGCAATGATCGAAATACGAGACATTGACTGCGTGACGGATCTGGCCGAGGTAGAAGAGGCCATCAAAAGGGAGTTCCCTAGCGTGGGAAGGATCAAAGCGAGACTGACACCAGAAAACAACAGGGCACAACGCATGGCCATAGTTGACTTGACCAAAAAGGACGCCGAACAATTCCTGAACAAGGGCAAAGTACCAATTGGGTGGGTTGTCTGTAGGATACGGCGAAGAGCAACGCCTCTTCAATGGTTCAAATGCCTTGATTATGGTCACACCACACAAGTATGAAAAGGACCCGATAGGAGTTCCCTATGTTACAAATGCGGTGAAATGGGACATAAAAGCAAAGAGTGTACGAAGGAGGCACACTTATTCTTTGCAAGGATGCTGATTCGCCCGCAGGGGGAATGCCGGTCGACAAGAGCTCTCTTGGAGGCTAGCATTCTTTGGGGAGTTCCACCCCCACGTACCCGAGGAAACTCCGCAGGGGGAATGCCGGTCGACAAGACCACTCTTGGAGGCTAGCATTCTTTGGTGAGTTCCGCCCCCACGTACCCGAGGAAATTCCCGCAGGGAGAAAGCCGGTCGACAAGAACATTCTTGGAGGCTAGCATTCTTTGGGGAGTGCCACCCCCACGGACCCGAGGATATGGGGGGTGCCGTGAGGTTCCCTCTTATTGTATCTGGACTACGATTTGGACAACGAACTGGAATTGACGCTTTGGGCTGGCGGATGTGATGGTTTGGACCTAGTTGCTTTGCACAGTCGCGCCGAGGTGAAACTCGTGTGTGAATGGCTCCAATTCAACTATCATACCGTCTCCGTCCCGGTAAAACCTTGGCAGGCCTCGGAGTACGTTCGAAGTTCGCACCATTGGGTTGGTGGTGTAGGTTCGGTTGAGACGGACTCCCGATTAGCGCTGGTCTGGCTCTGAGCACTTGTCCCCATAAGGGCTTGTGCCAACCCTCGCATGGCCTCCCTGCTCTGCAAAGATAACCATGGGACCAAAAAGGCGACTACACACACGAACGGAGATAGTGGCTCCGAGGGGGGACCCAATAAAATGGAGCAAACAAATGAAACCACAAGCAAACAGGACGCTAGCACGGAGAACCCTTTCAGGCAAGAACCGCTGTTGGCAAGAACACCGATTAAACAAGACACAGATTGCGGGGGGAGGCAGCAAACCCCAGAAACACTGTCAAAGTCAACATCACAGGTTAAATCATCGGAGACAGACCACAGACGGACTAACGAACGAAAGAAGGCAGAGTGCGTTGTGCAACCTGGCATCATTGCGGCCTTTGGGCGCAGTAGAAGGACTATGCGCACCCCGGAGCGCCCAGTGCAAGACGTACACAATCCGGATCAAGCTGCGACACCAACAGAGGCCAGTGTAAGACTGGGGGAGGGAGAAGTTTTGCCGTTGGCCGACGCCACTTCAAACGCGACCCAAGCGATAGAAGCAAAAGGGCTAGGAAACGGGGGCCTCTCCCAAGAGGTGGCGCCCAATAACACAATCGCCCTTGACCGCGCCGAAGAGGAGCGGCTTACTCGGAAAGCGGGGAATATCGTCAAACAACTGAGGGCTGCCTGCGAAGTGCAGAAAAACATAGGCAAGAGTGTCAAGAATGGCATTCTTGAACTGGAGGAGCTTTTTGGCCGCATAACGCACTACAGGCGGAGGTGGCTTGCAACCGAAAAGCACCAAAAAGACACGCTCTCCCTCGAGGCATCAGTGGGTCCTAGCAGCAGCAAAAGAATGGCCGGTAGCCCAATTGAAGGCGACTGTGAGAAAAGGAGGAAGGACGAGACCATAAACGAAGTTGACACTCCAGGCGAGGAGTTTCATGTGGTGCGAAACAAGGCAGCGAAAAAAGCGGCCAAAAAGCTACTCCTAGAAAAAACAGACAAAGAGCTCAACCACGAAAAGAACAAAGAACCCCTCGATATACCGCAGAAAACAAAAAGCCAACCGCGGCGCAAACCCTTGCGAGAGGCACTGCTTATTAAACCCACTAAGGGCCGAACCTACGCAGATGTCCTCCGTGAAATTAAAGGAGCGGTCAAGCCAGACGACACCAAAACTGCCATCAAAGCAGTTCGACCAACCCGGACCGGTGGCTTGCTGGTGGAATTCGGGCCAGAGGCCACAAACAAAGATGCATCCCGTGGCGCGGTTCAAAAGGTTCTTGGAGATGCGGCAACGGTTGCCTCGCTCGAACCAATGGCCACCCTGGAAATCAGAGACCTCGACTGCGTCACGCACAAAGCTGAAGTAGAGGATGCCATTAGGAGGGAGTTCCCCAGCTTAAGTGAAGTCAAGGCAAGATTGACACGTGAAAACACAAGGGGGCAACGCATGGCTATTGTCGAACTAGCTGATAAAGACGCCCAGCAAATCCTGGCGAAGGGCAAAATTAAGATAGGTTGGGTGATCTGCAGGATACGGAGGAGAGCGATCCCTATCCGCTGCTTCAGATGCCTCGAATACGGACACACCGCGTATGGTTGTAGGGGACCCGACAGGAGATCTCTGTGCTACAAATGTGGTGAAACGGGGCACAAAAGGAAGGAGTGCACGAACGAGGCAAAATGCATTCTTTGCAAGGATGCTAAGCTAGCACCCGGCGACCTCAAACATGAGCCGGGGACAGGGAGATGCTGGGTTTTCAAGAAGGCCCTAACTAAAGCCAAATTGATACTCAAATGATCCGTATCCTGCAGGTCAATTTGCACCGAAGCACAAACGCCCAGGACCTACTTGAGCAGTTTGCGAGGGATAAGAAAGTTGACCTCCTGTTGCTGAGCGAGCAACATCATAACAAGGACTCGCAAGCGTGGTACCCTGACAAAACTGGTACCTCGGCCATCTGGGTTCGAGACAGCGCCCGCCTTTAGGTGCAGGGCCATGGACGCGGGGATGGTTTTGTGTGGGTGCGGTGTTCAGGGATAACATATTTCAGTGTTTATCTGACGCCTAACGAGGCAATGCGATCTTTTCGAACCAAACTCGATGCCCTGGAGGACGCTGTCTCGAACACAGAGGGCCACATGCTGGTCGGGGGAGACTTCAACGCTAGAGCCATCGAATGGGGTATGCCACAATCCGACCCAAGGGGAAAGCAAATCTTGGACATGGCGGCCAGAACAGCGCTTTTTGTCCTGAATACTGGTAACACCCCTACTTTCCGCCGCTGGGGTTGCGTAGGAACCATACCCGATGTGACACTCGCTTCGGAGTCCCTGGTACCTAGAGTACACAACTGGCGAGTACTAGAGGACTACTCGGCTAGTGATCACCAGTATATAGCTGTTGAGATTCACGACGGTGCCACTCTGCGTGCATATGCCCAAACTTCAATCCTCGGATGGAGGACTGGGAGGATGGTCGTCGAGAGGTTCACTGACGCGCTTACGGCAGGCGCACCGTTGCTGGGAGCTCCGCCAGGGAGTGGAGGGCCTACAGCCAAGGACTTGGGGAACTCAACTATGAGTACCATCATAGCTGCTTGCGAGTCTTCCATGCCCCGTCGGAGACCCCGACATGGTAAGCCTCCAGTATACTGGTGGTCAAACGAGATCACCGAACAAAGAAGCGAGTGTCACAAACTTCGGCGAGAGGCCCAGTGGGCGCGAACACGGGAGGAGGCAGACAGTAAGCTAGCAGCATACAGGTGCAGCAGGAAATATCTTCGCAGGCTTATTAACAAGAGCAAGGCCCGATGCTGGCAAGACCTCATGGACGATGTAAATAGGGATCCGTGGGGCCTTGGCTACAAGCTGGTCATGGGGAAACTTGGTGCCCTACGGAAGCCTTGTATACATGACGCGGAAAAGATGGACGCGATAGTGCGGGGACTCTTCCCCACCCATCCCGTCCGTGTTGACGCTGTCCATGGTGAAACAGCAGTCGAGTGCCCACTCTTTACACAGCTGGAACTGGAGGAGGCAGTCCTCTCCCTGAAAGCGAGGAAGGCTCCAGGTCCAGATGGTGTTCCAGCTGAGGTTTTGCAGCTCGTCTATCACCATTGTCCTGACTTGCTGCTCAGCACATTCAACGCTTGCCTACGGGACGGGGTTTTCCCGGTACGATGGAAGGTGGCGAGGCTCGTGCTGGTCAGCAAGGGGAAGGGAAATCCCGAATCACCGTCTGCATACCGCCCGTTATGCATGCTAGACACGGCTGGGAAAGTGCTAGAGAAACTCATCAAGGGAAGACTCACTGACGCGATTCGTGCTGCTGGGGACCTATCTCCTCGGCAGTACGGCTTTAGAGCAGGACGTTCTACCATTGATGCGATTGCAGAGGTGGTGAACGCGGTCCAAAAGGCAGAGGCATATAGTCGCACCAAGCGACGGATCGTCCTGTTGGTGACACTCGACGTCAGGAATGCCTTCAACTCCGCTAGATGGGTGGATATTCTGGATACGCTGGAAAACTCTTTTCAAGTTCCAGAATATCTAATGCGGCTTTTAAGGAACTACCGAAACGACCGAAGCCTGCTCTACGACACGACACAGGGCCAACGAAGGATGGAAATTACATCGGGTGTTGCCCAGGGATCTATCCTTGGTCCGGACCTGTGGAACGTGTCTTACGACGGGCTACTGAGACTTGAGATGCCAGATGAGTCGCGCTTGGTCGGCTATGCGGATGATATTACGGCTCTGGTTGCCGGACGCACCGTTGAACAAGCGCAACTTAGGCTAGGTATGCTAATGCGCCGAGTGAGGGACTGGATGACTGCTCGCGGGCTCAGTTTAGCACTGGAGAAAACCGAAGTGGTCATCTTGACAAAAAAGAGAATCCCTAGAGTAAGGATGATCAGTATTGGAGATATACAGATCGAATCGAAGCCAGCGGTGAAGTACCTGGGGCTACTGATCGACTCGAAGATGAGTTTCTCTGAGCAAATCAGGGCAACGGCTGAGAAGGCTGCTTCGGGAATATCGGCCCTGAGTCGACTTATGGCCAACGTAGGGGGACCCAGCCCATCAAGAAGACGCCTCTTGATGAGTGCTGTAGGGTCAGTGCTACTGTACGGGGCAGAGGTATGGGGCGACGCTCTCAGCAAGGAGGTATACCGAAAACGATTGGCACAGGTACAGAGAAGAGGAGCACTGAGAATTGCATCTTCGTATCCAACAGTCTCCGACTCGGCGGTGAGAGTGATTGCAGGCGTGATACCTGTCGCCCTCCTTGCTAGAGAGCGCCGCGCTATTTACCTGCGCCGAAACGAGGATGCGAGGGAGATGGTTGTCCGCGAGGAGAGACAACGCTCGCTCAACGATTGGCAGCAGTCTTGGAGGAATTGCACGAAGGGAAGGTGGACTGCGCGCCTCATCCCGGATGTGAGACCTCATCCCATGGTGAGACTGACTTCTATCTGACCCAGCTTTTGAGCGGGCACGGGTGTTTTCAGTCTTACCTGCACAAGATCGGCAAGTCACGGTCTCCCGATTGTCGATTTTGCCCAGGAGAGGAGGACAATGCCTGTCACACATTTTTTGCGTGTACCAAATGGGTCAGGCTGCGAAGGGAACTCTACAGGGAGGTGGGAGAGCTCACCCCGGATAATATAGTTGCGGTGATGCTCGAATCGGTTGACAAATGGAACCAGGTGGCACATTATGCTCGGGCAGTCCTAAAATATAAAAGGGACTCACAGCAGCCGGAGGCACTGGGGCTGGGGGATCGCTCTTCTAGCAATTCCTCTTCCCCCCTCCCCTCCCGCTAGGAAAGGGACTCCCCAGCTTGAAGGCGCCCCACGGCGTAACAAAACGAGACCTGGCCCGAAGTAATGTGTCAAACGGTTCCAGGCTAGGTTCTCAGATTGACAGGGGAGGTGTTTAGTGGGTAGTCCAAAGGTATCCTCCATGGGAGTCCCACACTGCCAGACTCGGCGGGCATAAATGCCTTCACCTCCCTACCACAAAAAAAAAAAAAAAAAAACAGGATGCTGATTCAAAACCTGATTTTGGACACGTCTTGGGATCAGAAAAATGCCGGGTGTTCCAGGAAGCCCTAGCCAAGGCCAAATCAGAGCTTCGATGACCCGCATCCTGCAGCTAAACCTACAACGCAGTTCAACTGCCCAAAATCTGCTTGAGCAGTTTGCGAGGGACAGGAAAGCCGACTTCTTGCTTCTGAGTGAGCAACACCATAATACAAGTCCTGCATTATGGTACTCTGATGAAACTGGTACTGCCGCTATCTGGGTTCGGAACAGTGACTTTCAAGCGGAGGGTTGTGGACGGGTGGTGGTTTCGTGTGGGTTCAATGCTCAGGGATCACCTTCTTTAGTGTCTACCTAACGCCTAACGAGCCGATATCATCTTTCCAAGCCAAGCTTAATGCTCTGGAGGGCGCTGTCTCGAACGCAGAGGGTAAAGTGCTTGTTGGAGGCGATTTCAACGTTAGAGCAATTGCATGGGGCATGCCTCGGACGGATCCACGGGGAAAACGAGTCCTGGAAATGGCGGCCAGGACGGCCCTCGTCGTACTAAACTCCGGAAATACGCCGACTTTCCGCCATATTGGCTGTGAGGGAACCATACCGGACGCGACATTCGCCTCGGAGTCCTTAGTACGGAGGAAACACAACCAGAAAGTATTAGAGGACTACTCAGCCAGTGATCACCAGTGCATTCTGCTTGAGATAAGTGATGCTATCTCCCAACGTCCGTGCTCTCGGCCTTCTACAACTGGGTGGAACATCGTCAAGGTTCTCACAGCAGGTGAGCCGCTGCAGGGAGCTTCGTAGGGGACGGAAGAACTGGCAGCTCAAGACGTGGTGAACTCAACTATGAGCATAATCACGACTGCTTGCAAAGCTTCTATGCCCGTTGAAGACCCCGGCACGGCAAGCCCCCAGTGTACTGGTGGTCTACTGAAATCGCTGAAAAGCGGAGGGAGTGTCGCAAGCTTCGGCGTGAGGCTCAACGGGCGCAGAACCGTGACGAGGCATGCAACCAGGTGGCAGCATATAAGTCGGCCAGGAAATGCCTTCGCAAACTGATCAACAGTAGCAAGGCTCGCTGCTGGCAAGACCTAGTCGACAATGTGAACAAGGATCCGTGGGGCCTTGGCTACAAGCTGGTCATGGGGAAACTTGGTGCCCTACGGAAGCCTTGTATACATGACGCGGAAAACATGGACGCGATAGTGCGGGGACTCTTCCCCGCCCATCCCGTCCGTGGTGACGCTGTCCATGGTGAAACAGCAGTCGAGTGCCCACTCTTCACACAGCTGGAACTGGAGGAGGCAGTCCTCTCCTTGAAAGCGAGGAAGGCTCCAGGTCCAGATGGTGTTCCAGCTGAGGTGTTGCGGCTCGTCTATCACCATTGTCCTGACTTGCTGCTCAGCACATTCAACGCTTGCCTACGGGACGGGGTTTTCCCGGTACGATGGAAGGTGGCGAGGCTCGTGCTGGTCAGCAAGGGGAAGGGAAATCCCGAATCACCGTCTGCATACCGCCCGTTATGCATGCTAGACACGGCTGGGAAAGTGCTAGAGAAACTCATCAAGGGAAGACTCACTGACGCGATTCGTGCTGCTGGGGACCTATCTCCTCGGCAGTACGGCTTTAGAGCAGGACGTTCTACCATTGATGCGATTGCAGAGGTGGTGAACGCGGTCCAAAAGGCAGAGGCATATAGTCGCACCAAGCGACGGATCGTCCTGTTGGTGACACTCGACGTCAGGAATGCCTTCAACTCCGCTAGATGGGTGGATATTCTGGATACGCTGGAAAACTCTTTTCAAGTTCCAGAATATCTAATGCGGCTTTTAAGGAACTACCGAAACGACCGAAGCCTGCTCTACGACACGACACAGGGCCAACGAAGGATGGAAATTACATCGGGTGTTGCCCAGGGATCTATCCTTGGTCCGGACCTGTGGAACGTGTCTTACGACGGGCTACTGAGACTTGAGATGCCAGATGAGTCGTGCTTGGTCGGCTATGCGGATGATGTTGCGGCTCTGGTCGCCGGACGCACCGTTGAACAAGCGCAACTTAGGCTAGGTATGCTAATGCGCCGAGTGAGGGACTGGATGACTGCTCGCAGGCTCAGTTTAGCACTAGAGAAAACCGAAGTGGTCATCTTGACAAAAAAAAATCCCTAGAGTAAGGATGATCAGTATTGGAGATATACAAATCGAATCGAAGCCAGCGGTGAAGTACCTGGGGCTACTGATCGACTCAAAGATGAGTTTCTCTGAGCAAATCAGGGCAACGGCTGAGAGGGCTGCTTCGGGAATATCGGCGCTGAGTCGACTTATGGCCAACGTAGGGGGACCCAGCCCATCAAGAAGACGCCTCTTGATGAGTGCTGTAGGGTCAGCGCTAATGTACGGAGCAGAGGTATGGGGCGACGCTCTCAGCAAGGAGGTATACCGAAAACGATTGGCACAGGTACAGAGAAGAGGAGCACTGAGAATTGCATCTTCGTATCCAACAGTCTCCGACTCGGTGGTGAGAGTGATTGCAGGCGTGATACCTGCCGCCCTCCTTGCTAGAGAGCGCCACGCTATTTACCTGCGCCGAAACGAGGATGCAAGGGAGATGACTGTCCGCGAAGAGAAATAGCGCTCGCCCAACGATTGGCAGCAGTCTTGGGTGAATTGTACGAAGGGAAGGTGGACTGCGCGCCTCATCCCGGATGTGAGACCGTGGCTAAGTCGAAGGCATGGTGAGACTGACTTCTATCTGACCCAGCTTTTGAGCGGGCACGGGTGTTTTCAGTCTTACCTGCACAAGATCGGTAAGTCACGGTCTCCCGATTGTCGGTTTTGCCCAGGAGAGGAGGACAATGCCTGTCACACATTTTTTGCGTGTACAAAATGGGTCAGGCTGCAAAGGGAACTCTACAGGGAGACGGGAGAGCTCACATCGGATAATATAGTTGCGGTGATGCTCGAATCGGTTGACAAATGGAACCAGGTGGCACATTATGCTCGGGCAGTCCTAAAATATAAAAGGGACTCACAGCAGCCGGAGGCGCTGGAGCTGGGGGATCGCTCTTCTGGCATTTCCTCTTCCCCTCTCCCCTCCCGCTAGGAAAGGGACTCCCCAGCTTGAAGGCGCCCCACGGCGTAACAAAACGAGACCTGGCCCGAAGTAATGTGTCAAACGGTTCCAGGCTAGGTTCTCAAATTGACAGGGGAGGTGTTTAGTGGGTAGTCCAAGGGTATCCTCCATGGAAGTCCCACACTGCCAGACTCGGCGGGCGTAAATGCCTTCACCTCCCGTCACAAAAAAAAAATGGTGTAGGTTTGGTTGAGACGGACTCCCGATTAGCGCTGGTCTGGCTCTGAGCAGTTGTCCCCATGAGGGCTTGTGCTAACCCTCGCATGCCCTCCCTGCTCTGCAAAGATAGCCATGGGACCAAGAAGGCGACTACACACACGAACGGAGATAGCGGCTCCAAGGGGGGACCCAATAAAACTGGAGCAAACAAAATCAAAAGACCAAAAACATCCAAAAAAAGAAACAAAAAATAATAACGACGACGCAACCAGCGGTTACAGCCACGATGTTAACAGTACATCGAGAGTGGTACTAACCACGACAAAAACGAAGAATAACACAATGGCAGTGAAGGCGGACGACAAACGGAGAGTAGCAGGCAGTCTGGTTCAGACTGAGATTCCTGCGGCGTTCGAGAGCAGCAAAAAAATGATGCGAACGCCCGAGCGTCCTATTAAGGAGAAGCGGGAAACTCTGCAGGACGCTTCAGATGTTCGAGCCTCGGAAGAAGAAAATATAACGAGCCCCTAAAATTCGATTGTCACGGCTGCGATCGTTACCGAAGCGACCGATGCAAGGGTTGCAAATCCCGACATTGCCACGAAAAATCCAGAAGCAAACGAGGAGATCACGGCACGAAAAGCAACGAGTAACCAGACACCGCGTGATTGCACCACCAACGTCGGAAATGTGGCGGGAGTACTGCATTCAGAAACGGAACGCGATAACCTCTCCCAAGCATGGTACAATTGCAGCCCAGTAATACAAAGAAGAAAGGCTACTCCAAAAAGCGGGAGATTATCTGAAAAGAATACAATCTGCATACGATCCCCAAAAATCAGCGAAGCAGCAAAGGTGGGGCTCCTCGAACTAGAGGAGCTCCTAGATCATATAGGGTACTATCGAAGGAGCTGGTTAAGAGCCGAAGACGAACAGAAGGCTAAAGAGGCTCCTGCGGCAAAATCTAAAGGCCATATGCAGATAGCTCTACCATTAAAAGTCAATAAAAGAATGGCGTCTAGCCCAATCGAAGGAGATCGGGATGGGCGTGGAGCACCAGATCACGGGTTCCAGACAGTGCTTACACAAGGAGCGAAGAAAGCCGCAAAGAAACTCCTTCAGAAAAAGCCAGAAAATAAAGTTCGTACGGACGCCCAATTAGAAAAAGGACCTGATGCAAAAAAGGAGAAGCAGAAGCCCCGACGAAGACCCCGGCAGCAGGCACTGCTTGTAAAGCCCCAAGATGGCCAATCCTACGCGGAGGTACTGCGGGACACCAGAGGAAACGCAAAGCCTGAAGACACCAATACTGCCATTAAAGTAGTACGATCAACGCGGTCGAGCCACATACTGGTCGAATTCGGAGCAGAGGCCGGCAATAAAGAAGCATTCTGTGACGCAGTAAAGAAAGTCCTCGGCAAAAGCGCAACTATAGCCCCGCTCGAACCGATGTAAACGATCGAAATACGAGACATTGACTGCGTGACGGATCTGGCCGAGGTATAAGAGGCCATCAAAAGGGAGTTCCCTAGCGTGGGAAGGATCAAAGCGAGACTGACACCAGAAAACAACAGGGCACAACGCATGACCATAGTTGACTTGACCGAAAAGGACGCCGAACAATCCCTGAACAAGGGCAAAGTACCAATTGAGTGGGTTGTCTGTAGGATACGGCGAAGAACAACGCCTCTTCAATGTTTCAAATGCCTTGGTTATGGTCACACCACACAAGTATGAAAAGGACCCGATAGGAGTTCCCTATGCTACAAATGCGGTGAAATGGGACATAAAAGAAAAGAGTGCACGAAGGAGGCACACTGTATTCTTTGCAAGGATGCTGATTCAAAACATGATTTTGGACACGTCTTGGGATCAGAAAAATGCCGGGTGTTCCAAGAAGCCCTAGCCAAGGCAACATCAGAACTCCGATGACCCGCATCCTACAGCTAAACCTAGAATGCAGTTCAAAGGCCCAAAATCTACTTGAGCAGTTTGCGAGGGACATGAAAGCCGACTTCTTGCTACTGAGTGAGCAACACCATAGTAAAAGTCCTGCATTATGGTATTCTGATGAAACTGGTACTGCCGCTATCTGGGTTCGGAACAGTGACTTTCAAGCGGAGAGTTGTGGACGGGTGGTGGTTTCGTGTGGGTTCGGTGCGCAGGGACCACCTTCTTTAGTGTGTACCTAACGCCGAACGAATTGATATCATCTTTCCAAGCCAAGCTTAATGCTCTGGAGGGCGCTGTCTCGAACGCAGAGGGTAAAGTGCTCGTTGGGGGCGACTTCAACGTTAGAGCAATTGCATGGGGCATGTCTCAGACGGATCCGGAGGGAAAACGAGTCCTGGAAATGGCGGCCAGGAGGGCCCTCGTCGTACTAAACTCCAGAAATACGCCAACTTTCCGCCATATTGGCGGTGAGGGAACCATACCGGACGTGACATTCGCCTCGGAGTCCTTAGTACGGAGGAAACACAACTAGAAAGTATTAGAGGACTACTCAGCCAATGATCACCAGTGCATTCTGCTTGAGATAAGTGATGCTATCTCCCGACGTCCATGCTCTCGGCCTTCTACAACTGGGTGGAACATCGGAAAGATGGACGTCGAGAGGTTCGTCAAGGTTCTCACAGCAGGTGAGCCGCTGCAGGGAGCTTCGTAGGGGACGGAAGAACTGGCAGCTCAAGACGTGGTGAACACAACTATGAGCGTCATTACGACTGCTTGCAAAGCTTCTATGCCCCGTCGAAGACCCCGGCACAGTAAGCCACCAGTGTACTGGTGGTCAACTGAAATCGGTGAAAAGCGAAGGGAGTGTCACAAGCTACGATGTGAGGCTCAACGGGCGCGGAACCGTGACGAGGCATGCAACTGGGTGGCAGCATATAAGTCGGCCAGGAAATGCCTTCGCAAATTGACCAACAGTAGCAAGGCTCGCTGCTGGCAAGACCTAGTGGACAATGTGAACAAGGATCCGTGGGGCCTTGGCTACAAGCTGGTCATGTGGATGCTTGGTACCCTACGGAAGCCTTGTATACATGATGCGGAAAACATGGACACGATAGTGCGGGGACTCTTCCCCGCCCAACCCGTCCGTGTTGACGCTGTCCATGGTGAAACAGCTGTCGAGTGCCCACTCTTCACACAGCTGGAACTGGAGGAGGCAGTCCTCTCATTGAAAACCAAGCGACGGATCGTCCTGTTGGTGACACTCGACGTCAGGAACGCCTTCAACTCCGCTCTTTTCAAGCTCCAGAATATCTAATGTGGTTTTTAAGGAACTACCAAAAGTACCGAAGCCTGCTCTACAATACGACACAGGGCCAACGAAGGATGGAAATTACATCGGGTGTTGCCCAAGGATCTATCCTTGGTCCGGACCTGTGGAACGTGTCTTACGATGGGCTACTGAGACTTGAGATGCCAGATGAGTCGCGCTTGGTCAGCTATGCGGATGATGTTGTGGCTCTGGTCACTGAACGCACCGTTGAACAAGCGCAACTTAGGCTAGGTATGCTAATGCGACGAGTGAGGGACTGTATGACTACTCGCGGGCTCAGTTTAGCACTGGAGAAGACCGAAGTGGTCACCTTGACAAAAAAGAGAAGCCCTAGAGTAAGGATGATCAGTATTAGAGACTTGCGAATCAAATCGGAGCCAGCAGTGAAGTATCTGGGGCTACTGATCGACTCAAAGATGAGTTTCTCTGAGCAAATCAGGACAACGGCTGAGAAGGCTTCTTTGGGAATATCGGCTCTGAGTCGACTTATGGCCAACGTAGGGGGACCCAGCCCATCAAGAAGACGCCTCTTGGTGAGTGCTGTAGGGTCAGTGCTACTGTACGGAGCAGAGGTATGGGGCGACGCTCTCAGCAAGGAGGTTCACTGAAAACATTTGGCAGCGATACAGAGAAGAGGAGCACTGAGAATTACATCTTCGTATCCAACAGTCTCCGACTCGGCGGTGAGAGTGATTGCAGGCGTGATACCTGCCGCCCTCCTCGCTAGAGAGCGCCGCGCTATTTACCTGCGCCGAAACGAGGATGCGAGGGAGATGGTTGTCTGCGAAGAGAGACAGTGCTCAATTAACGATTGGCAGCAGTCGTAGCTGGATTGCACGAAGGGAAGGTGGACTGCGCGCCACATTCCGGATGTGAGACCGTGGCTAAGTCGAAGGCATGGTGAGACTGACTTCTATCTGACCCAGCTTTTGAGCGGGCATGGGTGTTTTCAGTATTACCTGCACAAGATCGGTAAGTCACGGTCTCCCGATTGTCGGTTTTGCCCAGGAGAGGAGGACAATGCCTGTCACACATTTTTCGCGTGTACAAAATGGGCCAGGCTGCCAAGAGAATTCTACAGGGTGACGGGAGAGCTCACACCGGATAATATAGTTACGGTGATGCTCGAATCGGTTGACAAATAGAACCAGGTGGCACATTATGCTCGGGCAGTCCTAAAATATAAAAGGGACTCACAGAAGCTGCGGGCGCTGGAGCTGGGGGATCGCTTTTCTGACATTTTCTTTTCCCCTCTCCCCTCCCGCTAGGAAAGGGACTCCCCAGCTTGAGGGCACCCCACGGCGTAACAAAACGAGACCTGGCCCGAAGTAATGTGTCAAACGGTTCCAGGCTGTGTTGTCAGGTTGACAGGGGAGGTGTTTATTGGGTAGTCCAGTCGCGCATGATAGTGCAAGTGCAGTAGTGGCAAGATCTAGTGGGCAATGTGAACAAGGATCCGTGGGGCCTTGGCTACGAGCTAGTTATACGGAAGCTTGGTGCACTACGGAAGCCTTGCATACATGATGCCGAAAAAATGGACGAGATAGTGCGGGTACTCTTCTCCGCCCATCCCGTCCGTGTTATTGCTGTCCATGGTGAAACAGCAGTCGAGTGTCCACTCTTCGCACAGCTGGAACTGGAGGAGGCAGTCCTTTCGTTGAAAGCGAGGAAGGCTCCAGGTCCAGATGGCGTTCCGGCTTAGCTGTTGAAGCTTGTGTATCACCATTGTCTTACTTGCTGCTCAGCACATTCAACGCTTGCCTACGGGACGGGGTTTTCCCGGTACGATGGAAGGTGGCGAGGCTCGTCCTGATCAGCAAGCGGAAAGGAAATCCCGAACCGCCGTCTGAATACCGCCCGTTATGCATGCTAGACACGGCTGGGAAAGTCCTAGAGAAACTCATCAAGGGAAGACTCACTGACGCGATTCATGCTGCTGGGCACCTATCTCCTCGGCAGTTCGGCTTTAGAGCAGGGCGTTGTACTAACAATGCGATTGCAGAGGTGGTGAGCGCTGTCCAAAAGGCAGAGGCATATAGTTGCACCAAGCGACGGATCGTCCTGTTGGTGACACTCGACGTCAGAAATGCCTTCAACTCCGCTAGATGGGTGGATATTCTGGATACGCTGGAAAACTCTTTTCAAGTTCCAGAATATCTAATGCGGCTTTTAAGGAACTACCGAAAGGACCAAAACCTGCTCTACGACACGACAAAGGGCCAACGAAAGATGGCGGTTACATCAGGTGTTGTCCAGGGATCTATCCTTGGTCCAGACCTGTGGAACGTATCTTACGATGGGCTACTGAGACTTGAGATGCCAGTTGAGTCACACTTGGTCGGCTATGGGGATGATATTGCAGCTCCGGTCGCCGGACGCACCGTTGAACAGGCACAACTTAGGCTAGGTATGCTAATGCGACGAGTAAGGGACAGGATGACTACTCGCGGGCTCAGTTTAGCACTGGAGAAAACCGAAGTGATCATCTTGACAAAAAAGAGAATCCCTAGAGTAAGGCTGATCAGTATTGGAGACTTGCGAATCGAACCAAAGCCAGCGGTGAAGTACCTGGGGCTACTGATCGACTCGAAGATGAGTTTCTCTGATCAAATCAGGGCCACGGCTGAGAAAACTGCTTCGGGAGTATCGGCTCTGAGTCGACTTATGGCCAACGTAGGGGGACCCAGCCCATCAAGACGACGCCTCTTGGTGAGTGCTTTATCGTCAGTGCTACAGTATGGAGCAGAGGTATGGGGCGACGCTCTCAGCAAGGAGGTTCACCGAAAACGCCTGGCACAGTTCCAGAATAGAGGAGCGCTTAGGATTGCATCTTCGTATCTGATAGTCTGTGATTCGGCGGTGAGAGTTATGGCAGGCGTGATACCTGTCGGCTTCCTTGCTAGAGAGCGCCGCTCTATTTATCTGCGTTAAAACGAGGAAGTGAAGGAGATGGTTGTCCGCGAAGAGAAATAGCGCTCGCCCAACGATTGGCAGCATTCTCGGGTGAATTGCACGAAGAGAAGATGGACTGCGCGCCTCATCCCGGATGTGAGATCGTGGCTAAATCGAAGGCATGGTGAGACTGACTTCTATCTGACCCAGCTTTTGAGCGGGCATGGGTGTTTTCAGTCTTACCTCCACAAGATCGGTAAGTCACGGTCCCCCGATTGTTGGTTTTGCCTAGAAGAGGAAGACAATGCCTGTCACATATTTTTTGCGTGCATAAGATGGGACAGACTGCAAAGGGAACTCTACAGGGAAACGGGAGGCTCACCCCGGATAATATAGTTGCGGTGATGCTCGAATCGGTTGACAAATAGAACCAGGTGGCACATTATGCTCGGGCAGTCCTAAAATATAAAAGGGACTCACAGCAGCTGAGGGTGTTGGGGCTGGGAGATCACTTGTCTGTCACTTCCTTTTCCCCTCTCCCCTCCTGCTAGAAGAGGGATCCCCCAGGTTGAAGTCGCCTCGCGGCGTAACAAAACGAGACCTGGACCGAAGTAATGTGTCAAACGGTTCCAGGCTGGGTTCTCAGGTTGACAGGGGAGGTGTTTAATGGGTAGTCCAGTCACCTTCTAGCGAACATGGGAGTACCACACTCTGTGCATAAATGGGCATTTACCTCCCTACCACAAAGAAAAAAATATTTATTTATACAGGTATACATATATATATTGATAGCATCTTAGATACGTTGGGAAAAGGCCAATATTTTAATACATTGGATTTGGCGAAGGGATATCATCAGATACTGGTAGCAGCAGATGATATCGAAAAAACTGGTTTTGTAACACCATCAGGCCTTTATGAATATGTCAGAATGCCGTTTGGGTTGAAAAACATACCGGTAACGTTTCAGAGGCTGATGAATAATATACTAAGGGAGTATATCAATAAAATATGTGTGATATACTGATGTTTTCAACATCCTTGGAAGAACATATGGTATCTTTAGACAAAATTTTTAGCATTTTACAAAAACACAATCTTCAAATACAAGTTGATAAATGTAGCTTCTTGAAGAGGGATGCCGAACTTTTAGCTCGTATATTAACGATGGAGGGCATTCAACAAATCTTAATAAAACTAAAGACATTGAAAATATTAGTCTACCAAAAATCGAGAGACGACTTAAAGGGTTCCTAGGAATGGCGGGTTTTTACGGGAAATTTATAGAAGATTACGCTAAGGTAGCGTACACAATGATCAAATATTTTTAAAGAGACGAAAAAATTAATATAAATGATCCTCAATATATTTCAGCCTTTGAAAAAATAAGAGTCCTAATTACTGCACAACCCATACTAAAGTTCCCAGAATACGACAAAACATTTACCTTGACTACTGACGCTAGTGATTTTGCAATCGGAGTCATACTATCTCAGGACGGACTTCCAGTTTCTTTGTATCGAGAACTTTAAACAATCAGGAAAAGAATTATAGCGTTACGAATAGAATTTTTAGCAATCGTTTACTCGGTAAATTATTTGCGTCCATATTTATATGGAAGAAAGTTCAAAATTATTACTGATCATGCACCTATAAAATATTTAGATAGCAAGTATAAAGGAAAGGGATTTTCGCAACATAACCAGAGGTGGATTCTAAAATTACAAGGATTGAATATTGAAATAGAGTACCTACAAGGGAAAGAAAATAAAGTCGCAGATTTTCTAAGTAGACTCTAGGACACACCTAAAATTTCAGAAAATAGTGACAACGAATCAAACATGTACTTAACAGACACAATACACTTTGTAGATGAACAGCAATTGGACCATATTGGAATAAAAGATGAGATAGTTAATAAATTTAAAACACAGCTTATATTAACCTACAATATCAGTAAGGAGATTGAAATTTTACACGAACGCTGAATTATATATTTAAACCCTTTAGAAGGAGTCAGTAAAATTAAAGATGTATTAAGTAGATTCATAAAGAAAGGAAAGACAGGAATATTTTCGGAAGTGCTAATAAATAATTGCACAACGTAGTAACAAATAATTGCACAAAGTGTCACGAAATAAAATATGACCGTAAAGTGAGACCCAAAGACAAAAAAATGAAATCCTACATTTGGACATTTTTTATTTGGAGAAAAGAGCACTTGTAACCATAATTGACAAGCTAACTTAATTTGCAGTAGCAACACTATAAATGATAAAAACTGGAGAGCGAAAATAGCAATTTTAGTTGAGCATTTTGCTAAATTTGGAATACCAAAAGAGATGATACTCAACAATGAATTCATGGCAGAACAATTGAAAGAATATTTTAGGAAATGTCATGTAGAAATACACTGGACAAAGCCTAATAGTTATACTGGGAATGCAGATGTTGAAAGATTACATTCAACAATCCTAGAAAAAGTAACAGGTATCGATGATAAAAGTTTGTCAGTTGAAGCTAAAATTCAGTTAGTAATAGGAAATTATAACGATAGATATCGCTCAACTATAAAAACTACCCAAAGAAAAGCTAAGGAAGAATTCGATGCGAAAAGTTTATGTAAGGTAGTAAATGAAAATAAGGAGAGAAAAATTAGCAAACTGAATGAAAAACATTAACATTATGTAGAAAATAGGCAACAAGGACAAATAAAAAATTATAAACATGTTAGGCATAAAGATGAAACTAGATATAAAACAAGAAACTTGAAAATATACATTTAACAAATATTAAAAGACCTTATAAATTTACAGGCAATTATTTTCATAATAATCCTAATGATATCAGTGACACAGGGAGCACTACAAACAATACAAATTGATGATATACATAGTTATACAAAAATTAAATTGAAAACAATAGAAATGGTTAATAAGACTAGCACTATTTTACATTTAGTTAATCCAGAAGGTTTTTTAGATACCATTTCAAATATAAGAGTTAATATCAAACACTTGGATATTGAGAAAAAGAAAATGATTTTTAGAGAAATAGATACAGTAATAGCGAAGATGAGGCCCAATATTACTAATTCCGTAAAGCGAAAGAAAAGAGGCTTGTTGAACATTGTAGGCAATGCACAAAAATAGCTTTTTGGGACGATGGATATTGTTGATAGAGAACAAATTTTCAACCATTTGGAAATTATAGAAAAAAATAATCATAGTGCTATTGACAACCTCAATGGGCAAATCAAAATTAACAATCACTTTAATGAATCCATAAAATCCTTGCAAATCATAATAAAAAGCGATAAAAGAAAAATATTACAAGCTTTTAAAGGATCGGAAGGTACAACTAAGCTAATCGTACACCAAAAATTATTCTTGGAACAAATAATAAAGTTAAGTAAATTGCAACGTGAGAAAAATTGTTTTAAATAGAAATAATCTTGTTAATTTCTTTAATTATCAAGTACCTATAATGGAAGAAACATTATCCAATAAAGAATATACAGAACATAATAAATACTTCTACCCTTATCCAGAATCGAACTTTAATTTTTCAAAATCAATTACATTCGACAATTTAGCTACAAGCAAATTTCGAACAGAATCAGGAAATAAAAGATTTAAAAATGCGTAAAATTGTATCATATGGCATTAATATTACTAGCACAATGTTTATAGTATTAATTATAACTTTCACTTTTTGTCTTGGAAAAAAAATATTGCATAGTCATTTTATTGTAAAGATTCACAGAATCTTCAGTTAAACCGAGTAGGAGTAACATATGGTAATGTTCATTCACCTATCATCAGCAATGTTCATTCACCCAGCATCGATAATGTGCATTCACCCAACAATAAAACTAGGTCAGAACCAAACATTACACCATATGCTAAAAATGCTGTTAGCAGTCAATTGCTCTTTCACTATAGTTGCAATTCAATTGGGTCAGTTAAAACTGATGATACTAAAGATAATTACGAATGAATATAAGAGCAATTGATTGATCGATCATTAATTGTTGTTACGCTAGCATATAACATATTGCTTATCACGGCCACAAGGCATCTGCAGAACCTGTTCTGACGGAATTTAAAAATTAGTCTATCTAACCACACCGTATCGAAGGCTTTCTCCATATCAATGTTTAAAAACACGTCTATTCGCAACGAATGCTAGACGTAGAATCTGTATAGCTAGCAAGACCAAGTTATATTAAAGACCCTATATGTTTCTCGAAAGTTAGTTTATTTTGTTGGTTCTGATTTACACGCCTAAACCAACAGTACCCTTGTGTCTAAAGTCGCATGGATTTTGATTTTGTGTGATTTGCTGTGGAGCTAGTCCACCACTTTACATGACAAGACATGAACTGCTCGTAAATCCTTGAGCATTCCTACTGCTCTTGTTCAACTACAGAAACCTTCTCAATGTATGTCTTCTCTATATTGAAATTCAAAATTTAAAAATATAATTCTAAATTTATATTTTTAAATTATTTTTTTTTGCAAGTGCGGCTTTCTATGCTATTCACTAACTATATAAAATAAAAATAGTTAACTAAAAATATAAGAAATGAAAATATCGGAAATCGAGGATAATATAAAAATTTATAAAAAACAAATAATAAAAAAATTTAAAAAGAATCAGTAACAGTTTTGGATAAAAATTAAAAAAAAAAAAAAATAAAACGGGGAAATTATAATGGCTACAAAACCAGCCATGGATAAGTGTGGGAAGTGTAGGAAACCCGTGGAGGATACCCACTCGGCTATGGAGTGTGATGGCTTCTGCCTCAAGTGGTTGCATTTGAGGTGTATCAAAATGTCGGAAGAGAGATATCGGGCTATAATGGACATCACCGAAGATGTGATTTGGATGTGTGCCGGATGTAGAGCTCAGAACCATAAGTCTAAAGAAGACCAACTCTTCCAACAAATGATAAATTTGCAAAGCCAAATTGAAGAAATGAACTCAAATGTTACCTTATTAATAGATACATCTACGTCTGCGAGCAAGCCCTCATATGCCGACATTATTAAAAATTCTACTTCTCCATCAGAGCATCGTTCAAATACAATATCGCAGAAAGGGATTATAATTAAGCCTAGAAATCACTCTTCATCAGAAAAAACACTGATTGATTTTAAGTCGAGGATCAGGCCATCAAAATGTAAAATTCCTCTACAGCTAATGAGGCCTATTCGTAATGGTGGGGCGATTATCAAAACATCGACCAATGAAAATGCTACTTCGCTTTTTAATATAGGAATGGATGCAATAAAAGAGGAGTATGATGCTGCTGAGACCAGATTGCGACAGCCTAGACTTGTCATCAATGGACTAGAAAAACAATACTCAAATAATGAATTAAGAAATGAGATCCAGTCATTAAATCCCAATATAGAGGAGCGAGATTCTATGGAACTTGTACATGCTAGGCGGACAAGAAATGGAAGGTGGTTGCACATCATCCAGGTAAATGGGAGCATGCATAAGAGTGTGGCGTCCACATGCTCACCGCAAGGAGCGCATCAAGCAGTTAGTGAATTAGTGAATTTCACAACTCATGTCAACGAGACGCTCACTTCGTTCGCAATCTCCGACGAGTCAACATCGCGCGCGCCAACATGTAGTCCTTGACTACACTCTTTTCTATACTTGTAACTCTGTTCATTAGTTTTAGTAATAAAGTTATATTTGTGTTTTAGTAAAGTTCCATTCTTTCTTTTCATGGGGATCGCGCATAGCTTATTAACAATCCCCATAGTGGTGACCCCGTTTTTGTTCACATTTTTGTTACACGAGTCATGTGCTCGCCATCTTTTTACTATCGCCGCAGGTCGTACCTTCACGAGTCAGCGCAAGACGCCGCATGCAATCCCGACATGCCCGATCACGCACCAGACCGCCATACGCATGCCCGAACAGACGCCGCGTTCGCATGTGTACGTCACACCGCCTCGATCGCATGTTCGATTGCGCCGCCAACACGCCGCACAGTGTCGCATGCCCGACCCCGCACAGTGTCGCATGCCCGACCCCGCACAGTGTCGCATGCCCAACCCCGCACAGTGTCGTATGCCCAACCTCGCACTGCAGCCGCACAGCAACATTCACGACAAGCGCATCTTCTGAACACGTGCTACGCAACCCGCCATTGTTCCAGCCTCATTTACGGCATTTTTCAACGCCATTTTGGATCGTGACATTCTCATCAAAATGTCACTTGGGATGGAGTACTGTGGCGTCCACATGCTCACCGCAAGGAGCGCATCAAGCAGTTAGTGAATTAGTGAATTTCACAACTCATGTCAACGAGACGCTCACTTCGTTCGCAACCTCCGACGAGTCAACATCGCGCGCGCCAACATGTAGTCCTTGACTACACTCTTTTCTATACTTGTAACTCTGTTCATTAGTTTTAGTAATAAAGTTATATTTGTGTTTTAGTAAAGTTCCATTCTTTCTTCTCATGGGGATCGCGCATAGCTTATTAACAATCCCCATAAGAGGCTTGCAAATAGATACATTAATATAGATTATGGATCGTATTTTGTGAAGGAGGACTTTAACGTAACGAGGTGTTATAAGTTTTACACGAACGCTGAATTATATATTTAAACCCTTTAGAAGGAGTCAGTAAAATTAAAGATGTATTAAGTAGATTCATAAAGAAAGGAAAGACAGGAATATTTTCGGAAGTGCTAATAAATAATTGCACAACGTAGTAACAAATAATTGCACAAAGTGTCACGAAATAAAATATGACCGTAAAGTGAGACCCAAAGACAAAAAAATGAAATCCTACATTTGGACATTTTTTATTTGGAGAAAAGAGCACTTGTAACCATAATTGACAAGCTAACTTAATTTGCAGTAGCAACACTATAAATGATAAAAACTGGAGAGCGAAAATAGCAATTTTAGTTGAGCATTTTGCTAAATTTGGAATACCAAAAGAGATGATACTCAACAATGAATTCATGGCAGAACAATTGAAAGAATATTTTAGGAAATGTCATGTAGAAATACACTGGACAAAGCCTAATAGTTATACTGGGAATGCAGATGTTGAAAGATTACATTCAACAATCCTAGAAAAAGTAACAGGTATCGATGATAAAAGTTTGTCAGTTGAAGCTAAAATTCAGTTAGTAATAGGAAATTATAACGATAGATATCGCTCAACTATAAAAACTACCCAAAGAAAAGCTAAGGAAGAATTCGATGCGAAAAGTTTATGTAAGGTAGTAAATGAAAATAAGGAGAGAAAAATTAGCAAACTGAATGAAAAACATTAACATTATGTAGAAAATAGGCAACAAGGACAAATAAAAAATTATAAACATGTTAGGCATAAAGATGAAACTAGATATAAAACAAGAAACTTGAAAATATACATTTAACAAATATTAAAAGACCTTATAAATTTACAGGCAATTATTTTCATAATAATCCTAATGATATCAGTGACACAGGGAGCACTACAAACAATACAAATTGATGATATACATAGTTATACAAAAATTAAATTGAAAACAATAGAAATGGTTAATAAGACTAGCACTATTTTACATTTAGTTAATCCAGAAGGTTTTTTAGATACCATTTCAAATATAAGAGTTAATATCAAACACTTGGATATTGAGAAAAAGAAAATGATTTTTAGAGAAATAGATACAGTAATAGCGAAGATGAGGCCCAATATTACTAATTCCGTAAAGCGAAAGAAAAGAGGCTTGTTGAACATTGTAGGCAATGCACAAAAATAGCTTTTTGGGACGATGGATATTGTTGATAGAGAACAAATTTTCAACCATTTGGAAATTATAGAAAAAAATAATCATAGTGCTATTGACAACCTCAATGGGCAAATCAAAATTAACAATCACTTTAATGAATCCATAAAATCCTTGCAAATCATAATAAAAAGCGATAAAAGAAAAATATTACAAGCTTTTAAAGGATCGGAAGGTACAACTAAGCTAATCGTACACCAAAAATTATTCTTGGAACAAATAATAAAGTTAAGTAAATTGCAACGTGAGAAAAATTGTTTTAAATAGAAATAATCTTGTTAATTTCTTTAATTATCAAGTACCTATAATGGAAGAAACATTATCCAATAAAGAATATACAGAACATAATAAATACTTCTACCCTTATCCAGAATCGAACTTTAATTTTTCAAAATCAATTACATTCGACAATTTAGCTACAAGCAAATTTCGAACAGAATCAGGAAATAAAAGATTTAAAAATGCGTAAAATTGTATCATATGGCATTAATATTACTAGCACAATGTTTATAGTATTAATTATAACTTTCACTTTTTGTCTTGGAAAAAAAATATTGCATAGTCATTTTATTGTAAAGATTCACAGAATCTTCAGTTAAACCGAGTAGGAGTAACATATGGTAATGTTCATTCACCTATCATCAGCAATGTTCATTCACCCAGCATCGATAATGTGCATTCACCCAACAATAAAACTAGGTCAGAACCAAACATTACACCATATGCTAAAAATGCTGTTAGCAGTCAATTGCTCTTTCACTATAGTTGCAATTCAATTGGGTCAGTTAAAACTGATGATACTAAAGATAATTACGAATGAATATAAGAGCAATTGATTGATCGATCATTAATTGTTGTTACGCTAGCATATAACATATTGCTTATCACGGCCACAAGGCATCTGCAGAACCTGTTCTGACGGAATTTAAAAATTAGTCTATCTAACCACACCGTATCGAAGGCTTTCTCCATATCAATGTTTAAAAACACGTCTATTCGCAACGAATGCTAGACGTAGAATCTGTATAGCTAGCAAGACCAAGTTATATTAAAGACCCTATATGTTTCTCGAAAGTTAGTTTATTTTGTTGGTTCTGATTTACACGCCTAAACCAACAGTACCCTTGTGTCTAAAGTCGCATGGATTTTGATTTTGTGTGATTTGCTGTGGAGCTAGTCCACCACTTTACATGACAAGACATGAACTGCTCGTAAATCCTTGAGCATTCCTACTGCTCTTGTTCAACTACAGAAACCTTCTCAATGTATGTCTTCTCTATCTTCTCAATGTACGTCTTGAACAAAACTACACATATTTTGAATTTAAGAACAAAACATTTGTTGCGGAGGAAGAACTTGCTATGGGAAATCCATTAAACCCTTTGTTAGCTGAATTTTTCATGGATAATATAGAGACTAAAATTAGGGAACACGGATTGTTTAAGGATTTCACTTGGTGATGTAGGTAAATGGTGGTCCAACCAAAACACACGATGTTAATTGTACATAAAACAAAAAGTTTTCATAGTATTATGTTAATATTTTTTATTATAATAGAAGGATCTATGATAATTATGTGTGAAACAAAATGTCGCCCAAATGCTCGCACGGCTATGGTGGCATACTTCTATCTGATGGCCCATATTCTCAATGACTCTGAGACATAATTGAGGTTCAATGTCGTTAATGTGCTGAATTATCTCATCCTTTAGTTCTTAAATTGTTCTTGGCGAAGAACTCGCACAGTTGAAAATGTTTCATGATTTTATTAATAATTTATATAAAAACATCTGCTATGCCTTTAAATTAGATGGAAACAATAGCATTATTTTTTTAGATTTAACGATAATAAAAATGAAAAATAAATTAGAATTTAAAATCTTTCTTTCAATGAATTCATGCTATCACAAAATGGCTGCATTTCATAGCCTCATCCATAAGCTTATATCGGTTCCTTTATCTAAGGTAAACTTTCTTTCAGAATTATACTTTATTAAACAAATTGCAGTCAATAACGCCTTATAGATTCCTTGTTAAAAAATAAATACTACAAGCATGCACTAAACAAAGTCTATCCTCAGCCTAAGAATACAAAAATCAAGGGTTCTAGCTTGTATATTGACGTTACGGACAAATTAGTTAAGAATTCTAAGCTCGGAGGAATCGCCTTAGCGTAAAAAACTAATTTATCTCTCAGGCGACTTATGAAAAATAATAAAAATAAGATTGACGAGCTCCTAAAATCGGGAGTTTATCAATTTAACTGATAAAATGTACATCGAGCAGACAGGAAGATCATTTAGTAAGCCCGTTAAGGAACATAAACATAGTTTCAAATATAATACGGCTAAATCAAATTATGAAAACCAACTGAATGAAAGCGGCCATAAATTTAATTCTTATATCAACATTTTATACTACGGAAATAAAGGTCCAAGATTAAAAGGATTCAAAACCCTCGAAACCAACAAACGAAAAAATTCAGATCATTTGCTTAATGGCCTGGTAGATTTATTTAGTTCTCCATTGTTGAATTTATTTTAATTGGTTTCGTTGTTTTATTTATTTATCGTGTTAAAATATTTAAATGTCAACTTATTTCCCATAAAAGGGACATGTATTAACTGCATACTTGACAGTTACATGTATTAACTGTATACTTGTTTTAGAAATAAGTTCGTTGTATATTATTAGTTCACATTCGCATCTGACGAAGATAGTTTCTATCGAAACAATTGTGATGCTTAATTGTCAACAAACAATTTTTGGAATTGTTCGAACTCTAGGACTTTCTATTTATATAGGCAGTTTACAAATATTGCAACTATTTTATCTTATCGTTATCTTTCCACTTATTTACAATAACCATCCTTAATGATGCCAACAAAGAGGGCTCTGCACAAACGACGTCTTCGGTCAGACACTTGGCAGACATTCTGCTAGGAACCTCTATCTGAGGACCAACCTGTACTCACGTTGGAATCTACCCACAAATTTCATCGTGGATGCATTGAGGCACATATGTATATAAAATACCAGCAGCTGTGAAGCCTAGGATAAAATACCTAACAGTTGAATAGAAGATGAGGACCCGCGGAGCGGTGCCCAAAAGCCCGAATACCAGAGAGCCAAGCTCACTGTCCCCTAAGGAGACAGGTGCAACTGGGGGCATAGCAGTCTTACCATCACTTCGACCGATTTCTCTTCCAGCACCGGCCACATCCCATGATATTGCGCGCGTGATCTCACTACGGCAGAACATCTCCACGAGAGTAGAGCAGCTGGGAAACAAAGCGAGAAACTGAAAACTCCCGGAAGGTACCCAACGACGCTGACATTTGATCATTATCACCTAGGCCAACGAATGAACCAGCTCGATTATGAATCCCATGGCACTTGTATATTAACACAGGACGTTTTCAAGGCCCCAACCACCGGTGGAGGCCGTGGATCGTCAATCTCATAGGTAAGGACTTACTTTCCCTCATAAAATCAATCCGAGTCAAATTCCAACTATAGTCCTAAGCTGCAATTTACAATTCGAGGGTGAACCCGGCTCAATGACCGTCGAAATGTTCATCAGCAGAGTGGAGTCGTTAGTAAATAAAATGCTGAGAGGAGATTCCACAGCTATGGAAGGGTATTTACCTCTGCTGCTAAAAGGCCCTGCGCTGGAGGCGTATTGGAGAATCTACACCACCCCACCACGTTAATGCTGCGTGCTGAATTCCCAGCAGTTGCCGGGTGAGCGTATCTAGAATTTTCAACTCAGAAGAGGTCACATACACACGCACAAGGTTAAATGGTTCACGCGTCGTTAGCGGAGCTTTGGTAAGAGAAAGCGCACCTACCATGTAGTGAATAGGAAGAGTTTCAATATGTCCGTGAAGGATCGCAGCGATGGTCTGCTGCCTCTGCAGAAGAAGGTGTCGGAATCTGCCGAGAATGCCCTCGTCTGGAGACGCGAGAATGCGCTGGCAGGCTAGCATTGCGGTGTTGTGGGGCGGGTTCATTTCCCCAGCACGAGGACCCACTACAAAAAATTTCGCACTCACGAATTTGACTGCTGGAGATCCAGGGGCAACCGAAGTCGCAAAAAGTGTAGATAACTACGTCGAGGGAGATAGTACTTGTTTCGAGAACAAGAGGAACCTGAAAAGAAAGGCGGACTTGGGGGTAACCTCGTCATTACCCGACGAAGTTCATGGCCCACAAATGAAAGAGGGGCAAACGGGTGATGGTGGAGCCCCTTCGCACCCACCCAACCAGAATAAATCCATATATATGCCGTTGCAGTGGCCAGGTATTCCTCTTCTGAGTGGAAAACTCATACAACTTGAATTGCATGAACTTTCCCATCAGAAGGGGAGTACCCCGGTGACCAATTTATGCCATAGAATTATACAATTTGAATGCATAACTCTATGCCATAAAGAGGCACTCTGCTTGGGTCACTCAACCCGCGACGTCACCTGAAACAAAAGAAGGATTAATGAGGTCCCGGCGGCTGGCTCATGTTTTGAGGTGGAAGCCTGCCACCGTACCGGGTCCTATACCTGGTTAGAATTTGAAGAAAGGAAAGACTGACGTTTTACATTTAACATTTCATGATTTGTCGTTTATTCTCTAAGGTTTTACAGGTATTATCCATGCTCAAAGTAGTATAAGCTTGATATGAGATATTTAAGAGTTGGACAATTGTCACATTCGCGTTCCGTTATGAATATGCAAAAACATTTATGCGATTTAGCACGTAACTGCGATTCATTATAAATCCGACATGCATGAGCTCTATTCTTTATCAAATGGATAAAAAAAAAGAAAAAAAATTGGGTTCGATACGCGGTACCACTCATCAAAGCCTAATTTTTCCCCAGATGCAAATTCACGAAAAATTCATTTTTGGTTTACCTATCACAACGTGAAAAAAATTGAGACTTATCTAGGCTATTAAGAGAAAAACCCGAAATTATAAATAAAAAAATAATTTTAAATATAAAAAAAATGTCTTTAAATAGTTCGTGTTTTATAGATTTTGCTTAGTCTGTCATATGGTTTCTATTTAAGAGTTTTGATCGTTCATCAAGTAAATTTTCTCTCGGTGAAAAAAAGGATAATTATCTAATAGCAATAAATTGCATGTTTCATTACTAATCAACTGCCGCATACACCTCTCTCAACAATGCTTGAATTTTTTTGAAATTGACGATTCTTCGGCGGTCTCTGAATCTCCACGAAACTGCATGCACCACGATTTTCACTTTTCGCTGGGATTTCGCGCAAAATATTGCTCACTCAGTTAATAAGTTAAAACTTTACCTTTTCGCCTTTCCTTTTAGCCTCTATTTCCGCATTCTATTGTCCATTTTTTTATCCCAGCGTAATATTCGTCATGTCCTTGACTTGAGCGCACGCACCAAATCCCAACTGGCGTTCCTCGTTTAGCACCGGCCGTTGTTACGCGATGAAGTCCAAACCAACAAATTGCCAAGCAGACCATCAAATACAACAAAGTCCTTGCTGAATGAGAACAAAACCGAAATTTTGGTGTAGTATTCACAAGATTAAGTGTCCCAAGACTGCGAAAGCAAGCATAGGGTGCGTGGTAGCCAATGAGAAAGGAAAAGTGGTTGCAACATCCATGCGAACTTCACGAAATGTGTATGGCAATTAAAGCACAAAGCGCGTGGAGATGATTTGTCTACATTAATTGGCAACAAAACAGCCACAAGCGGAGCGTACACTTGGAAATCTCGCAATTTCCGCACACAAAACAGGCGAGCACCACAAAATACAGAATTACATCCTTCACTTCGCAAGCAAGCTACACACTCTTATCTCGTCGGACTTTGCAAGCGTTTCGGGCAAAAAATAATGCAAACGCTATTCACACAACCGTTTTTCTCAAACATCACCGAAATAGAGCACTGTAATGAACCCGTTGTTCTTTGTGATCACTGTACCCTCACTAATCCCATATTAATCGCTGCATGCGCGGGCGTTTGCTTTTCTTCAGTTCAAAATGTCAAATCACAAAACACTTCACAATTCGATATCACGCAAAAATGAAATTAGAAAAAGTTTATTTCTGTGGCTGTGGCGGTTATAATGCTTTTTATTACAGTCCTTCAACACACTGTGAAAACACTACCTCTCAGAATAATTTGTTTCTTTTTTTCCACTTTCCTCCGTCTCTGTTAGTAAACAAATTGCTGTTTAAAGTTAGCTTAGCGCTAGCTGTTTTTCACAGGGCACTGCTTGCTGCTGGCTCCAAATAGTTCGCTTTTGTGTGTGTTTTGATTCACACACTCGGTTGTTGGGGTACGCTTGCACTCACACTCTTTTCCGCCTTTATTAGAAATCAACGAAAACCAGAAAAAAAAACCAAAACTATTTTCTCCGGGAATGGCTATAAGTGTTCAGATAAACCAAAGAATCACTCATATTTGCTGATTTCACTATTTCCTTTGCACTACGGTAAAACTTCGGTGATTCCACATCGAATGTAACTCGCAACGGCAACTACAAGCGCTTCTTGCGATGACGACACCGTAAAAACGAGCAGAAAATTCTTACACAACTTTGACGATTGATATTTCGGATGCCGAAAACGATATATTCGCGGTTGGGAATTCACATTTATTAGTGTGCCACGGCTAGGTTGTAACTAGAATTTTGATTTGTATATAGCTACAAATTTACGCGACGCGAAAAACCAGGGAAATTTCTATTTTTCTGACTTGCATTTCAACAACCGATCACCAAGAGCGCTCACCCAACTTCCAATCCCCGAGCAATTCCCGTTCGTTGATCGTCAAACTCGCATTTTTCTTGTGTTCCTTCATTTATACAATCAAACGCGCGAAATTCAATTTGGTTATTTTCTTTTTTTTTTCTTTTTTCATCTTGGTATAAATTTACTGATAAATCATTTAATGGAATGGAATTCCGTTTCACCCTAAATTATTTAGATTTGTCGCTAAAAATTGATTGAGCTAACCTTCATAGCTCAATCAATTTTTGCAGGTTTAATTAAAGTGAAACAGGTCAAGATAAATTGGAGAATGTAGATTTGCAATTTGTGTCACACGTTTGTATTAATTATTGAATTTGAGTTTGAACACATTTATTTTGTATGAAAATTTAAGGTGCTTTAAAAGGAGATTTTAATTACACTTGATTGGATAAAAATTCGAACATATTCAAAAATCATGATTTTACATATATTGAAAAGAATTTATAATGATGTCATGTCCCTTGTTTGATATTGAAAAGAAAAAGATATATTTTGTGCACGTATTTAAACATGTGCAATGTGCCGTGCTCTATTACTACAGGGCAGCTAATTTTCTCGCGATCCCAAGGCGACGCGGATTGCGAAAAAGAAGCTGAAGGATCTTTCATTATAGCATGGGTTGTCTTTGGCGTCGGAACAAGGAGTGACGAACAATAAAAGGAAACGAAATTGACAGACGGACGGACTGACACGTATGTTTATGTTTTGCCGGAAGTACACAACCCTTGCGCGTTTTTTTGAAAATCTATGCGGACGGACAAAACAGACGTGACTAATTATCTATCGGCGCAGGTCTTTTGCGTGGTATACCCCAAGTTCTTTTCCCGATGGGTCCGTTAACAAGTAACGGTTAGGTCCCATTACCTGCTTTATGCGGCTTTTCAAGAATCGCCTGTCCAATTTGGCGTTGCAATGCCCCGCGGCGTCACTGTGCCGGAAATTTCACCGGAAAACTTCATCTCCTTCTTTGAAATTAGCAGATCGTGACCTGAGATTGTACTGCGCCTCATTTGCACTTCGTGCGGCCTTAATCTTCCGTCCGATTTGTTGGCGGAGGTCTCCTAGACGTTCGTGGGGCTCCAGCGCAACGACGGGGTCTCCCAAACACTTTAATTGCCGTAACAGCCGGTATGATTTACCGTGGCAAATCATGTGCTGTCCAAAGGCGACAAAGTAAGTGGCGACACCAGTGACGGAATGATACGAGGATCGCAGGGCGCATGTGATGGCAGACAATCGCCGATCCCAATCTTTTTGGGATGGGTGGACGTAGGAACGGATCGCGGCCAATAGGGTGCGGTTCAACCGTTCTGATGCGTTAGACTGAGGAGAGTATATGGGCGTCAGTTGGTGTTCAACGCCATACCGCTCAAGTAGGCCCTTAAACTGCCGAGACCGGAACTGTACTCCGTTGTCTGAGTGCACGCTCTCTGGAACCCCGAACACATGGAATACCCGGTCCTCTAAGAATTTCACGATCGATGGAGTTGTGAATTTACGGATAGGTTCCACCAGTGGGAATTTTGAAAGCTGGTCCAGAACGACTATAGCTCCGATGTGTCCCATGGAAGACCGAGGATATGGACCGAGTAGATCGATGTATAGACGTTGGAATACGCGTTCTGGGACGTTGAGTTGACCCATAGGAGGTCGAAGGGCTGGTTGGGCGCTTTGGTGCCTTTACAGGTCTCACAGGCGCTCACGTAGTCTTTGACCGGCGATGCCATTTTAGGCCAAAAGAAGTATTTCTTGAGTCGCCGTAACGTCCGACCGTAACCTCCGTGGGCACTTAAAGGATGGTCATGTGCGCGGAGGATCAGATGTTGTGTCATTTCCTCCGGTACTCAGAGTTTCCAGGACTCTTCTTCCTGCCATGGATCACCAGTGGTGTATTCATTTCGTCTATACACGTAGCCGTCTATTACCTTCAAATCAGGCAGCTGCGATTGTTGGGTCGCGATGGTTTGCCTCAACTCTTTGTAGCTGTCTGATTCGAAATGTGGGCTGTCCAAATCTATCTCGATGGGTCCTCGTCATTTATTGTCAATTCGGCTCCTTCTGGGGAAAACATTCGTGAGAGGGTGTCGGTACGATGTTCTGGGTCCCTTTCCGATGTTTGATGGAAAACTTGAACCCTTGCAGTTTAAGAGCCCATCTTGCTAGGCGTCCATGTAAATCTGCCTGGTTCATCAACCATTGTAGTGAAGCGTGGTCCGTGATGATCTCGAATTTGTGGCCCTCGATATAAGCTCGGAATTTCTTCACAGCCATTACCGCTGCCAAACATTCCTGCTCGGACACAGTATAGTTTCTTTGGGCCGAGTTCAGCTTATTGGACATGAAGGCGATGGGAGCTCCTCTCCTTCATCGGTCAATTGCACCAGCACGGCTCCTACTCCATGTTGACTTGCGTCACAATGAATGGAGAAGGGCTTAGTGAAGTCGGGGCTGTGCAAGACAGGAGCTGATGAGAGGGCTTGTTTTAGCTCTTCAAATGCCTTTCGGCTGAGTTCGGTCCAAACGAACTTCCCTTTCCGCAGCATGTCTGACAGGGGCGCTGAAACTGTTGCGTAATTCCGAAAAAACCTTCGGTACCAACCGCACGCACCAAGGAAACGTCGTAGCTGCTTCACTGTTTTTGGTAAGGGGAACTCATCAATCGCACGAGTTTTGTCTGGATCCGTTTTGATAGTGCCATGTCCTATGACATGTCCTAGGTATCGGACTTCTTTCATGACAAACTTACTTTTCTGTACGTTGATGGTGAGTCCCGCCTTACTGATGTGCAGGGCTACTTCTTGTAAGAGTAGGAGGTGTTGATCGAATGTTTCCGTTATGAGTAACAGATCATCCAGGTACACGAGCACTTGGTGTTTCAGGAGAGGTGGGATGACCTTGTCCATCAGCCGAGTCAACGTTTGCGGCGCGTTACACAGGCCAAAGGGCATTGTGACGAACTGATATAATGGTCGTCCAGGCACTGTGAAGGCGGTCTTGTCCCTCGACCCCTCATCGAGTGGAATTTGCCAGAAGGCGTCTTTTAGGTCGAGACTGGTGATATAATTGGCTTTCGGCAGTCTCCCTAGTATTCCATCGATGAGTGGAAGAGGGTACGCGTCCTTGATGGTAACCGCGTTTACCTTACGGGCATCAAGACAGAGGCGGACCTTACCTGGCTTCACCACCAAGGTCACCGGTGATGACCAGGCACTTTGGGACTCCTCTATGACCCCCAACTCGAGCATCCTATCCAGCTCCGCATACACCAATTTCTCCATGGCCGGTGAGATGGCGTAGTGTCTCTGCTTAATCGGTTTACTATCGCCAACGTCGATGGCGTGTGAGACTAGGGTGGTGCGGCCAAGGCCTTGGGTAGCGTAAGATGGGAAAGCAGCGACGGATGCTTCCAGGCGTTGCCGTTGGTTAGGCGTCAGGTCATGTCTATCGGGAATAGAAGTGATTTCGTTGATATATCTGGTATTTAAAGACAAATCTATGAATAAATCGGAGGCCAGTCCAAAGCGAAGGACGAAATCGACGCCAAGGTACACATTCTGAGTCAAAGACGGAATAATGTAGAAAGTAATATCCTTCGTCTGACCCCTGAACGTCACGGGTGTGGTTAGTTTACCTCGTATAGGGTGTTTGGTGCCATCAGCTGTACTGATTTCAGTGCGCCAGGATTTAATCAAGTTCGGATAGTCTTGGAGCACCTTTGAGCCAAAGCTCGAGGCAAGACAACTGATACTGGCACCCGTGTCGATCAATGCAAACACGGTCTCGCCCAACACTTTAATTGGATGATAAGGTCTGATCTGAAGGCGACTGTGAGAAGGAGGAAGGATGAGACCATAAACCAAGTTGACACTCCAGCCGAGGAGTTTCATTTGGTGCGAAACAAGGCAGCGAAAAAAGCGGCCAAAAAGCTACTCCTAGAAAAAAAAGACAAAGAGCTCAACCACGAAGAGAACAAGGAGCCCCCCGCTATACCGCAGAAAACAAAAAGCAAACCGCGGCACAAACCCTTGCGAGAAGCACTGCTAATTAAACCCACTAAGGGCCGAACCTACGCAGATGTCCTCCGTGAAATTAAAGGAGCGGTCAAGCCAGACGACACCAAAACTGCCATCAAAGCAGTTCGACCAACCCGGACCGGCGGCTTGCTGGTGGAATTCGGGCCAGAGGCCACAAACAAAGATGCATTCCGTGACGCGGTTCAAAAGGTTCTTGGAGATGCGGCAACGGTTGCCTCGCTCGAACCAATGGCCACCCTGGAAATCAGGGACCTCGACTGCGTCACGGACAAAGCTGAAGTAGAGGATGCCATTAGGAGGGAGTTCCCCAGCTTAAGTGAAGTCAAGGCAAGATTGACACGTGAAAACACAAGGGGGCAACGCATGGCTATTGTCGAACTAGCTGATAAAGACGCCCAGCAAATCCTGGCGAAGGGCAAAATTAAGATAGGTTGGGTGATCTGCAGGATACGGAGAAGAGCGATCCCTATCCGCTGCTTCAGATGCCTCGAATACGGACACACCGCGTATGGCTGTAGGGGACACGACAGGAGATCTCTGTGCTACAAATGTGGTGAAACGGGGCACAAAAGGAAGGAGTGCACGAACGAGGCAAAATGCATTCTTTGCAAGGACGCTAAGCTAGCACCCGGCGACCACAAACATGAGCCGGGGACAGGGAGATGCCGGGTTTTCAAGGAGGCCCTAACTAAAGCCAAATCGATACTCAAATGATCCGTATCCTGCAGGTCAATTTGCACCGAAGCACAAACGCCCAGGACCTACTTGAGCAGTTTGCGAGGGATAAGAAAGCTGACCTCCTGTTGCTGAGCGAGCAACATCATAACAAGGACTCGCAAGCGTGGTACCCTGACAAAACTGGTACCTCGGCCATCTGGGTTCGAGACAGCGCCCGCCTTCAGGTGCAGGGCCATGGACGCGGGGATGGTTTTGTGTGGGTGCGGTGTTCAGGGATAACATATTTCAGTGTTTATCTGACGCCTAACGAGGCAATGCGATCCTTTCGAACCAAACTCGATGCCCTGGAGGACGCTGTCTCGAACACAGAGGGCCACATGCTGGTCGGGGGAGACTTCAACGCTAGAGCCATCGAATGGGGTATGCCACAATCCGACCCAAGGGGAAAGCAAATATTGGACATGGCGGCCAGAACAGCGCTTTTTGTCCTAAATACTGGTAACACCCCTACTTTCCGCCGCTGGGGTTGCGTAGGAACCATACCCGATGTGACACTCGCTTCGGAGTCCCTGGTACCTAGAGTACACAACTGGCGAGTACTAGAGGACTACTCGGCTAGTGATCACCAGTATATAGCTGTTGAGATTCACGACGGTGCCACTCTGCGTGCATATGCCCAAACTTCAATCCTCGGATGGAGGACTGGGAGGATGGACGTCGAGAAGTTCACTGACGCGCTTACGGCAGGCGCACCGTTGCTGGGAGCTCCGCCAGGGAGTGGAGGGCCTACAGCCAAGGACTTGGTGAACTCAACTATGAGTACCATCATAGCTGCTTGCGAGTCTTCCATGCCCCGCCGAAGACCCCGACATGGTAAGCCTCCAGTATACTGGTGGTCAAACGAGATCGCCGAACAAAGAAGCGAGTGTCACAAACTTCGGCGAGAGGCCCAGCGGGCGCGAACACGGGAGGAGGCAGACACTAGGCTAGCAGCATACAGGTCCGGCAGGAAATATCTTCGCAGGCTTATTAACAAGAGCAAGGCCCGATGCTGGCAAGACCTCGTGGACGATGTAAATAGGGATCCGTGGGGCCTAGGTTACAAGCTGGTCATGGGGAAACTTGGTGCCCTACGGAAGCCTTGTATACATGACGCGGAAAAGATGGACGCGATAGTGCGGGGACTCTTCCCCGCCCATCCCGTCCGTGGTGACGCTGTCCATGGTGAAACAGCAGTCGAGTGCCCACTCTTCACACAGCTGGAACTGGAGGAGGCAGTCCTCTCCCTGAAGGCAAGGAAGGCTCCAGGTCCAGATGGTGTACCAGCTGAGGTTTTGCAGCTCGTCTATCACCATTGTCCTGACTTGCTGCTCAGCACATTCAACGCTTGCCTACGGGACGGGGTTTTCCCAGTACGATGGAAGGTGGCGAGGCTCGTGCTGGTCAGCAAGGGGAAGGGAAATCCCGAATCGCCGTCTGCATACCGCCCGTTATGCATGCTAGACACGGCTGGGAAAGTGCTAGAGAAACTCATCAAGGGAAGACTCACTGACGCGATTCGTGCTGCTGGGGACCTATCTCCTCGGCAGTACGGCTTTAGAGCAGGACGTTCTACCATTGATGCGATTGCAGAGGTGGTGAACGCGGTCCAAAAGGCAGAGGCATATAGTCGCACCAAGCGACGGATCGTCCTGTTGGTGACACTCGACGTCAGGAATGCCTTCAACTCCGCTAGATGGGTGGATATTCTGGACACGCCGGAAAACTCTTTTCAAGTTCCAGAATATCTAATGCGGCTTTTGAGGAACTACCTAAAGGACCGAAGCCTGCTCTACGACACGACACAGGGCCAACGAAGGATGGCGGTTACATCGGGTGTTGCCCAGGGATCTATCCTTGGTCCGGACCTGTGGAACGTGTCTTACGACGGGCTACTGAGACTTGAGATGCCAGATGAGTCGCGCTTGGTCGGCTATGCGGATGATGTTGCGGCTCTGGTCGCCGGACGCACCGTTGAACAAGCGCAACTTAGGCTAGGTATGCTAATGCGCCGAGTGAGGGACTGGATGACTACTCGCGGGCTCAGTCTAGCACTGGAGAAAACCGAAGTGGTCATCTTGACAAAAAAGAGAATCCCGAGAGTAAGGATGATCAGTATTGGAGATATACAGATCGAATCGAAGCCAGCGGTGAAGTACCTGGGGCTACTGATCGACTCGAAGATGAGTTTCTCTGAGCAAATCAGGGCAACGGCTGAGAAGGCTGCTTCGGGAATATCGGCCCTGAGTCGACTTATGGCCAACGTAGGGGGACCCAGCCCATCAAGAAGACGCCTCTTGATGAGTGCTGTAGGGTCAGTGCTACTGTACGGAGCAGAGGTATGGGGCGACGCTCTCAGCAAGGAGGTATACCGAAAACGATTGGCACAGGTACAGAGAAGAGGAGCACTGAGAATTGCATCTTCGTATCCAACAGTCTCCGACTCGGCGGTGAGAGTGATTGCAGGCGTGATACCTGTCGCCCTCCTTGCTAGAGAGCGCCGCGCTATTTACCTGCGCCGAAACGAGGATGCGAGGGAGATGGTTGTCCGCGAGGAGAGACAACGCTCGCTCAACGATTGGCAGCAGTCTTGGAGGAATTGCACGAAGGGAAGGTGGACTGCGCGCCTCATCCCGGATGTGAGACCGTGGCTAAATCGAAAGCATGGTGAGACTGACTTCTATCTGACCCAGCTTTTGAGCGGGCACGGGTGTTTTCAGTCTTACCTGCACAAGATCGGTAAGTCACGGTCTCCCGATTGTCGGTTTTGCCCAGGAGAGGAGGACAATGCCTGTCACACATTTTTTGCGTGTACGAAATGGGCCAGGCTGCGAAGGGAACTCTACAGGGAGACGGGAGAGCTCACCCCGGATAATATAGTTGCGGTGATGCTCGAATCGGTTGACAAATGGAACCAGGTGGCACATTATGCTCGGGCAGTCCTAAAATATAAAAGGGACTCACAGCAGCCGGAGGCGCTGGGGCTGGGGGATCGCTCTTCTGGCAATTCCTCTTCCCCCCCTCCCCTCCCGCTAGGAAAGGGACTCCCCAGCTTGAAGGCGCCCCACGGCGTAACAAAACGAGACCTGGCCCGAAGTAATGTGTCAAACGGTTCCAGGCTAGGTTCTCAGATTGACAGGGGAGGTGTTTAGTGGGTAGTCCAAAGGTATCCTCCATGGGAGTCCCACACTGCCAGACTCGGCGGGCATAAATGCCTTCACCTCCCTACCACAAAAAAAAAAAAAAAAAAAAAGGTCTGATCTCAATCTCAGCAACCTCCGAGATGTTACAAGAGTTTAAGGTTTGACGGCAGGTGCGCACTCTCTTGCGGAAATTCCGCCAACGACGGGTTGACCATTTTGTCGTGCGCAGGCGGGAAGTGACTACTTCGGAAGCAAATATTCGCTCTCGAGCCACCCGATATTCCTGCAGTCGAACATGATAAGGTTTTAAAGTGCGTATTTGAGGCTGCCGGGGTTCTTCTGGCAGTGACTGCGGTAGTCGCTTTAATATGATCGTTGGCGAGGTCTCCGGAAGAGAGTGAACATCCGCAGTCATAGTGTTCATGGCTGGTGGGTTAACGTCAGGGTTATTAGGGTGAGCAGCTGGCTGAGGAGCTACTGCGGGAGCTTCGAGTACCGCTGAGGTGGTCGGGTACTCTTTTGGCCGTTTTTTTGCGCGGCACATTCAGGGCAGTCCGGGAAGTATGTGTCCGGCTTGCCGCAACCGTAGCAGAAAACCTTACGCTCTGCTCGGCATGAAATGAACCGGTGTCCGGTTTGATAGCAATTCCAGGTCGTAAGACTTCCCACTGCTGCTACAGCAAGCTGGTCCTGGTCCAAATCTTCCTCCAGATCCATGGTGGTATAGTCTGGGGCCAATTCCGCGATTCCTCGTCGAGGACCCGTCCTAGCTAGTAAGTAGGGCCGGTCCCAGAGGTCTCCCTCAAACCCTTCTAGGCGACGCACAGTTCTCAGCAGTGCCTCCATACTCTGTGGATCGGAGTTCACGATATGGCGACGAAGCTCCGGCCTTAGATTGCGCTTCAGCAACCGCAGCAATTGGGTAGAAGACATCGGCTCTGATAACTGGTCATTCAGCCGAAGGACATCGGCTCGATATTGATGGAAGGACTCGTCCGGACGCTGCCATGTAGCATGAATCTTGTCCAGTACTAATTCGTCCATGTCTACCGTAGGGTATTCCATGCGGAGTACCTCCTTCAACCGTGACCAGCGTATTGATGGTGGGGCCGAATGTATTCGCCAATATGACTCAAGTGCTGCTCCCCTAAGCAGCATTGGCAAGTATCCTGCGAGCGCCGTGTGGTCTCCTGCTAGCATTTGCTCAATCAGCGACTCCACCCAACCAATGAAAACCTCCACAGTTATAGTGTTGGGTTCCCCGCTGAAATGCAGATTCCAGCCCTGGATGATGCTGGGAATCTGCGTCGGCTTCAGCCGACGATGGATGCGTTGGTCCGGCGGAATCACTGGAGCCTGAGTTGGTGGCGGTGCTTGGCTCAGTTGGGGCCGGTACACTGGAGCCAACGGATTCATTGCCGCACCGGGCCGGATTCGTTCGTGATCGCGTCGCGAGTCTATCGGAAAATCCCACGGATTTGGGTCCGAATCCCACACCGGAGGCGTTCTTGGCCGAGGTGGTACTGGATTCTCCTTCTGGCTCTCCAGCGAGGCTACCCGGGTGGTCAGGTCCTGCATGAGCGCCATTAAATCCTGTAGGACTGTCGCCTCCACAGCCACAGTGGGTCTCGGCTCTTCCGCAGGCGGCACTGCTTCGGCTCGGTAGTCTTCCTCTCGTGCACTCATTGTTGTGGATGGAAGGGGTCCGCTTTTCGGCACAGTTCCACTTGCGCTGGAGGACTGAGGTCGTTCTGTTGCTGGCTGGGTGGTTTCTAGAGGCTGACGACAGAGCGGGCACGTGGATGAGGTTTGCCGCAGTTGGACCAAACACAGCTGGTGTAGCCTGTGTCCACACTGCAAACGCTGACTGGTGAGCTCATCCATGTCCTCATGGCATATGGAGCACAAGAGCGCTGGTCCGGCATCTGACCTCAACTTCCTCCTCTCTGGAGTTCTTTTGGTGGGCATGCTAAATGAAATTTAATTTGCTATCTAAATACCTAAATGAATATATATAAATAATGAAAGAAATAATTATGTCTTAATAATACAAAACCCCAAAAAGTGGCCGTCAGTGGCGAGCTATTCAAAATCCTCAAAAAAAACGGTATGAAAAAAAGATTTAGGATAAAAGTTTTCCAAAAAAGTTTTAAGTATCAAAAAAAATTTTTTCTTTATCAAAAAAAATAATCGGTCTTTCCTTTCTGTCCTTCTTCCCAAGCAAGGACACCAATGGCACCTTCCTTCTGTAGTGTTTCAGGGACAACTCTCTTGCGGCACCATGAGAATCAGGGTTCAGAAGTGATCCCTCATCCGCAAGTTTTCTCAAGTTACAACTTGTCAGCCCAGGGTTGAATTCTAATCCACAAGCAGCGCGTGTCTTGTCATGGATAGTCATGGATTAGCTAATCAGCCAATCACATGAAATCAAAATCCATGTAATTTAAGACGCCTAGGCACCGCTGGTTTGGGGAGCGGATCAGAATCCTCCGCAAAATAGCTGTTGGGATAACAACTTCCGTTCACAAATAGGGACTCTAATATCATTTGGCCTTACTAGTTATACAATGGTGGTAAACTACCAAAGTACAAATCAAAAGCAGGACCAAACGATATTGATGTCCAAAGACAACACACGTCCGGAAGTTACTAGTTGCTGGGGCACAATCAGTGCAAAAACCCTCGGGAGTTACCTACCCGCCAATAATACTAACACCTTGTGGGGACACCTAGAGACGATGGACTGTCTCGTGCTCACGACTGATGATACAGCCGGGCTTTTCGGGGCCCCACGTTGGGCGCCATTTGTAGTGAATAGGAAGAGTTTCAATATGTCCGTGAAGGACCGCAGCGATGGTCTGCTGCCTCGGCAGAAGAAGGTGTCGGTATCTGCCGAGAATGCCCTCGTCTGGAGACGCGTGAATGCGCTGGCAGGCTAGCATTGCGGTGTCGTGGGGCGGGTTCATTTCCCCAGCACGAGGACCCACTACAAAAAATTTCGCACTCACGAATTTGACTGCTGGAAATCCAGGGGCAACCGAAGTCGCAAAAAGTGTAGATAACTACGTCGAGGGAGATAGTACTTGTTTCGAGAACAAGAGGAACCTGAGAAGAAAAGCACTGGGGGTAACCTCGTCATTACCCGATGAAGTTCATGGCCCACAAATGAAAGAGGGGCAAACGGGTGATGGTGGAGCCCCTTCGCACCCACCCAACCGGAATAAATCCATATATATGCCGTTGCAGTGGCCAGGTATTCCTCTTCTGAGTGGAAAACTCATACAACTTGAATTGCATGAACTTTCCCATCAGAAGGGGAGTACCCCGGTGACCAATTTATGCCATAGAATTATACAATTTGAATGCATAACTCTATGCCATAAAGAGGAACTCTGCTTGGGCCACTCAACCCGCGACGTCACCTGAAACAAAAGAAGGATTAATGAGGTCCCGGCGGCTGGCTCATGTTTTGAGGTGGAAGCCTGCCACCGTACCGGGTCCTATACCTGGTTAGAATTTGAAGAAAGGAAAGACTGACGTTTTACATTTAACATTTCATGATTTGTCGTTTATTCTCTAAGGTTTTACAGGTATTATCCATGCTCAAAGTAGTATAAGCTTGATATGAGATATTTAAGAGTTGGACAATTGTCGCATTCGCGTTCCGTTATGAATATGCAAAAACATTTATGCGATTTAGCACGTAACTGCGATTCATTATAAATCCGACATGCATGAGCTCTATTCTTTATCAAATGGATAAAAAAAAAGAAAAAAAATTGGGTTCGATACGCGGTACCACTCATCAAAGCCTAATTTTTCCCCAGATGCAAATTCACGAAAAATTCATTTTTGGTTTACCTATCACAACGTGAAAAAAATTGAGACTTATCTAGGCTATTAAGAGAAAAACCCGAAATTATAAATAAAAAAATAATTTTAAATATAAAAAAAATGTCTTTAAATAGTTCGTGTTTTATAGATTTTGCTTAGTCTGTCATATGGTTTCTATTTAAGAGTTTTGATCGTTCATCAAGTAAATTTTCTCTCGGTGAAAAAAAGGATAATTATCTAATAGCAATAAATTGCATGTTTCATTACTAATCAACTGCCGCATACACCTCTCTCAACAATGCTTGAATTTTTTTGAAATTGACGATTCTTCGGCGGTCTCTGAATCTCCACGAAACTGCATGCACCACGATTTTCACTTTTCGCTGGGATTTTGCGCGAAATATTGCTCACTCAGTTAATAAGTTAAAACTTTACCTTTTCGCCTTTCCTTTTAGCCTCTATTTCCGCATTCTATTGTCCATTTTTTTATCCCAGCGTAATATTCGTCATGTCCTTGACTTGAGCGCACGCACCAAATCCCAACTGGCGTTCCTCATTTAGCACCGGCCGTTGTTACGCGATGAAGTCCAAACCAACAAATTGCCAAGCAGACCATCAAATACACCAAAATCCTTGCTGAATGAGAACAAAACCGAAATTTTGGTGTAGTATTCACAAGATTAAGTGTCCCAAGACTGCGAAAGCAAGCATAGGGTGCGTGGTAGCCAATGAGAAAGGAAAAGTAGTTGCAACATCCATGCGAACTTCACGAAATGTGTATGGCAATTAAAGCACAAAGCGCGTGGAGATGATTTGTCTACATTAATTGGCAACAAAACAGCCACAAGCGGAGCGTACACTTGGAAATCTCGCAATTTCCGCACACAAAACAGGCGAGCACCACAAAATACAGAATTACATCCTTCACTTCGCAAGCAAGCTACACACTCTTATCTCGTCGGACTTTGCAAGCGTTTCAGGCAAAAAATAATGCAAACGCTATTCACACAACCGTTTTTCTCAAACATCACCGAAATAGAGCACTGTAATGAACCCGTTGTTCTTGGTGATCACTGTACTTTCACTAATCCCATATTAATCGCTGCATGCGCGGGCGTTTGCTTTTCTTCAGTTCAAAATGTCAAATCACAAAACACTTCACAATTCGATATCACGCAAAAATGAAATTAGAAAAAGTTTATTTCTGTGGCTGTGGCGGTTATAATGCTTTTTATTACAGTCCTTCAACACACTGTGAAAACACTACCTCTCAGAATAATTTGTTTCTTTTTTTCCACTTTCCTCCGTCTCTGTTAGTAAACAAATTGCTGTTTACAGTTAGCTTACTGCTTGCTGCTGGCTCCAAATAGTTCGCTTTTGTGTGTGTTTTGATTCACACACATGGTTGTTGGGGTACGCTTGCACTCACACTCTTTTCCGCCTTTATTAGAAATCAACGAAAACCAGAAAAAAAACCAAAACTATTTTCTCCGGGAATGGCTATAAGTGTTCAGATAAACCAAAGAATCACTCATATTTGCTGATTTCACTATTTCCTTTGCACTACGGGAAAACTTCGGTGATTCCACATCGAATGTAACTCGCAACGGCAACTACAAGCGCTTCTTGCGATGACGACACCGTAAAAACGAGCAGAAAATTCTTACACAACTTTGACGATTGATATTTCGGATGCCGAAAACGATATATTCGCGGTTGGGAATTCACATTTATTAGTGTGCCACGGCTAGGTTGTAACTAGAATTTTGATTTGTATATAGCTACAAATTTACGCGACGCGAAAAACCAGGGAAATTTCTATTTTTCTGACTTGCATTTCAACAACCGATCACCAAGAGCGCTCACCCAACTTCCAATCCCCGAGCAATTCCCGTTCGTTGATCGTCAAACTCGCATTTTTCTTGTGTTCCTTCATTTATACAATCAAACGCGCGAAATTCAATTTGGTTATTTTCTTTTTTTTTTCTTTTTTCATCTTGGTATAAATTTACTGATAAATCATTTAATGGAATGGAATTCCGTTTCACCCTAAATTATTTAGATTTGTCGCTAAAAATTGATTGAGCTAACCTTCATAGCTCAATCAATTTTTGCAGGTTTAATTAAAGTGAAACAGGTCAAGATAAATTGGAGAATGTAGATTTGCAATTTGTGTCACACGTTTGTATTAATTATTGAATTTGAGTTTGAACACATTTATTTTGTATGAAAATTTAAGGTGCTTTAAAAGGAGATTTTAATTACACTTGATTGGATAAAAATTCGAACATATTCAAAAATTATGATTTTACATATATTGAAAAGAATTTATAATGATGTCATGTCCCTTGTTTGATATTGAAAAGAAAAAGATATATTTTGTGCACGTATTTAAACATGTGCAATGTGCCGTGCTCTATTACTACAGGGCAGCTAATTTTCTCGCGATCCCAAGGCGACGCGGATTGCGAAAAAGAAGCTGAAGGATCTTTCATTATAGCATGGGTTGTCTTTGGCGTCGGAACAAGGAGTGACGAACAATAAAAGGAAACGAAATTGACAGACGGACGGACTGACACGTATGTTTATGTTTTGCCGGAAGTACACAACCCTTGCGCGTTTTTTTGAAAATCTATGCGGACGGACAAAACAGACGTGACTAATTATCTATCGGCGCAGGTCTTTTGCGTGGTATACCCCAAGTTCTTTTCCCGATGGGTCCGTTAACAAGTAACGGTTAGGTCCCATTACCTGCTTTATGCGGCTTTTCAAGAATCGCCTGTCCAATTTGGCGTTGCAATGCCCCGCGGCGTCACTGTGCCGGAAATTTCACCGGAAAACTTCATCTCCTTCTTTGAAATTAGCAGATCGTGACCTGAGATTGTACTGCGCCTCATTTGCACTTCGTGCGGCCTTAATCTTCCGTCCGATTTGTTGGCGGAGGTCTCCTAGACGTTCGTGGGGCTCCAGCGCAACGACGGGGTCTCCCAAACACTTTAATTGCCGTAACAGCCGGTATGATTTACCGTGGCAAATCATGTGCTGTCCAAAGGCGGCAAAGTAAGTGGCGACACCAGTGACGGAATGATACGAGGATCGCAGGGCGCATGTGATGGCAGACAATCGCCGATCCCAATCTTTTTGGGATGGGTGGACGTAGGAACGGATCGCGGCCAATAGGGTGCGGTTCAACCGTTCTGATGCGTTAGACTGAGGAGAGTATATGGGCGTCAGTTGGTGTTCAACGCCATACCGCTCAAGTAGGCCCTTAAACTGCCAAGACCGGAACTGTACTCCGTTGTCTGAGTGCACGCTCTCTGGAACCCCGAACACATGGAATACCCGGTCCTCTAAGAATTTCACGATCGATGGAGTTGTGAATTTACGGATAGGTTCCACCAGTGGGAATTTTGAAAGCTGGTCCAGAACGACTATAGCTCCGATGTGTCCCATGGAAGACCGAGGATATGGACCGAGTAGATCGATGTATAGACGTTGGAATACGCGTTCTGGGACGTTGAGTTGACCCATAGGAGGTCGAAGGGCTGGTTGGGCGCTTTGGTGCCTTTACAGGTCTCACAGGCGCTCACGTAGTCTTTGACCGGCGATGCCATTTTAGGCCAAAAGAAGTATTTCTTGAGTCGCCGTAACGTCCGACCGTAACCTCCGTGGGCACTTAAAGGATGGTCATGTGCGCGGAGGATCAGATGTTGTGTCATTTCCTCCGGTACCCAGAGTTTCCAGGACTCTTCTTCCTGCCATGGATCACCAGTGGTGTATTCATTTCGTCTATACACGTAGCCGTCTATTACCTTCAAATCAGGCAGCTGCGATTGTTGGGTCGCGATGGTTTGCCTCAACTCTTTGTAGCTGTCTGATTCGAAATGTGGGCTGTCCAAATCTATCTCGATGGGTCCTCGTCATTTATTGTCAATTCGGCTCCTTCTGGGGAAAACATTCGTGAGAGGGTGTCGGTACGATGTTCTGGGTCCCTTTCCGATGTTTGATGGAAAACTTGAACCCTTGCAGTTTAAGAGCCCATCTTGCTAGGCGTCCATGTAAATCTGCCTGGTTCATCAACCATTGTAGTGAAGCGTGGTCCGTGATGATCTCGAATTTGTGGCCCTCGATATAAGCTCGGAATTTCTTCACAGCCATTACCGCTGCCAAACATTCCTGCTCGGACACAGTATAGTTTCTTTGGGCCGAGTTCAGCTTATTGGACATGAAGGCGATGGGAGCTCCTCTCCTTCATCGGTCAATTGCACCAGCACGGCTCCTACTCCATGTTGACTTGCGTCACAATGAATGGAGAAGGGCTTAGTGAAGTCGGGGCTGTGCAAGACAGGAGCTGATGAGAGGGCTTGTTTTAGCTCTTCAAATGCCTTTCGGCTGAGTTCGGTCCAAACGAACTTCCCTTTCCGCAGCATGTCTGACAGGGGCGCTGAAACTGTTGCGTAATTCCGAACAAACCTTCGGTACCAACCGCACGCACCAAGGAAACGTCGTAGCTGCTTCACTGTTTTTGGTAAGGGGAACTCATCAATCGCACGAGTTTTGTCTGGATCCGTTTTGATAGTGCCATGTCCTATGACATGTCCTAGGTATCGGACTTCTTTCATGACAAACTTACTTTTCTGTACGTTGATGGTGAGTCCCGCCTTACTGATGTGCAGGGCTACTTCTTGTAAGAGTAGGAGGTGTTGATCGAATGTTTCCGTTATGAGTAACAGATCATCCAGGTACACGAGCACTTGGTGTTTCAGGAGAGGTGGGATGACCTTGTCCATCAGCCGAGTCAACGTTTGCGGCGCGTTACACAGGCCAAAGGGCATTGTGACGAACTGATATAATGGTCGTCCAGGCACTGTGAAGGCGGTCTTGTCCCTCGACCCCTCATCGAGTGGAATTTGCCAGAAGGCGTCTTTTAGGTCGAGACTGGTGATATAATTGGCTTTCGGCAGTCTCCCTAGTATTCCATCGATGAGTGGAAGAGGGTACGCGTCCTTGATGGTAACCGCGTTTACCTTACGGGCATCAAGACAGAGGCGGACCTTACCTGGCTTCACCACCAAGGTCACCGGTGATGACCAGGCACTTTGGGACTCCTCTATGACCCCCAACTCGAGCATCCTATCCAGCTCCGCATACACCAATTTCTCCATGGCCGGTGAGATGGAGTAGTGTCTCTGCTTAATCGGTTTACTATCGCCAACGTCGATGGCGTGTGAGACTAGGGTGGTGCGGCCAAGGCCTTGGGTAGCGTAAGATGGGAAAGCAGCGACGGATGCTTCCAGGCGTTGCCGTTGGTTAGGCGTCAGGTCATGTCTATCGGGAATAGAAGTGATTTCGTTGACATATCTGGTATTTAAAGACAAATCTGTGAATAAATCGGAGGCCAGTCCAAAGCGAAGGACGAAATCGACGCCAAGGTACACATTCTGAGTCAAAGACGGAATAATGTAGAAAGTAATATCCTTCGTCTGACCCCTGAACGTCACGGGTGTGGTTAGTTTACCTCGTATAGGGTGTTTGGTACCATCAGCTGTACTGATTTCAGTGCGCCAGGATTTAATCAAGTTCGGATAGTCTTGGAGCACCTTCGAGCCAAAGCTCGAGGCAAGACAACTGATACTGGCACCCGTGTCGATCAATGCAAACACGGTCTCGCCCAACACTTTAATTGGATGATAAGGTCTGATCTCAATCTCAGCAACCTCCGAGATGTTACAAGAGTTTAAGGTTTGACGGCAGGTGCGCACTCTCTTGCGGAAATTCCGCCAACGACGGGTTGACCATTTTGTCGTGCGCGGGCGGGAAGTGACTACTTCGGAAGCAAATATTCGCTCTCGAGCCACCCGATATTCCTGCAGTCGAACATGATAAGGTTTTAAAGTGCGTATTTGAGGCTGCCGGGGTTCTTCTGGCAGTGACTGCGGTAGTCGCTTCAATATGATCGTTGGCGAGGTCTCCGGAAGAGAGTGAACATCCGCAGTCATAGTGTTCATGGCTGGTGGGTTAACGTCAGGGTTATTAGGGTGAGCAGCTGGCTGAGGAGCTACTGCGGGAGCTTCGAGTACCGCTGAGGTGGTCGGGTACTCTTTTGGCCGTTTTTTGCGCGGCACATTCAGGGCAGTCCGGGAAGTATGTGTCCGGCTTGCCGCAACCGTAGCAGAAAACCTTACGCTCTGCTCGGCATGAAATGAACCGGTGTCCGGTTTGATAGCAATTCCAGGTCGTAAGACTTCCTACTGCTGCTACAGCAAGCTGGTCCTGGTCCAAATCTTCCTCCAGATCCATGGTGGTATAGTCTGGGGCCAATTCCGCGATTCCTCGTCGAGGACCCGTCCTAGCTAGTAAGTAGGGCCGGTCCCAGAGGTCTCCCTCAAACCCTTCTAGGCGACGCACAGTTCTCAGCAGTGCCTCCATACTCTGTGGATCGGAGTTCACGATATGGCGACGAAGCTCCGGCCTTAGATTGCGCTTCAGCAACCGCAGCAATTGGGTAGAAGACATCGGCTCTGATAACTGGTCATTCAGCCGAAGGACATCGGCTCGATATTGATGGAAGGACTCGTCCGGACGCTGCCATGTAGCATGAATCTTGTCCAGTACTAATTCGTCCATGTCTACCGTAGGGTATTCCATGCGGAGTACCTCCTTCAACCGTGACCAGCGTATTGATGGTGAGGCCGAATGTATTCGCCAATATGACTCAAGTGCTGCTCCCCTAAGCAGCATTGGCAAGTATCCTGCGAGCGCCATGTGGTCTCCTGCTAGCATTTGCTCAATCAGCGACTCCACCCAACCAATGAAAACCTCCACAGTTATAGTGTTGGGTTCCTCGCTGAAATGCAGATTCCAGCCCTGGATGATGCTGGGAATCTGCGTCGGCTTCAGCCGACGATGGATGCGTTGGTCCGGCGGAATCACTGGAGCCTGAGTCGGTGGCGGTGCTTGGCTCAGTTGGGGCCGGTACACTGGAGCCAACGGATTCATTGCCGCACCGGGCCGGATTCGTTCGTGATCGCGTCGCGAGTCTATCGGAAAATCCCACGGATTTGGGTCCGAATCCCACACCGGAGGCGTTCTTGGCCGAGGTGGTACTGGATTCTCCTTCTGGCTCTCCAGCGAGGCTACCCGGGTGGTCAGGTCCTGCATGAGCGCCATTAAATCCTGTAGGACTGTCGCCTCCACAGCCACAGTGGGTCTCGGCTCTTCCGCAGGCGGCACTGCTTCGGCTCGGTAGTCTTCCTCTCGTGCACTCATTGTTGTGGATGGAAGGGGTCCGCTTTTCGGCACAGTTCCACTTGCGCTGGAGGACTGAGGTCGTTCTGTTGCTGGCTGGGTGGTTTCTAGAGGCTGACGACAGAGCGGGCACGTGGATGAGGTTTGCCGCAGTTGGACCAAACACAGCTGGTGTAGCCTGTGTCCACACTGCAAACGCTGACTGGTGAGCTCATCCATGTCCTCATGGCATATGGAGCACAAGAGCGCTGGTCCGGCATCTGACCTCAACTTCCTCCTCTCTGGAGTTTTTTTGGTGGGCATGCTAAATGAAATTTAATTTGCTATCTAAATACCTAAATGAATATATATAAATAATGAAAGAAATAATTATGTCTTAATAATACAAAACCCCAAAAAGTGGCCGTCAGTGGCGAGCTATTCAAAATCCTCAAAAAAAACGGTATGAAAAAAAGATTTAGGATAAAAGTTTTCCAAAAAAGTTTTAAGTATCAAAAAAAATTTTTTCTTTATCAAAAAAAATAATCGGTCTTTCCTTTCTGTCCTTCTTCCCAAGCAAGGACACCAATGGCACCTTCCTTCTGTAGTGTTTCAGGGACAACTCTCTTGCGGCACCATGAGAATCAGGGTTCAGAAGTGATCCCTCATCCGCAAGTTTTCTCAAGTTACAACTTGTCAGCCCAGGGTTGAATTCTAATCCACAAGCAGCGCGTGTCTTGTCATGGATAGTCATGGATTAGCTAATCAGCCAATCACATGAAATCAAAATCCATGTAATTTAAGACGCCTAGGCACCGCTGGTTTGGGGAGCGGATCAGAATCCTCCGCAAAATAGCTGTTGGGATAACAACTTCCGTTCACAAATAGGGACTCTAATATCATTTGGCCTTACTAGTTATACAATGGTGGTAAACTACCAAAGTACAAATCAAAAGCAGGACCAAACGATATTGATGTCCAAAGACAACACACGTCCGGAAGTTACTAGTTGCTGGGGCACAATCAGTGCAAAAACCCTCGGGAGTTACCTACCCGCCAATAATACTAACACCTTGTGGGGACACCTAGAGACGATGGACTGTCTCGTGCTCACGACTGATAATACAGCCGGGCTTTTCGGGGCCCCACGTTGGGCGCCATTTGTAGTGAATAGGAAGAGTTTCAATATGTCCGTGAAGGACCGCAGCGATGGTCTGCTGCCTCGGCAGAAGAAGGTGTCGGTATCTGCCGAGAATGCCCTCGTCTGGAGACGCGTGAATGCGCTGGCAGGCTAGCATTGCGGTGTCGTGGGGCGGGTTCATTTCCCCAGCACGAGGACCCACTACAAAAAATTTCGCACTCACGAATTTGACTGCTGGAAATCCAGGGGCAACCGAAGTCGCAAAAAGTGTAGATAACTACGTCGAGGGAGATAGTACTTGTTTCGAGAACAAGAGGAACCTGAGAAGAAAAGCACTGGGGGTAACCTCGTCATTACCCGATGAAGTTCATGGCCCACAAATGAAAGAGGGGCAAACGGGTGATGGTGGAGCCCCTTCGCACCCACCCAACCGGAATAAATCCATATATATGCCGTTGCAGTGGCCAGGTATTCCTCTTCTGAGTGGAAAACTCATACAACTTGAATTGCATGAACTTTCCCATCAGAAGGGGAGTACCCCGGTGACCAATTTATGCCATAGAATTATACAATTTGAATGCATAACTCTATGCCATAAAGAGGCACTCTGCTTGGGCCACTCAACCCGCGACGTCACCTGAAACAAAAGAAGGATTAATGAGGTCCCGGCGGCTGGCTCATGTTTTGAGGTGGAAGCCTGCCACCGTACCGGGTCCTATACCTGGTTAGAATTTGAAGAAAGGAAAGACTGACGTTTTACATTTAACATTTCATGATTTGTCGTTTATTCTCTAAGGTTTTACAGGTATTATCCATGCTCAAAGTAGTATAAGCTTGATATGAGATATTTAAGAGTTGGACAATTGTCGCATTCGCGTTCCGTTATGAATATGCAAAAACATTTATGCGATTTAGCACGTAACTGCGATTCATTATAAATCCGACATGCATGAGCTCTATTCTTTATCAAATGGATAAAAAAAAAGAAAAAAAATTGGGTTCGATACGCGGTACCACTCATCAAAGCCTAATTTTTCCCCAGATGCAAATTCACGAAAAATTCATTTTTGGTTTACCTATCACAACGTGAAAAAAATTGAGACTTATCTAGGCTATTAAGAGAAAAACCCGAAATTATAAATAAAAAAATAATTTTAAATATAAAAAAAATGTCTTTAAATAGTTCGTGTTTTATAGATTTTGCTTAGTCTGTCATATGGTTTCTATTTAAGAGTTTTGATCGTTCATCAAGTAAATTTTCTCTCGGTGAAAAAAAGGATAATTATCTAATAGCAATAAATTGCATGTTTCATTACTAATCAACTGCCGCATACACCTCTCTCAACAATGCTTGAATTTTTTTTGAAATTGACGATTCTTCGGCGGTCTCTGAATCTCCACAAAACTGCATGCACCACGATTTTCACTTTTCGCTGGGATTTCGCGCGAAATATTGCTCACTCAGTTAATAAGTTAAAACTTTACCTTTTCGCCTTTCGTTTTAGCCTCTATTTCCGCATTCTATTGTCCATTTTTTTATCCCAGCGTAATATTCGTCATGTCCCTGACTTGAGCGCACGCACCAAATCCCAACTGGCGTTCCTCATTTAGCACCGGCCGTTGTTACGCGATGAAGTCCAAACCAACAAATTGCCAAGCAGACCATCAAATACACCAAAATCCTTGCTGAATGAGAACAAAACCGAAATTTTGGTGTAGTATTCACAAGATTAAGTGTCCCAAGACTGCGAAAGCAAGCATAGGGTGCGTGGTAGCCAATGAGAAAGGAAAAGTAGTTGCAACATCCATGCGAACTTCACGAAATGTGTATGGCAATTAAAGCACAAAGCGCGTGGAGATGATTTGTCTACATTAATTGGCAACAAAACAGCCACAAGCGGAGCGTACACTTGGAAATCTCGCAATTTCCGCACACAAAACAGGCGAGCACCACAAAATACAGAATTACATCCTTCACTTCGCAAGCAAGCTACACACTCTTATCTCGTCAGACTTTGCAAGCGTTTCGGGCAAAAAATAATGCAAACGCTATTCACACAACCGTTTTTCTCAAACATCACCGAAATAGAGCACTGTAATGAACCCGTTGTTCTTGGTGATCACTGTACTTTCACTAATCCCATATTAATCGCTGCATGCGCGGGCGTTTGCTTTTCTTCAGTTCAAAATGTCAAATCACAAAACACTTCACAATTCGATATCACGCAAAAATGAAATTAGAAAAAGTTTATTTCTGTGGCTGTGGCGGTTATAATGCTTTTTATTACAGTCCTTCAACACACTGTGAAAACACTACCTCTCAGAATAATTTGTTTCTTTTTTTCTACTTTCCTCCGTCTCTGTTAGTAAACAAATTGCTGTTTACAGTTAGCTTACTGCTTGCTGCTGGCTCCAAATAGTTCGCTTTTGTGTGTGTTTTGATTCACACACATGGTTGTTGGGGTACGCTTGCACTCACACTCTTTTCCGCCTTTATTAGAAATCAACGAAAACCAGAAAAAAAAACCAAAACTATTTTCTCCGGGAATGGCTATAAGTGTTCAGATAAACCAAAGAATCACTCATATTTGCTGATTTCACTATTTCCTTTGCACTACGGGAAAACTTCGGTGATTCCACATCGAATGTAACTCGCAACGGCAACTACAAGCGCTTCTTGCGATGACGACCGCCGTAAAAACGAGCAGAAAATTCTTATTTCGGATGCCGAAAACGATATATTCGCGGTTGGGAATTCACATTTATTAGTGTGCCACGGCTAGGTTGTAACTAGAATTTCGATTTGCATATAGCTACAAATTTACGCGACGCGAAAAACCAGGGAAATTTCTATTTTTCTGACTTGCACTTCAACAACCGATCACCAAGAGCGCTCACCCAACTTCCAATCCCCGAGCAATTCCCGTTCGTTGATCGTCAAACTCGCCTTTTTCTTGTGTTCCTTCAAACGCGCGAAATTCAATTTGGTTATTTTATTTTTTTTTCCTTTTTTTTTTGTTTTTTCACCTTGGTATAAATTTACTGATAAATCATTTAATGGAATGGAATTCCGTTTCACCCTAAATTATTTAAATTTGTCGCTAAAATATGAAGGTTACCTCAATCAATTTTTGCAGGTTTAATTAAAGTGAAACAGGTCAAGATAAACTGGAGAATGTAGATTTGCAATTTGTGGCACACGTTTGTATTAATTATTGAATTTGAGTTTGAACACATTTATTTTGTATGAAAATTTAAGGTGCTTTAAAAGGAGATTTTAATTACACTTGATTGGATAACAATTCGAACATATTCAAAAATTATGATTTTATATATATTGAAAAGAATTTATAATGATGTCATATCCCTTGTTTGATATTGAAAAGAAAAGATATATTTTGTGCACGTATTTAAACATGTGCAATGTGCCGTGCTCAATTACTACAACCATCAAAACATGTCATGCTGCAACATCCCGGATGTAACCGAAAGTGACACACGGCCATAGGCCACTGTCTTTTGCTTAGGAAGGTCAACGTTGCCTCAATTGACACCGTTGCCAGCATCAGCTGTCGTGCCTCTAGTTTTGGCACGAATGAGCTGAATCCACACTCCCAGCTTGTTAAGCTCTGATGGCTCTAATATTACCCAGCTGATGGCACTAAATATTCCATTCAAGGAGTGATAACCACACCCGTCACCTTCAGGGGTCAAACGGAGGAAGTCAACTTTTATATTATTCCTTCGCTAACACAGAATGTTTACCTCAGCGTTGATTTCGTGCGGTAATTTGGTTTGGCAATGGATGTTTTAATGGATTCACGTTTTTCCACTGACCTTCTATACGAATTCACCTCCCTCAATACACAGCATGAGCTGAACCCGATTCAACAACAGTTGGACGTGGCCATAGCGACATTTCCATCTTACACACATGAACGCCTAGGACACACCACAATGGTCTCCGATGCCACTGAAGTTGGAAATAGCAAACCAATAAAACAATGTCACTTCACTGTATCTCCAGCGGTGAAAATGTTGCTATATGCCGAGATCGATTGGATGCTACAATTACATGTCATCCCCTGCTACTCTTGTCGTCAAGCCCGGCAGAGTTAGATTATGTTTAGACGCACGCATGGAATACGCAGTCACCATCAAAGGCACGTACACGTTACCGCTCAAAGACGGTACCCTGAGTCGATTGCCGATGTTGCGCCAGAATTCTTTGTTCTGGCCTCGTGCTTCACTTATTTTTCCCTCTTTGAGGTTATGCCGCTTGTTAACCTTTAATTTATTGAAACAGTTAATCAATCTACAGTTATTCAGTAATGACTACTCCAATTTATTATCTGCACTTATTGTTCTCGCTGTCGCGACGATTCAACTTAATAGCTCTTCATAAGCAAATTAATTTTGTCAGAAAATGGCGTACAGACTGTACTTGTCTAAGTTGAAATGGGACGGACGTGCAGCGCAGCTACCACTCGTGAGCGTGGATTCAAGACTGATGGATGAATTAAGTTTTCATCCCATGAGCTGCGGCTCGTTTCCGGTGAAATGAGTGCTGAATGGATAGCGCTTGCTGAAAGTGAAATCTGTTGATGAGCACTGCGGAAGTATTAAAAATTTACATTGAATGAAAAATTGGTTGAACTAATATAACTATTGCTCGGCATCAACAGCCTAAACCCATTGCATCTCCAACCTCGACCTCAAAGATGCTTCCTAGTATATTGTCCAGGGACAAAACAGCATTCTCCGTACCAGGAAGACCGCTCTATCAATTCATGACGAAACCTTTGGGCTATGCAATGCTCCGCAGATGATGTGCCACTTGGTGGACAAGGTGGTACCACCGCATCTACGACGCCAGGTTGTTGTTTGTCTTGATGATCTCCTGTTGATTACCGAAACTTTCACAGAACCTTACCTTAAACCGGGAAGTCACTTTGCACATTCGTAAGGCGGAACTCGGCATAAAGGTCGGAAAGAGTCAGTTTGTAATAAAACAAGTCAAGTTGTTTTTTGTGGTAAGGAAGTAAATGCCATTTACGCACAGAGTGTGGCACTCCCATGTTCGCTAGAAGGCAACTGGACTACCCAATAAACACCTCCCCTGTCATCCTGAGAACCCAGCCTGAAACCGTTTGACACATTACTTCGGGCCGGGTCCCGTTTTGTTATGCCGTGAGGCACCTTCAAGCTGGGGATCCCTTTCCCAACGGGAGGGGAGAGGGGAAGAGGAAGTGCCAGAAAAGCGATCCCCCAGCTCCAGCGCCCCCGGCTGCTGTGAGTCCCTTTTATATTTTACGACAGCCCGAGCATAATGTGCCACCTGGTTCCATTTGTCAACCGATTCGAGCATCACAGCAACTATCTTCTCTGGGGTGGGCTCTCCCGTTTCCCTGTAGAGTTCTCTTCGCAGCCTGACCCATTTTTTACACGCAAAAAATGTGTGGCAGGCATTGTCCTCCTCTCCTGGGCAAAACCGACAATCGGGGGACCGTGACTTACCGATCTTGTACAGGTAATACTGAAAACACCCATGCCCGCTCAAAAGCTGGGTCAGATAGAATTCAGTCTCACCATGCCTTCGATTTAGCCACGGTCTCACATCTGGGATGAGGCGCGCAGTCCACTTTCCCTTCGTGCAATTAACCCAAGACTGCTGCCAATCGTTAAGCGAGCTCTGTATCTCCTCGTGGACAACTACCTCCCTCGCATCCTCGTTTCGGCGCAGGTAAATAGCACGGCACTCTCTAGCAAGGAGGGCGACAGGCATCGCGCCTGCAATAACTCTCACCGCCAGATCAGAGACTGTCGGATACGAAGATGCAATTCTCAGTGCTCCTCTTCTCTGTACCTGTGCCAAACGTTTTCGGTATACCTCCTTGCTGGAGCGTCGCCCCATACCTCTGCTCCATACAGTAGCACTGACCCTACAGCACTCATCAAGAGGCGTCTTCTTGATGGGCTGGGTCCCCCTACGTTGGGCATAAGTCGACTCAGAGCCGATATTCCCGAAGAAGCCTTCTCAGCCGTTGCCCTGATCTCAAACTCATCTTCGAGTCGATCAGTAGCCCCAGGTACTTCACCGATGGCTTCGATTCGATTCGTAAGTCTCCAATACTGATCATCCTTACTCTAGGGATTCTCTTTTTTGTCAAGATGATCACTTCGGTTTCCTCCAGTGCTAAACTGAGCCCACGAGCAGCCATCCAGTCCTCCAGTGCTAAACTGAGTCCACGAGCAGTCATCCAGTCCCGCACTCGGCGCATTTGCGCCTGTTCAACGGTGCGTCCAGTGACCAGAACCGCAACATCATCCGCATAGCCGATCAAGTGCGACTCATCCGGCATCTCGAGTTTCAGTAGCCCGTCGCAAGACACGTTCCACAGGTCGGGACCAAGGATAGATTCCTGATCCCTGGCCCTGATCCCTGGCCCTGTGTCGTGTCGTAGAGCAGGCTTCAGTCCTTTAGATAGTTCCTCAAAAGCCGGATTAGATAATCTGGAACTTGAAAAGGGATTTCCCGCGTATCCAGAATATCAACCCATCTAGCGGAGTTGAAGGCGTTCCTGACGTCGAGCGTCACCAACAGGACGATATGCCTCTGCCTTTTGGACCGCGTTCACCACCTCTGCAATTGCATCAATGATGAAACGTCCTGCTCTAAAGCCGTACTGCCGTGGAGATAGGTCCCCAGCAGCATGAATCGTGTCAGTGTCTTCCCCTCTCTAGCACCTTCCCAGCCGTGTCAAGCATGCATAACGGGCGGTATGGAGACGACGATTCGGGATTTCCCTTCCCCTTACTGATCAACACGAGCCTCGCCACCTTCCATCGTACCGGGAAAACCCCGTCCCGTAGGCAAGCGTTGAATGTGCTGAGCAGCAAGTCAGGACAATGGTGATAGACGAGCCACAACACCTGAGCCGGAACGCCATCTGGACCTGGAGCCTTCCTCGCTTTCAACGAAAGGACTGCCTCCTCCAGTTCCGGCTGTGCGAAGAGTAGACACTCAACTGTTGTTTCACCATGGACAGCGTCAATACGGACGGGATCTTTTCCGCGTCATGTATACAAGGCTTCCGTAGGGTACCAAGCTTCCGCATAACTAGCTTGTAGCCAAGGCCCCGCGGATCCTTGTTCACACTGTCCACTAGGTCTTGCCAGAAGCGAGCCTTGCTACTGTTGATCAGTTTGCGAAGGCATTTCCTGGCCAACTTATATGCTGCCACCCAGTTGCATGCCTCGTCACGGTTTCGCACCTCTTGAGCCTCACGTCGAAGCTTGTGACACTCCCTTCGCTTTTCAGTCTGAGGAACCTGTTCTGACGGAATGTAAAAATTAGTCCATCTAACCACATCGTATCGAAGGCTTTCTCCATATCAATGTTTAAAAACACGTCTATTCGCAACGAATGCTAGACGTAGAATCTGTATAGCTAGCAAGACCAAGTTATATTAAAGACCCTATATGTTGCTCGAAAGTTAGTTTATTCTGTTGGTTCTGATTTACACGACTAAACCAACAGTACCCTTGTGTCTAAAGTCGCATGGATTTTGATTTTGTGTGATTTGCTGTGGAGCTAGTCCACCACTTAACATGACAAGATATGAACTGCTTGTAAATCCTTGAGCATTCCTACTGCTCTTGTTCAACTACAGAAACCTTCTCAATGTATGTCTTCTCTATCTTCTCAATGTATGTCTTGAACAAAACTACACATATCTTGAATTTAAGAACAAAACATTTGTTGCGGAGGAAGAACTTGCTATGAAAAATCCATTAAACCCTTTGTTAGCTGAATTTGTCATGGATAATATAGAGACTAAAATTAGGGAACACGGATTGTTTAAGGATTTCACGATGTTAATTGTACATAAAACAAAAAGTTTTCATAGTATTATGTTAATATTTTTTATTATAATAGAAGGATCTATGATAATTATGTGTGAAACAAAATGTCGCCCAAATGCTTACACGGCTATGGTGGCATACTTCTATCTGATGGCCCATATTCTCAATGACTCTGAGACATAATTGGGGTTCAATGTCGTTAATGTGCTGAATTATCTCATCCTTTAGCTCTTAAATTGTTCTTGGCGAAGAACTCGCACAGTTGAAAATGTTTCATGATTTTATTAATAATTTATATAAAGACATCTGCTATGCCTTTAAATTAGACGGAAACAATGGCATTATTTTTTTAGATTTAACGATAATAAAAATGAACAATAAAATAGAATTTAAAATCTACAGATATGTTCATACATAATTCTTCAATGAATTCATGCTATCACAAAATGGCTGCATTCCATAGCCTCGTCCATAAGCTTATATCGGTTCCTTTATCTAAGGTAAACTTTCTTTCAGAATTATACTTTATTAAACAAATTGCAGTCAATAACGCCTTATAGATTCCTTGTTAAAAAATAAATACTACAAGCATGCACTAAACAAAGTCTATCCTCAGCCTAAGAATACAAAAATCAAGGGTTCTAGCTTGTGTATTGACGTTACGGACAAATTAGTTAAGAATTCTAAGCTCGGAGGAATTGCCTTAGCGTAAACAACTAATTTATCTCTCGGGCGACTTATTAAAAATAATAAAAATAAGATTGACGAGCTCCTAAAATCGGGAGTTTATCAATTTAACTGATAAAATGTACATCGAGCAGACAGGAAGATCATTTAGTAAGCCCGTTAAGGAACATAAACATAGTTTCAAATATAATACGGCTAAATCAAATTATGAAAACCAACTGAATGAAAGTGGCCATCAATTTAATTCTTATATCAACATTTTATACTACGGAAATAAAGGTCCAAGATTAAAAGGATTCAAAACCCTCGAAACCAACAAACGAAAAAATTCAGATCATTTGCTTAATGGCCTGGTAGATTTATTTAGTTCTCCATTGTTGAATTTATTTTAATTGGTTTCGTTGTTTTATTTATTTATCGTGTTAAAATATTTAAATGTCAACTTATTTTCCATAAAAGGTACATGTATTAACTGTATAATTGTTTTAGAAATAGGTTCGTTGTATATTATTAGTTCACATTCGCATCTGACGAAGATAGTTTCTATCGAAACAATTGTGATGCTTAATTGTCAACAAACAATTTTTGGAATTGTTCGAACTCTAGGACTTTCTATTTATATATAGGCAGTTTACAAATATTTCAACTATTTTATCTTATCGTTACCTTTCCACTTATTTACAATAACCATCCTTAACTATGCCAACAAAGAGGGCCCTGCACAAACGACGTCTTCGGTCAGACACTTGGTAGACATTCTGCCAGGAACCTCTATCTGAGGACCAACCTGTACTCACGTTGGAATCTACCCACAAATTTCATCGTGGATGCATTGAGGCACATATGTATATAAAATACCAGCAGCTGTGAAGCCTAGGATAACATACCTAACAGTTGAATAGAAGATGAGGACCCGCGGAGCCGTGCCCAAAAACCCGAATACCAGAGAGCCAAGTTCACTGTCTCCTAAGGAGACAGGTGCAACTGGGGGCATAGCAGTCTTACCATCACTTCGACCGATTTCTCTTCCAGCACCGGCCACATCCCATGATATTGCGCGCGTGATCTCACTACGGCAGAACATCTCCACGAGAGTAGAGCAGCTGGGAAACAAAGCGAGAAACCGAAAACTCCCGGAAGGTACCCAACGACGCTGACATTTGATCATTATCACCTAGGCCAACGAATGAACCAGCTCGATTATGAATCCCATGGCACTTGTATATTAACACAGGACGTTTTCAAGACCCCAACCACCTGTGGAGGCCGTGGATCGTCAATCTCATAGGTAAGGACTTACTTTTCCTCATAAAATCAATCCGAGTCAAATTCCAACTATAGTCCTAAGCTGCAATTTACAATTCGAGGGTGAACCCGGCTCAATGACCGTCGAAATGTTCATCAGCAGAGTGGAGTCGTTAGTAAATAAAATGCTGAGAGGAGATTCCACAGCTATGGACGGGTATTTACCCCTGCTGCTAAAAGGCCCTGCGCTCGAGGCGTATTGGAGAATCTACACCACCCCACCACGTTAATGCTGCGTGCTGAATTCCCAGCAGTTGCCGGGTGAGCGTATCTAACAAAATTCAGTCACGCTGGTAACGGCCGGGTGAATCGTTAGGCGCTTACCGAGCAAACATCCTGCGTCTCAACGATCAATTGACCGACACCACTTCCAGTTTGGAGAGTTTTGGAACGAAACCTACAGCCAGAGCTGCGTTACGCATTTCAATGATTGACTTTCCTGACATGGCCTCCTTCATGCAAGCGGTTAGTCGACATAAAGGTGTACCTGACTACCAGTTCACTGCGAGGAGTCAGAGAAGTAGTGTCAGAAATATGAAGCTCGAAAGCGGCGGAGTTACCTGATGAGTCTGCGGCACTAGCTATAGCCGCGGTGTCGAAACTGACGGTCTGCTGGAGCTGCGGACAAACTTGACACCGCATCTTGTCGGACAGAGTGAAAGGTTTTCTTCTATTATTGTTTGGGGTACTTACCCTCCCCCCCAGACTGCCCTGGCTGCATCGGGTCAAAAAATGGGGAAACGAGTACACCCCAACTCTACAGGTACTCCAAGACACAACCGTAGAGTGGAAACTCAACCATATCACTAGTTATGATCACCACGCCAATTATGACGAAGCCTACTAAGAGCACCCGACGGCGGATGGTCTCTCTCTTTCAGAAGCCTCTACAACGACTTTGTTCAAAAGAACACCTATCGAAATCCCGGTGGAGCAATATATGTTGTCACCTAATCAAACTTTATCATATTCGGCCCCGAGAATATCATGGGGTCCGTGCAAGAATTTTCAACTCAGAAGAGGTCACATCACGTCCGCACAAGGTTAAATGGTTCACGCGTCGTAAGTGGAGCTTTGGTAAGAGAATGCGCACCTACCATCAAAACATGTCATGCTGCAACATCCCGGATGTAACCGAAAGTGACACACGGCCATAGGCCACTGTCTTTTGCTTAGGAAGGTCAACGTTGCCTCAATTGACACCGTTGCCAGCATCAGCTGTCGTGCTTCTAGTTTTGGCACGAATGAGCTGAATCAACACTCCCAGCTTGTTAATCTCTGATGACTCTAATATTAGACAGCTGATGGCACTAAACATTCCATTCAAGGAGTGATAACCACACCCGTCGCCTTCAGGAGTCAAACGAAGGAAGTCAACTTTTATATTATTCCTTCGCTAACGCAGAATGTTTACCTCAGCGTTGATTTCGTGCGGTAATTTGGTTTGACAATGGAAGCATTAATGGATTCACGTTTTTCCACTAACCTTCTATACGAATTCACCTCCCTCAATACACAGCATGAGCTGAACCCCATTCAACAACAATTGGACGTAGCCATAGCGACCTTTCCATCTTACACACATGAACGCCTAGGACACACCACAATGGTTTCCGATGCCACTGAAGTTGGAAATAGCAAACCAATAAAACAATGTCACTTCACTGTATCTCCAGCGGTGAAAATGTTGCTATATGCCGAGATCGATTGGATGCTACAATTACATGTCATCCCCTGCTACTCTTGTCGTCAAGCCCAGCAGATTTAGATTATGTTTAGATGCACGCAAGGAAAGTGCAGTCACCATCAAAGACACGTACACGTTACCGCTCAAAGATGGTACCCTGAGTCGATTGCCGATGTTGCGCCAGAACTCCTTTGTTCTGGCCTCGTGCTTCACTTATTTTTCCCTCTTTGAGGTTATGCCGCGTGTTAACCTTTAATTTATTGAAACAGTTAATCAATCTACAGCTATTCAGTAATGACTACTCCAGTTTATTATTTGCGCTTATTGTTCTCGCTGTCGCGACAATTCAACTTAATAGCTCTTCATAAGCAAATTAATTTTGTCAGAAAATGGCGTACAGACTGTACTTGTCTAAGTTGAAATGGGACGGACGTGCAGCGCAACCACCACTCGCGAGCGTGGATTCAAGACTGATGGACGAATTAAGTTTTCATCCCATGAGCTGCGGCTCGTTTCCGGTGAAATGAGTGCTGAATGGATAGCGCTTGCTGAAAGTGAAATCTGTTGATGAGCACTGCGGAAGTATTAAAAATTTACATTGAATGAAAAATTGGTTGAACTAATATAACTATTGCTCGGCATCAACAGCCTAAACCCATTGCATCTCCAACCTCGACCTCAAAGATGCTTCCTAGTATATTGTCCAGGGACAAAATAGCATTCTCCGTACCAGGAAGACCGCTCTATCAATTCATGACGAAGCCTTTGGGCTATGCAATGCTCCGCAGATGATGTGCCACTTGGTGGACAAGGTGGTACCACCGCATCTACGACGCCAGGTTGTTGTTTGTCTTGATGATCTCCTGTTGATTACCGAAACTTTCACAGAACCTTACCTTAAACCGGGAAGTCACTTTGCATATTCGTAAGGCGGAACTCGGCATAAACGTCGGAAAGAGTCAGTTTGTAATAAAACAGGTCAAGTTTTTTTTGTGGTAAGGAAGTAAATGCCATTTATGCACAGAGTGTGGCACTCCCATGTTTGCTAGAAGGCAACTGGACTACCCAATAAACACCTCCCCTGTCATCCTGAGAACCCAGCCTGAAACCGTTTGACACATTACTTCGGGCCGGGTCCCGTTTTGTTATGCCGTGAGGCACCTTCAAGCTGGGGATCCCTTTCCCAACGGGAGGGGAGAGGGGAAGAGGAAGTGCCAGAAAAGCGATCCCCCAGCTCCAGCGCCCCCGGCTGCTGTGAGTCCCTTTTATATTTTACGACTGTCCGAGCATAATGTGCCACCTGGTTCCATTTGTCAACCGATTCAAGCATCACAGCAACTATCTTCTCTGGGGGTGAGCTCTCCCGTTTCCTTGTAGAGTTCTCTTCGCAGCCTGACCCATTTTTTACACGCAAAAAATGTGTGGCAGGCATTGTCCTCCTCTCCTGGGCAAAACCGGCAATCGGGGGACCGTGACTTACCGATCTTGTACAGGTTATACTGAAAACACCCATGCCCGCTCAAAAGCTGGGTCAAATAGAATTCAGTCTCACCATGCCTTCGATTTAGCCACGGTCTCACATCTGGGATGAGGCGCGCAGTCCACTTTCCCTTCGTGCAATTAACCCAAGACTGCTGCCAATCGTTAAGCGAGCGCTGTCTCTCCTCGTGGACAACTACCTCCCTCGCATCCTCGTTTTGGCGCAGGTAAATAGCACGGCGCTCTCTAGCAAGGAGGGCGACAGGCATCGCGCCTGCAATAACTCTCACCGCCAGATCAGAGACTGTCGGATACGAAGATGCAATTCTCAGTGCTCCTCTTCTCTGTACCTGTGCCAAACGTTTTCGGTATACCTCCTTGCTGAGAGCGTCGCCCCATACCTCTGCTCCATACAGTAGCACTGACCCTACAGCACTCATCAAGAGGCGTCTTCTTGATGGGCTGGGTCCCCCTACGTTGGGCATAAGTCGACTCAGAGCCGATATTCCCGAAGAAGCCTTCTCAGCCGTTGCCCTGATCTCAAACTCATCTTCGAGTCGATCAGTAGCCCCAGGTACTTCACCGATGGCTTCGATTCGATTCGTAAGTCTCCAATACTGATCATCCTTACTCTAGGGATTCTCTTTTTTGTCAAGATGATCACTTCGGTTTCCTCCAGTGCTAAACTGAGCCCACGAGCAGCCATCCAGTCCTCCAGTGCTAAACTGAGTCCACGAGTAGTCATCCAGTCCCGCACTCGGCGCATTTGCGCCTGTTCAACGGTGCGTCCAGTGACCAGAACCGCAACATCATCCGCATAGCCGATCAAGTGCGACTCATCCGGCATCTCGAGTTTCAGTAGCCCGTCGCAAGACACGTTCCACAGGTCCGGACCAAGGATAGATCCCTGATCCCTGGCCCTGTGTCGTGTCGTAGAGCAGGCTTCAGTCCTTTAGATAGTTCCTCAAAAGCCGGATTAGATAATCTGGAACTTGAAAAGGGATTTCCCGCGTATCCAGAATATCAACCCATCTAGCGGAGTTGAAGGCGTTCCTGACGTCGAGCGTCACCAACAGGACGATATGCCTCTGCCTTTTGGACCGCGTTCACCACCTCTGCAATCGCATCAATGATGAAACGTCCTGCTCTAAAGCCGTACTGCCGTGGAGATAGGTCCCCAGCAGCATGAATCGTGTCAGTGTCTTCCCCTCTCTAGCACCTTCCCAGCCGTGTCAAGCATGCATAACGGGCGGTATGGAGACGACGATTCGGGATTTCCCTTCCCCTTACTGATCAACACGAGCCTCGCCACCTTCCACCGTACCGGGAAAACCCCGTCCCGTAGGCAAGCGTTGAATGTGCTGAGCAGCAAGTCAGGACAATGGTGATAGACGAGCCACAACACCTGAGCCGGAACGCCATCTGGACCTGGAGCCTTCCTCACTTTCAACGAAAGGACTGCCTCCTCCAGTTCCGGCTGTGCGAAGAGTAGACACTCAACTGTTGTTTCACCATGGACAGCGTCAATACGGACGGGATCTTTTCCGCGTCATGTATACAAGGCTTCCGTAGGGTACCAAGCTTCCGCATAACTAGCTTGTAGCCAAGGCCCCGCGGATCCTTGTTCACACTGTCCACTAGGTCTTGCCAGAAGCGAGCCTTGCTACTGTTGATCAGTTTGCGAAGGCATTTCCTGGCCAACTTATATGCTGCCACCCAGTTGCATGCCTCGTCACGGTTTCGCACCTCTTGAGCCTCACGTCGAAGCTTGTGACACTCCCTTCGCTTTTCAGTCTGAGGAACCTGTTCTGACGGAATGTAAAAATTAGTCCATCTAACCACATCGTATCGAAGGCTTTCTCCATATCAATGTTTAAAAACACGTCTATTCGCAACGAATGCTAGACGTAGAATCTGTATAGCTAGCAAGACCAAGTTATATTAAAGACCCTATATGTTGCTCGAAAGTTAGTTTATTCTGTTGGTTCTGATTTACACGACTAAACCAACAGTACCCTTGTGTCTAAAGTCGCATGGATTTTGATTTTGTGTGATTTGCTGTGGAGCTAGTCGACCACTTAACATGACAAGATATGAACTGCTTGTAAATCCTTGAGCATTCCTACTGCTCTTGTTCAACTACAGAAACCTTCTCAATGTATGTCTTCTCTATCTTCTCAATGTATGTCTTGAACAAAACTACACATATTTTGAATTTAAGAACAAAACATTTGTTGCGGAGGAAGAACTTGCTATGAGAAATCCATTAAACCCTTTGTTAGCTGAATTTGTCATGGATAATATAGAGACTAAAATTAGGGAACACGGATTGTTTAAGGATTTCACGATGTTAATTGTACATAAAACAAAAAGTTTTCATAGTATTATGTTAATATTTTTTATTATAATAGAAGGATCTATGATAATTATGTGTGAAACAAAATGTCGCCCAAATGCTCGCACGGCTATGGTGGCATACTTCTATCTGATGGCCCATATTCTCAATGACTCCGAGACATAATTGGGGTTCAATGTCGTTAATGTGCTGAATTATCTCATCCTTTAGCTCTTAAATTGTTCTTGGCGAAGAACTCGCACAGTTGAAAATGTTTCATGATTTTATTAATAATTTATATAAAGACATCTGCTATGCCTTTAAATTAGACGGAAACAATGGCATTATTTTTTTAGATTTAACGATAATAAAAATGAACAATAAAATAGAATTTAAAATCTACAGATATGTTCATACATAATTCTTCAATGAATTCATGCTATCACAAAATGGCTGCATTCCATAGCCTCGTCCATAAGCTTATATCGGTTCCTTTATCTAAGATAAACTTTCTTTCAGAATTATACTTTATTAAACAAATTGCAGTCAATAACGCCTTATAGATTCCTTGTTAAAAAATAAATACTACAGCATGCACTAAACAAAGTCTATCCTCAGCCTAAGAATACAAAAATCAAGGGTTCTAGCTTGTATATTGACGTTACGGACAAATTAGTTAAGAATTTTAAGCTCGGAGGAATTGCCTTAGCGTAAACAACTAATTTATCTCTCGGGCGACTTATTAAAAATAATAAAAATAAGATTGACGAGCTCCTAAAATCGGGAGTTTATCAATTTAACTGATAAAATGTACATCGAGCAGACAGGAAGATCATTTAGTAAGCCCGTTAAGGAACATAAACATAGTTTCAAATATAATACGGCTAAATCAAATTATGAAAACCAACTGAATGAAAGCGGCCATAAATTTAATTCTTATATCAACATTTTATACTACGGAAATAAAGGTCCAAGATTAAAAGGATTCAAAACCCTCGAAACCAACAAACGAAAAAATTCAGATCATTTGCTTAATGGCCAGGTAGATTTATTTAGTTCTCCATTGTTGAATTTATTTTAATTGGTTTCGTTGTTTTATTTATTTATCGTGTTAAAATATTTAAATGTCAACTTATTTTCCATAAAAGGTACATGTATTAACTGTATAATTGTTTTAGAAATAGGTTCGTTGTATATTATTAGTTCACATTCGCATCTGACGAAGATAGTTTCTATCGAAACAATTGTGATGCTTAATTGTCAACAAACAATTTTTGGAATTGTTCGAACTCTAGGACTTTCTATTTATATAGGCAGTTTACAAATATTTCAACTATTTTATCTTATCGTTACCTTTCCACTTATTTACAATAACCATCCTTAACGATGCCAACAAAGAGGGCCCTGCACAAACGACGTCTTCGGTCAGACACTTGGTAGACATTCTGCCAGGAACCTCTATCTGAGGACCAACCTGTACTCACGTTGGAATCTACCCACAAATTTCATCGTGGATGCATTGAGGCACATATGTATATAAAATACCAGCAGCTGTGAAGCCTAGGATAACATACCTAACAGTTGAATAGAAGATGAGGACCCGCGGAGCGGTGCCCAAAAACCCGAATACCAGAGAGCCAAGTTCACTGTCTCCTAAGGAGACAGGTGCAACTGGGGGCATAGCAGTCTTACCATCACTTCGACCGATTTCTCTTCCAGCACCGGCCACATCCCATGATATTGCGCGCGTGATCTCACTACGGCAGAACATCTCCACGAGAGTAGAGCAGCTGGGAAACAAAGCGAGAAACCGAAAACTCCCGGAAGGTACCCAACGACGTTGACATTTGATCATTATCACCTAGGCCAACGAATGAACCAGCTCGATTATGAATCCCATGGCACTTGTATATTAACACAGGACGTTTTCAAGACCCCAACCACCTGTGGAGGCCGTGGATCGTCAATCTCATAGGTAAGGACTTACTTTCCCTCATAAAATCAATCCGAGTCAAATTCCAACTAAAGTCCTAAGCTGGGTGAACCCGGCTCAATGACCGTGACCGTGACCGACCGTGAACCCGGCTCAGTGACCGTCGAAATGTTCATCAGCAGAGTGGAGTCGTTAGTAAATAAAATGCTGAGAGGAGATTCCACAGCTATGGACGGGTATTTACCCCTGCTGCTAAAAGGCCCTGCGCTCGAGGCGTATTGGAGAATCTACACCACCCCACCACGTTAATGCTGCGTGCTGAATTCCCAGCAGTTGCCGGGTGAGCGTATCTAGACAAAATTCAGTCACGCTGGTAACGGCCGGGTGAATCGTTAGGCGCTTACCGAGCAAACATCCTGCGTCTCAACGATCAATTGACCGACACCACTTCCAGTTTGGAGAGTTTTGGAACGGAACCTACAGCCAGAGCTGCGTTACGCATTTCAATGATTGACTTTCCTGACATGGCCTCCTTCATGCAAGCGGTTAGTCGACATAAAGGTGTACCTGACTACCAGTTCACTGCGAGGAGTCAGAGAAGTAGTGTCAGAAATATGAAGCTCGAAAGCGGCGGAGTTACCTGATGAGTCTGCAGCACTAGCTATAGCCGCGGTGTCGAAACTGACGGTCTGCTGGAGCTGCGGACAAACTTGACACCGCATCTTGTCGGACAGAATGAAAGGTTTTCTTCTATTATTGTTTGGGGTACTTACCCTCCCCCCCAGACTGCCCTGACTGCACCGTGTCAAAAAATGGGGAAACGAGTACACCCCAACTCTACAGGTACTCCAAGACACAACCGTAGAGTGGAAACTCAACCATATCACTAGTTATGATCACCACGCCAATTATGACGAAGCCTACTAAGAGCACCCGACGGCGGATGGTCTCTCTCTTTCAGAAGCCTCTACAACGACTTTGTTCAAAAGAACACCTATCGAAATCCCGGTGGAGCAATATATGTTGTCACCTAATCAAACTTTATCATATTCGGCCCCGAGAATATCATGGGGTCCGTGCAAGAATTTTCAACTCAGAAGAGGTCACATCACGTCCGCACAAGGTTAGATGGTTCACGCGTCGTAAGTGGAGCTTTGGTAAGAGAATGCGCACCTACCATCAAAACATGTCATGCTGCAACATCCCGGATGTAACCGAAAGTGACACACGGCCATAGGCCACTGTCTTTTGCTTAGGAAGGTCAACGTTGCCTCAATTGACACCGTTGCCAGCATCAGCTGTCGTGCTTCTAGTTTTGGCACGAATGAGCTGAATCAACACTCCCAGCTTGTTAATCTCTGATGACTCTAATATTAGACAGCTGATGGCACTAAACATTCCATTCAAGGAGTGATAACCACACCCGTCACCTTCAGGGGTCAAACGAAGGAAGTCAACTTTTATATTATTCCTTCGCTAACACAGAATGTTTACCTCAGCGTTGATTTCGTGCGGTAATTTGGTTTGGCAATGGACGTATTAATGGATTCACGTTTTTCCACTAACCTTCTATACGAATTCACCTCCCTCAATATACAGCATGAGCTGAACCCCATTCAACAACAATTGGACGTAGCCATAGCGACCTTTCCATCTTACACACATGAACGCCTAGGACACACCACAATGGTTTCCGATGCCACTGAAGTTGGAAATAGCAAACCAATAAAACAATGTCACTTCACTGTATCTCCAGCGGTGAAAATGTTGCTATATGCCGAGATCGATTGGATGCTACAATTACATGTCATCCCCTGCTACTCTTGTCGTCAAGCCCAGCAGAGTTAGATTATGTTTAGACGCACGCAAGGAAAGTGCAGTCACCATCAAAGACACGTACACGTTACCGCTCAAAGATGGTACCCTGAGTCGATTGCCGATGTTGCGCCAGAACTCCTTTGTTCTGGCCTCGTGCTTCACTTATTTTTCCCTCTTTGAGGTTATGCCGCTTGTTAACCTTTAATTTATTGAAACAGTTAATCAATCTACAGCTATTCAGTAATGACTACTCCAGTTTATTATTTGCACTTATTGTTCTCGCTGTCGCGACAATTCAACTTAATAGCTCTTCATAAGCAAATTAATTTTGTCAGAAAATGGCGTACAGACTGTACTTGTCTAATTTGAAATGGGACGGACGTGCAGCGCAACCACCACTCGCGAGCGTGGATTCAAGACTGATGGACGAATTAAGTTTTCATCCCATGAGCTGCGGCTCGTTTCCGGTGAAATGAGTGCTGAATGGATAGCGCTTGCTGAAAGTGAAATCTGTTGATGAGCACTGCGGAAGTATTAAAAATTTACATTGAATGAAAAATTGGTTGAACTAATATAACTATTGCTCGGCATCAACAGCCTAAACCCATTGCATCTCCAACCTCGACCTCAAAGATGCTTCCTAGTATATTGTCCAGGGACAAAACAGCATTCTCCGTACCAGGAAGACCTCTCTATCAATTCATGACGAAGCCTTTGGGCTATGCAATGCTCCACAGATGATGTGCCACTTGGTGGACAAGGTGGTACCACCGCATCTACGACGCCAGGTTGTTGTATGTCTTGATGATCTCCTGTTGATTACCGAAACTTTCACAGAAGCTTACCTTAAACCGGGAAGTCACTTTGCACATTCGTAAGGCGGAACTCGGCATAAAAGTCGGAAAGAGTCAGTTTGTAATAAAACAAGTCAAGTTTTTTTGTGCTAATGAAGTGAATGCCACTTATGCACAGAGTGTGGTACTCCCATGTTCGCTAGAAGGCGACTGGACTACCCAATAAACACCTCCCCTGTCAACCTGAGAACCCAGCCTGGAACCGTTTGACACATTACTTCGGGCCAGGTCTCGTTTTGTTATGCCGTGAGGCACCTTCAAGCTGGGGATCCCTTTCCTAGCGGGAGGGGAGAGGGGAAGAGGAAGTGCCAGAAAAGCGATCCCCCAGCTCCAGCGCCCCCGGCTGCTGTGAGTCCCTTTTATATTTTAGGACTGCCCGAGCATAATGTGCCATCTGGTTCCATTTGTCAACCGATTCGAGCATCACAGCAACTATCTTCTCCGGGGTGAGCTCTCCCGTTTCCCTGTAGGGTTCTCTTCGCAGCCTGACCCATTTTGTACACGCAAAAAATGTGTGGCAGGCATTGTCCTCCTCTCCTGGGCAAAACCGACAATCGGGGGACCGTGACTTACCGATCTTGTGCAGGTAATACTGAAAACACCCATGCCCGCTCAAAAGCTGGGTCAGATAGAATTCAGTCTCCCCATGCCTTCGATTTAGCCACGGTCTCACATCCGGGATGAGGCGCGCAGTCCACTTTCCCTTCGTGCAATTAACCCAAGACTGCTGCCAATCGTTAAGCGAGCGCTGTCTCTCCTCGTGGACAACTACCTCCCTCACATCCTTGTTTCGGCGCAGGTAAATAGCACGGTGCTCTCTAGCAAGGAGGGCGACAGGCATCGCGCCTGCAATAACTCTCACCGCCAGATCAGAGACTGTCGGATACGAAGATGCAATTCTCAGTGCTCCTCTTCTCTGTACCTGTGCCAAACGTTTTCGGTATACCTCCTTGATGAGAGCGTCGCCCCATACCTCTGCTCCATACAGTAGCACTGACCCTACAGCACTCATCAAGAGGCGTCTTCTTGATGGGCTGGGTTCCCCTACGTTGGCCATAAGTCGATTCAGGGCCGATATTCAGCCGTTGCCCTAATTTGCTCAGAGAAACTCATCTTCAAGTCGATCAGTAGCCCCAGGTACTTCACCGATGGCTTCGATTCGATTCGTAAGTCTCCAATACTGATCATCCTTACTCTAGGGATTCTCTTTTTTGTCAAGATGATCACTTCGGTTTCCTCCAGTGCTAAACTGAGTCCACGAGCAGTCATCCAGTCCCTCACTCGGCGCATTTGCGCCTGTTCAACCGTACGCCCAGTGACCTGAGCCACAACATCATCCGCATAGCCGATCAAGTGCGACTCATCTGGCATCTCGAGTCTCAGTAGCCCGTCGTAAGACACGTTCCACAGGTCCGGACCAAGGATAGATCCCTGGGCAACACCCGATGTAGTTTCCATCCTCCGTTGGCCCTGTGTCGTGTCGTAGAGCAGGCTTCGGTCCTTTAGATAGTTCCTCAAAAGCCGGATTAGATAATCTGGAACTTGAAAAGGGATTTCCAGCGTATCCAGAATATCCACCCATCTAGTGGAGTTGAAGGCGTTCCTGACGTCGAGTGTCACCAACAGGACGATATGTCTCTGCCTTTTGGACCGCGTTCACCACCTCTGCAATCGCATCAATGATGGAACGTCCTGCTCTAAAGCCGTACTGCCGTGGAGATAGGTCCCCAGCAGCATGAATCGTGTCAGTGTCTTCCCCTCTCTAGCACCTTTCCAGCCGTGTCAAGCATGCATAACGGGCGGTATGGAGACGACGATTCGGGATTTCCCTTCCCCTTACTGATCAACATGAGCCTCGCCACCTTCCATCGTACCGGGAAAACCCCGTCCCGTAGGCAAGTGTTGAATGTGCTGAGCAGCAAGTCAGGAAAATGGTGATAGACGAGCCACAACACCTGAGCCGGAACGCCATCTGGACCTGGAGCCTTCCTCGCTTTCAACGAAAGGACTGCCTCCTCCAGTTCTGGCTGTGCGAAGAGTGGACACTCGACTGCTGTTTCACCATGGACAGCGTCAATACGGACGGGATCTTTTCCGCGTCATGTATACAAGGCTTCCTTAGGGTACCAAGCTTCCGCATAACTAGCTTGTAGCCAAGGCCCCGCGGATCCTTGTTCACACTGTCCACTAGGTCTTGCCAGAAGCGAGCCTTGCTACTGTTGATCAGTTTGCGAAGGCATTTCCTGGCCAACTTATATGCTGCCACCCAGTTGCATGCCTCGTCACGGTTTCGCACCTCTTGAGCCTCACGTCGAAGCTTGTGACACTCCCTTCGCTTTTCAGTCTGGGGAACCTGTTCTGACGGAATTTAAAAATTAGTCTATCTAACCACACCGTATCGAAGGCTTTCTCCATATCAATGTTTAAAAACACGTCTATTCGCAACGAATGCTAGATGTAGAATCTATATAGCTAGCAAGACCAAGTAATATTAAAAACCCTATATGTTGCTCGAAAGTTAGTTTATTTTGTTGGTTCTGATTTACACGTCTAAACCAACAGTACCCTTGTGTCCAAAGTCGCATGGATTTTGATTTTGTGTGATTTGCTGTGAAGCTAGTCCACCACTTTACATGACAAGACATGAACTGCTCGTAAATCCTTGAGCATCCTTACTGCTCTTGTTCAACTACAGAAACCTTCTCAATGTATGTCTTCTCGCACGATGTTAATTGTACATAAAACAAAAAGTTTTCATAGTATTATGTTGATATTTTTTATTATAATAGAAGGATCTATGATAATTATGTGTGAAACAAAAGGTCGCCCAAATGCTCGCACGCAGATGGAAATAATAGCATTATTTTTTTTAGATTTAACGATAATAAAAATGAAAAATAAATTAGAATTTAAAATCCTCCTTCAATGAATTCATGCTATCACAAAATGGCTGCATTCCATAGCCTCATCCATAAGCTTATATCGGTTCCTTTATCTAAGGTAAACTTTCTTTCAGAATTATACTTTATTAAGCAAATTGCAGTCAATAACGCCTTATAGATTCCTTGTTAAAAAATAAATACTACAAGCATGCACTAAACAAAGTCTATCCTCAGCCTAAGAATACAAAAATCAAGGGTTCTAGCTTGTGTATTGACGTTACGGACAAATTAGTTAAGAATTCTAAGCTCGGAGGAATTGCCTTAGCGTAAACAACTAATTTATCTCTCGGGCGACTTATTAAAAATAATAAAAATAAGATTGACGAGCTCCTAAAATCGGGAGTTTATCAATTTAACTGATAAAATGTACATCGAGCAGACAGGAAGATCATTTAGTAAGCCCGTTAAGGAACATAAACATAGTTTCAAATATAATACGGCTAAATCAAATTATGAAAACCAACTGAATGAAAGCGGTCATAAATTTAATTCTAATATCAACATTTTATACTACGGAAATAAAGGTCCAAGATTAAAAGGATTCAAAACCCTCGAAACCAACAAACGAAAAAATTCAGATCATTTGCTTAATGGCCTGGTAGATTTATTTAGTTCTCCATTGTTGAATTTATTTTAATTGGTTTCGTTGTTTTATTTATTTATCGTGTTAAAATATTTAAATGTCAACTTATTTTCCATAAAAGGTACATATATTAACTGCATACTTGACAGTTACATGTATTAACTGTATATTTGTGTTAGAAATAGGTTCGTTTTATATTATTAGTTCACATTCGCATCTGACGAAGATAGTTTCTATCGAAACAATTGTGATGCTTAATTGTCCACAAACAATTTTTGGAATTGTTCGAACTCTAGGACTTTCTATTTATATATAGGCAGTTTACAAATATTTCAACTATTTTATCTTATCGTTACCTTTCCACTTATTTACAATAACCATCCTTAACGATGCCAACAAAGAGGGCTCTGCACAAACGACGTCTTCGGTCAGACACTTGGTAGACATTCTGCCAGGAACCTCTATCTGAGGATCAACCTGTACTCACGTTGGAATCTACCCACAAATTTCATCGTGGATGCATTGAGGCACATATGTTTATAAAATACCAGCAGCTGTGAAGCCTAGGATAACATAACTTACAGTTGAATAGAAGATGAGGACCCGCGGAGCGGTGCCCAAAAACCCAAATACCAGAGAGCCAAGTTCACTGTCTCCTAAGGAGACAGGTGCAACTGGGGGCATAGCAGTCTTACCATCACTTCGACCGATTTCTCTTCCAGCACCGGCCACATCCCATGATATTGCGCGCGTGATCTCACTACGGCAGAACATCTCCACGAGAGTAGAGCAGCTGGGAAACAAAGCGAGAAACCGAAAACTCCCGGAAGGTACCCAACAAAGCTGACATTTGATCATTATCACCTAGGCCAACGAATGAACCAGCTCGATTATGAATCCCATGGCACTTGTATATTAACACAGGACGTTTTCAAGGCCCCAACCACCTGTGGAGGCCGTGGATCATCAATCTCATAGGTAAGGACTTACTTTCCCTCATAAAATCAATCCGAGTCAAATTCCAACTATAGTCCTAAGCTGCAATTTACAATTCGAGGGTGAAACCGGCTCAATGACCGTCGAAATGTTCATCAGCAGAGTGGAGTCGTTAGTAAATAAAATGCTGAGAGGAGATTCCACAGCTATGGAAGGGTATTTACCCCCTGCTGCTAAAAGGCCCTACGCTCGAGGCGTATTGGAGAATCTACACCACCCCACCACGTTAATGCTGCGTGCTGAATTCCCAGCAGTTGCGGGGTGAGTGTATCTAGACAAAATTCAGTCACGCTGGTAACGGCCGGGTGAATAGTTAGGCGCTTACCGAGCAAGCATCCTGCATCTCAACGATCAATTGACCGACACCACTTCCAGTTTTGAGACTTTTGGAACGGAACCTACAGCCAGAGCTGCGTTACGCATTTCAATGATTGACTTTACTGACATGGCCTCCTTCATGCAAGCGGTTAGTCGACATAAAGGTGTACAAGATGACTTGCAAGCACGTCCATACCTGACTACCAAATCACTGCGAGGAGTCGGAGAAGTAGTTTCAGAAATATGAAGCTAGAAAGCGGCGGAGTTACCTGATGAGTCTGCAGCACTAGCTATAGCCATAGTGTCGAATCTGACGGTCTGCTGGAACTGCGGACAAACTTGACATCGCATCTTGTCGGACAGAGTGAAAGGTTTTCTTCTATTATTGTTTGGGGTACTTACCCTCCCCTCCAGACTGCCCTGACTGCACCGTTTCAAAAAATGGGGAAACGAGTACACCCCAACTCTACAGGTACTCCAAGGCACAACCGTAGAGTGGAAACTCAACCATATCACTAGTTATGATCACCACGCCAATTATGACAAAGCCTATTAAGAACACCCGACGGCGGATGGTCCCTCTCTTTCAGAAGCCTCTACAACGACTTTGTTCAAAAGAACACCTATCGAAATCCCGGTGGAGCAATATATGTTGTCACCTAATCAAACTTTATCATATTCGGCCCCGAGAATATCATGGGGTCCGAGCAAGAATTTTCATCTCAGAAGAGGTCACATCACGTCCGCACAAGGTTAAATGGTTCACGCGTCGTTAGCGGAGCTTTGGTAAGAGAATGCGCACCTACCATCAAAACATGTCATGCTGCAACATCCCGGAAGTAACCGAAAGTGACACATGGCCATAGGCCACTGTCTTTTGCTTAGGAAGGTCAACGTTGCCTCAATTGACACCGTTGCCAGCATCAGCTGTCGTGCCTCTAGTTTTGGCACGAATGAGCTGAATCAACACTCCCAGCTTGTTAAGCTCTGATGACTCTAATATTAGACAGCTGATGGCACTAAACATTCCATTCAAGGAGTGATAACCACACCCGTCACCATCAGGGGTCAAACGAAGGAAGTCAACTTTTATATTATTCCTTCGCTAACGCAGAATGTTTACCTCAGCGTTGATTTCGTGCGGTAATTTGGTTTGACAATGGAAGCATTAATGGATTCACGTTTTTCCACTAACCTTCTATACGAAATCACCTCCCTCAATACACAGCATGAGCTGAACCCGATTCAACAACAATTGGACGTAGCCATAGCGACCTTTCCATCTTACACACATGAACGCCTAGGACACACCTCAATGGTTTCCGATGCCACTGAAGTTGAAAATAGCAAACCAATAAAACAATGTCACCTCACTGTATCTCCAGCGGTGAAAATGTTGCTATATGCCGAGATCGATTGGATGCTACAATTACATGTCATCCCCTGCTACTCTTGTCGTCAAGCCCGGCAGAGTTAGATTATGTTTAGACGCACGCAAGGAAAACGCAGTCACCATCAAAGGCACGTACACGTTACCGCTCAAAGACGGTACCCTGAGTCGATTGCCGATATTGCGCCAGAACTCCTTTGTTCTGGCCTCGTGCTTCACTTATTTTTCCCTCTTTGAGGTTATGCCGCGTGTTAACCTTTAATTTATTGAAACAGTTAATCAATCTACAGTTATTCAGTAATGACTACTCCAATTTATTATTTGCACTTATTGTTCTCGCTGTCGCGACGATTCAACTTAATAGCTCTTCATAAGCAAATTAATTTTGTCAGAAAATGGCGTACAGACTGTACTTGTCTAAGTTGAAATGGGACGGACGTGCAGCGCAGCTACCACTCGTGAGCGTGGATTCAAGACTGATGGACGAATTAAGTTTTCATCCCATGAGCTGCGGCTCGTTTCCGGTGAAATGAGTGCTGAATGGATAGCGCTTGCTGAAAGTGAAATCTGTTGATGAGCACTGCGGAAGTATTAAAAATTTACATTGAATGAAAAATTGGTTGAACTAATATAACTATTGCTCGGCATCAACAGCCTAAACCCATTGCATCTCCAACCTCGACCTCAAAGATGCGTCCTAGTATATATATATATATATATATATATATATATATATATATATATATATATATATATATATATATATATATAATATATATATATAAATATATAATATATATATATATATATATATATATATATATATATATATATATATATATATATAAATATATACATATATATATATATATATATATATATATATATATATATATATATATATATGTATATATATATATATATATATATATATATGTATATATATATATATATATATATATATATATATATATATATATATATATATATATATATATATATATTCTCCGTACCAGGAAGACCGCTCTATCAATTCATGACGAAGCCTTTGGGCTATGCAATGCTCCGCAGATGATGTGCCACTTGGTGGACAAGGTGGTACCACCGCATCTACGATGCCAGGTTGTTGTATGTCTTGATGATCTCCTGTTGATTACCGAAACTTTCACAGAACCTTACCCTAAGCCGAGAAGTCGCTTTGCACATTCGTAAGACGGAACTCGGCATAAAGGTCGGAAAGAGTCAGTTTGTAATAAAACAAGTCAAGTTTTTTTCTGTGGTAAGGAAGTGAATGCCATTTATGCACAGAGTGTGGTACTCCCATGTTCGCTAGAAGGCGACTGGACTACCCAATAAACACCTCCCCTGTCAACCTGAGAACCCAGCCTGGAACCGTTTGACACATTACTTCGGGCCAGGTCTCGTTTTGTTATGCCGTGAGGCACTTTCAAGCTGGGGATCCCTTTCCTAGCGGGAGGGGAGAGGGGAAGAGGAAGTGCCAGAAAAGCGATCCCCCAGGTCCAGCGCCCTCGGCTGCTGTGAGTCCCTTTTATATTTTAGGACTGCCCGAGCATAATGTGCCACCTGGTTTCATTTGTCAACCGATTCGAGCATCACAGCAACTATCTTCTCCGGGGTGAGCTCTCCCGTTTTCCTGTAGAGTTCTCTTCGCAGCCCGACCCATTTTGTACACGCAAAAAATGTGTGGCAGGCATTGTCCTCCTCTCCTGGGCAAAACCGACAATCGGGGGACCGTGACTTACCGATCTTGTGCAGGTAATACTGAAAACACCCATGCCCGCTCAAAAGCTGGATCAGATAGAAGTCAGTCTCACCATGCCTTCGATTTAGCCACGGTTTCACATCCGGGATGAAGCGTGCAGTCAACTTTCCCTTCGTGCAATTAACCCAAGACTGCTGCCAACCGTTAAGCGAGCGCTGTCTCTCCTCGTGGACAACTACCTCCGTCGCATCCTCGTTTCGGCGCAGGTAAATAGCACGGCACTCTCTAGCAAGGAGGGCGACAGGCATCGCGCCTGCAATAACTCTCACCGCCAGATCAGAGACTGTCGGATACGAAGATGCAATTCTCAGTGCTCCTCTTCTCTGTACCTGTGCCAAACGTTTTCGGTATACCTCCTTGATGAGAGCGTCGCCCCATACCTCTGCTCCATACAGTAGCACTGGCCCTACAGCACTCATCAAGAGGCGTCTTCTTGATGGGCTGGGTCCCCCTACGTTGGCCATAAGTCGACTCAGAGCCAATATTCCCGAAGAAGCCCTCTCAGCCGTTGCCCTGATCTCAAACTCATCTACGAGTCGATCGGTAGCCCCAGGTACTTCACCGATGGCTTCGATTCAATTCGTAAGTCTCCAATACCGATCATCCTTACTCTAGGGATTCTCTTTTTTGTCAAGATGATCACTTCGGTTTCCTCCAGTGCTAAACTGAGTCCACGAGCAGTCATCCAGTCCCTCACTCGGCGCATTTGCGCCTGTTCAACGGTGCGCCCAGTGACCAGAGCTGCAACATCATCCGCATAGCCGATCAAGTGCGACTCATCTGGCATCTCGAGTCTCAGTAGCCCGTCGTAAGACACGTTCCACAGGTCCGGACCAAGGATAGATCCCTGGGCAACACCCGATGTAGTTTCCATCCTCCGTTGGCCCTGTGTCGTGTCGTAGAGCAGGCTTCGGTCCTTTAGATAGTTCCTCAAAAGCCGGATTAGATAATCTGGAACTTGAAAAGGGATTTCCAGCGTATCCAGAATATCCACCCATCTAGCGGAGTTGAAGATGTTCCTGACGTCGAGCGTCACCAACAGGACGATATGCCTCTGCCTTTTGGACCGCGTTCACCACCTCTGCAATCGCATCAATGATGGAACGTCCTGCTCTAAAGCCGTACTGCCGTGGAGATAGGTCCCCAGCAGCATGAATCGTGTCAGTGTCTTCCCCTCTCTAGCACTTTCCCAGCCGTGTCAAGCATGCATAACGGGCGGTATGGAGACGGCGATTCGGGATTTTCCTTCCCCTTACTGATCAACACGAGCCTCGCCACCTTCCATCGTACCGGGAAAACCCCGTCCCGTAGGCAAGCGTTGAATGTGCTGAGCAGCAAGTCAGGAAAATGGTGATAGACGAGCCACAACACCTGAGCCGGAACGCCATCTGGACCTGGAGCCTTCCTCGCTTTCAACGAAAGGACTGCCTCCTCCAGTTTCGGCTGTGCGAAGAGTGGACACTCGACTGCTGTTTCACCATGGACAGCGTCAATACGGACGGGATCTTTTCCGCGTCATGTATACAAGGCTTCCGTAGGGTACCAAGCTTCCGCATAACTAGCTTGTAGCCAAGGCCCCGCGGATCCTTGTTCACATTGTCCACTAGGTCTTGCCAGAAGCGAGCCTTGCTACTGTTGATCAGTTTGCGAAGGCATTTCCTGGCCAACTTATATGCTGCCACCCAGTTGCATGCCTCGTCACGGTTTCGCACCTCTTGAGCCTCACGTCGAAGCTTGTGACACTCCCTTCGCTTTTCAGTCTGGGGAACCTGTTCTGACGGAATTTAAAAATTAGTCTATCTAACCACACCGTATCGAAGGCTTTCTCCATATCAATGTTTAAAAACACGTCTATTCGCAACGAATGCTAGACGTAGAATCTGTATAGCTAGCAAGACCAAGTTATATTAAAGACCCTATATGTTGCTCGAAAGTTGGTTTATTTTGTTGGTTCTGATTTACACGCCTAAACCAACAGTACCCTTGTGTCTAAAGTCGCATGGATTTTGATTTTGTGTGATTTGCTGTGGAGCTAGTCCACCACTTTACATGACAAGACATGAACTGCTCGTAAATCCTTGAGCATTCCTACTGCTCTTGTTCAACTACAGAAACCTTTGTAGTAATCGAGCAGGTAAGGTTCAAAAAGCCAGCGCGCAAGTGTTCTGTGGAAATCAAACCGAATTTGGCAACATCATTCCTTCGATATGCTTCCATCCGATACATGATTTTGTTGCTTATTCTATTAGAAAAGACGTGAAAATATGGGACTGGCGAAATAATCGGCTGTTATACAATTTAGTGGGGAATTCAAGAACCAGGTTCATGAAATTCAATCCTCTAAACAATATGCTCATCACTATACAATCCTATGAACAGTATAGTGCAATGAATTGCGAGAGTTTTGAATAAAAATAGAATAATGTGTACCTCTCGCTAACATAATGAAATCGTCTTTCATTCTGTGTAGTTCACTGTTTCGTGTTCCAGGGTTTTAATTGTTTAGAATTAGAAAAATGACTATTGTGGGCGATTGTAGCCTTACGTCAGAGAACTCTGCAAATAATTTATCATACGATCAAATTCCGTTTGATGCAATTATTCGCAGTATTATCACTTCACGAGCTAAGGATGGAGCGTTAATAGAGGATATCCGTAATGATTATTACGAACATACCGGTGAAAAATTTCCTTACATCGAAGACGTATGTGACACGTTGCTGAAAATTCCCGGCGTTGCAGGCTACAAAAACCAAAATGGCACATTTATATTTAACATGTTTTACACCAATCCTCAATCCCAGCATATCCTCAATATGGTACGAAATCAGAAACCTAGTCAAAAGGGAGAACATAAAAAAAAACATGATTTCATATTCCAAAAATGATATGTGTTTCTTCAAAGATAATTATCATTATTTGAATAAAAACAATAAAAAAAGAGAGAAACAAATTATTTCTACAATTAATTGAGAAAAAGAGGAAAGAGAAATAATAAATGCATTAAAAACAACATTTTGTCTCATAGCAGAACAAACTGCATTCAGCATTCGTTCAATACGTACGAGCATTTACCCTCACATAAATCCAGCAATCAAGCAACACAAAATCCCATTCAAATGGTAAAGCTTCGAAACGCATCCAACACACTTAACCCATACTACACATACTGCGCAGCCTACGCGTCCGACTCATGCAATGCATCCGACTCATACAACACCTTCGACTCATGCAACACTTGTACGAGACTGTGTAATAGTCCATCCAAACATTCTCGCAAAAACTGCATCAGATACTACAGGGCAACCGATGCATACAGCTTTCACTTCCCGCACCCACACATAGTAATCAATTTTAGCATTCTTGAACATCCTCTTCATTTCGTTGTTACGAGTCGCAAGCGAGATGAAAACAAGCGAGAAAGGATGGTGAAGAAGAGACTGCCATCGTGAACGGTACGAGCAATAGCAGTTGTTGAGAAACTAATACTTGTTCCTCAAACTGTGAAAGTCACAAATAAAAATAACACGCTTTGAAAGGTCACGAATAAACCACGCACTGATCTGATTCCAAAACTGAACTCCTTTATTCAACATTCAATTGTATTTATATTCTAAAACAACATGCTCATCAATTATGTTAACCAGAACAGAGTTCAATTATCGAGCAAAGAATGTGCTTACTGTTGCACATATGTGTACATGTTTTAATAATTGAACGATGTTCGATGAAGACAAAAAATGCTGACTATTTGAAATATGGAGAAGCAAGCAAATTACATAGTTCAATGAATCAAGAGGTCAATGTTTTCAATAATGAATGTTTTGCTGTATAATTAATTTTATGGATAGATAACAAATTGATTATAATTCTGAACATTCTGCCCACCAAGAACCGCTGGTCCTTCTAACAGAGGATAGTTTGTTATCTTTCGTACCATCTCGTCTTCGGATTAGCATTGTTTGTAACTGATGGTCTCCGCAATCTCCATATTAGGACGCTGATAATGATAGATGCAACTAGGAAGGTGAGGCCAACACTTGTGCCCAGAACAATGATGTGATGTCGCGTCTGATGCCAAATGGTAGCCGAAAACTCGGATCGCAGGAGCGCTTCTTGCTGTTGGGTTTCATGAATAAATCGATCGTCTTGTTTGAGTAGTGGTTCCGTGGCGATGTAAAGATACGACAGATTCGTGTTTTTTACGCTGTCTTGCATCAATCGTATGGGTTTAATGTAGGTTGACTGCACATGTACGGTTTCCATAATTTGAGAGTTAGCGCGAATTATGGCGGTTGAACTCTTGATGCTGCAATGAGAGCCCATTTCTATTATACCCACTCCTTGGATTTTAACATCTTGTCGATGTCCACTGCATGTTATGGCGATTGATTGCTTTTTAGAGGATAAAAATAGCCAGTTGTTAGCTCGGGTTAGCTGCTTCCATAGCAAATCCTTCACGTGTAGTCTGTTGAGTGGGCATGAAATCTTATTTGTTCGCTCGAAAATCTCGTCTAAGATGCAATTAGGATGCTCGCTAATACTCGGGAGTATGCTGACTGAGCAATGACGCCTGTTGTTTGAAACTGTTTCACATTGGTCAAATTGTTTAGGGCTCAGTTCAAAATACAGTTGGTCATCGTAATTTACTCCAAAATAATTCGTGGAGACGTCAGGGACTGAGTAATTTCCATCGTTTAAACTATGTGGGATGCCTGTACAATGTAGAAGCTCGAAGTTCCTTTGTTCGACTATTGGGAAGAACCCTGATATGAGTATGCCGTTTTGTGTTTTTGTAATTTGTGTCCTCTGTATCTCCCTTGGTTTGATAAATAACCCCTTTCCTAACTTTGACTGTACTAGTGCCAGTGTTTTATGCATGGTGGTTGGTGAGCATATTCCTGCAAGATTTCCAATTCCTGATTGAATTTTATATAAGCCATTGTAACGATTCTGAATCTGTTCTAGCCATTCAAACGCTAATTGATATGTGGTTAAGAAATCAAGGCTGATTCGGTTCTGGTCGATGGAATTGTACCATGAGGACATTTTTGTCAATGTTTTGGACACGTGATTGAATTTCTCAATGATGGCATTTAGTTTGGTTGTCAGTGCATGTTGAGTATCGTTGACTCTAGCAGTCGTAGTTAATAGCAAATGTCCTTGATGTTGCATGGTGTCAATAAGGCGTTTCTGGTTTTCATCCAAGTTGTCGATATCTGTGTAGACTTCATCGTTCACTCCGAATATTCCTGGCAGAATGTTTCCCAGAATTCCACGCGGTGATTGATTTAGAATCCATGAGGTGATTGACTCAAAGGTACTATTGACTCCCTGATTCAGTCGCTCCACTAGCTCCTTGCATCGTGTATCCTGATGAAGTCGAACACCTTGTTCGCAAATGTACGATGTGTTCTGACGTACTTGTTGAAGATTGGAAAGGTCTTGTTTGATTTCTTCAGGTGAAATGTGAATATCCATTCGTATTTGTCCTTTCATCAAGTGTACTTGACCGATATGCGCTATGTACAGACCAGACTCAGGGTGTTTTATAGTAAAATTTGCCTTAGTTCGTGTTACGCAAACTAGAACTGCCAGTAAGCAAACCATGAGTTTCGATAGAGTTGATGATTTCTTCGAAATGCCAGTTTTTCGCTCTCTAGTAGTACAGTGAGGATCGATAGTGGAGTTTTCAGATGTTCTAGGCTCCTTGTGTCCCTCATCTATTGGTAGTGGACAGATTTTTGATATGGGTCGCTTCATAGTTCTGTCACTCGTCTTTATTGTTACAACCCTCGTTAACCCATCCTCTCCGGGATGGAGAGCCAAAATTCTGCCCAGAGGCCATTGAGTAGCGGCACAATTTTCAAGTTTGACGAGCGCGAGGTCATTAACCTTTATGTTTCGGTTTTCGGTAAACCACTTTGCACGTTGTTGTAGCTGCGTAAGGTATTCTAAGCTCCATCGTTGCCAAAATTGTTGTTTCAATTTCTGGACGAGTTGCCATTTCTTAGTTGGGTTATCTTGTGTATTTTCATCAGGTAATTCGAATAGGTTTTCTCCAGTTAGGAAATGTCCAGGGGTTAAAGCGTTTAGATCATTCGAATCAGTGCTTATTGGTGTCAATGGTCGCGAGTTTAAGCAGGCTTCAATCTGGGCAAGCAACGTGTACATCTCTTCGACATTAAGTAAATGTGATCCTATTACTTTCGTCAAATGCCGCTTCATTGATTTCACCGCTGCCTCCCAAATTCCTCCAAAGTGCGGACTTCCCGGTGGGATGAATTTCCAGTCAATGTTATTGATAATGAGTGTTTGTTGTGCTTCCTTAATCATCTCTTTGGCGGCTGCTTTCAGCAGTTTATTTGCTCCGACGAAGTTAGTACCATTGTCGCTTATCAATGTGTGACACATGCCCCTTCTTGCAATGAATCTTCTTATTGCCGCGAGGCAAGCCTTTGCCGTTAAGTCACTCACTAACTCCAAATGTACTGCCTTTGCTGAAAGACATACAAAGACGGCAATATACGCTTTTGTTGTTTTGCTGCCTCTACCACTACTCCATTTAATGGAAATGGGTCCAGCATAATCAATTCCCGTGCGAGCAAATGGCTTGCCTGGTTGAACTCGCTCATATGGTAACTGACCCATTAGCTGCTGGCTTGGCTTCGCGTTGACTTTAAAACATGTGACGCATTTTCTAGTTAATGCCTTAACTGCTGTTGCTGCGTCTATTATCCAAAATTTCGTTAGGATTGTAGCGTGAACCAGCTGTTGACCTCCATGCAACGTAAGATGATGGTAGTGTTTGATAATTAGGTTTGCTAAGTGTCCCCTAGGTAAAATAATTTGGTTCTTAGTGTCATAGCTCAATGCACTCTGTTGAGTCCTTCCACCTACTCTCAGCAGTCCTTCCGAATCCAAGAATGGTCGCTGCCTTATAAGGCGGCTTGACTTACGCAGAGGCTTGTGATTCTCCAGTTGCTCAATTTCATCTGAGAATGCTTCTCGTTGAGCTATGCGAACGCAGATGATTTCCGCTTCCTTTAGTTCGTCGCTGGTCAAGAACGTAGTACTATTTTTGGTTTTCCATCTACGACAATACGCAGTTACTCGAACTAACTTTGTAAAAGATGAGAATCTTTGGAAGATGTCGGGCGTTTGCTCAGGTGTGATGGTTTGAGCTGAGACACTCGTCAAACACGCGTCGTTGGTTTGCCTTTCGATGTCAATCATAGCACTGTTGGTAAACGAATTCCCTTTTGGCCATTTACTGGGGTCTTCACTCAACCAGTCTGGCCCATTCCACCACAACTTGTCGTTGACAAGAGCCTGAGGCAGTGCTCCACGGGATGCGATATCTGCAGGGTTTGATTTGCTACCCACATGTTGCCACCGTTTTGGCTCTGAGCTTGATTGTATCTCTCCAACTCTATTCGCTACGAAGACTTTCCATTTGGTTGCCGGTTGACGTAACCATTGCAACACAATTGTAGAGTCAGTCCAGTAGTACGATCTGAGACAATCCCATCCATGCGCTTTCAGAGTGCTGTTCATAAGTTCGCATAACAAGGCTGCACCACACAGTTTGAGACGTGGTATTGATCGTACTTTCAAGGAGGCCACTTTTGATTTCGCTGTTATAAGTTTAACGAGTGATTTTCCACCATTCTCTTGAACACGCAAGTAGATAGTTTCTGCATATGCCGATTCGGATGCATCACAAAATCCATGAACCTGGATCGACTCGATGCTGGTATAATTTAGCCAGCGGGGAATCGAAATTTCTTCGATTGCCGACAGTTGGGCACGAAAATTCCGCCATTTTCCCGAGAGTTGATTTGGTACGGGCTCGTCCCATTCCGTTCCTTCAAGCCACAGTTGTTGCATGATGATTTTGCCAAAAATGATGCAGGGCTGCAACCATCCTACTGGGTCAAAGAATTTGGCTATCGCTGACAGAAGCTGTCGTTTAGTTGGTGGGTCATCGGTCATTGGTTCAAGGTTTACTTTGAATGAAAATGAATCTCTGGCTGGATGCCATCGCAAACCAAGTGTCTTAATATGAGCATCCTCGTGAATATTAAGCGGTACGTTTGTTTCTCGGTCAGAAACGGGAACTGCATTCAAAAGAGTGTCGTCATTACCAGTCCACTTCCGCAAGTTGAAACCTCCTTTGTGGAGTACTGTGATTAAGTCTTGTTGAAGGTATTTCACTTGATCAATCGTGTCACCACCGGTAAGTACATCGTCTACGTAGAAATCGTGTTTTATCGAATGGCACGCCTGGGGATGAAACAACTTCTCGTCATCAGCGAGTTGATGTAACATCCGCATGGCCAGGAATGGAGCACTAGCTGTTCCATACGTAACTGTTGTCAATTTGTAGTGTTTCATTGGATGCGAAGGATGGTTTCGCCACAGAATTCGTTGATAATCTTGGTCTCTGGGGTCTATGATTATTTGTCTGTACATCTTTTCGATGTCAGCTGCTGCAACATATTTGTATGTCCTCCACTTCATCAATATGTGAATGATGATATTTTGATAGCTCGGCCCAGTTAAGAGTGTGTCGTTGAGTGATTTCCCTGATGGCGTTTTTGCAGACGCGTTGAAGACTACTCTCAGTTTCGTAGTTGTGCTCTCTACCTTAACCACAGCGGATGCGGCAAATAGTAACTGTACTTCGAGTGTTTCTCTTGAGCAGGTACCTCTACCATATGTCCTAGTCTCCTGTACTCTTCCATGAACTCTATATATTGCTGCCGTAGCTTTCCGTCGTTGGCTAGTTTCCTTTCTAGCTGTGAAAACCTAATATGAGCGTTTCGTTTAGAATCGCGTAGAGTTTTTGCAGGCTCAAAATTCTCCTTGAATGGAAGCCTCACGATATATCTTCCAAAGTCGTCTCGTCTGGTTATTTTCTGGTACCATTCCACAGCAGCAGTTTCTTCAGGCTTTAGGATAGGATTGACTGGTGCCTCTGTAAGATCCCAGAACCGTTTCACAAGTTGGTCTGTTTCTTCTTCAATACTGACCAATGATACAATTCCTGCCAAAGAATTTGAAGTTGCTGCCATGGATGTCGGTCCGAGTAAAATCCATCCGAATACAGTATTGACAGCGCAAGGCGATCCTTTCTTGAATCCCGGCAGAACTACAGAATTGTAAACATCTGCACCAAGCAACATATCAATACGTGAAGGTGTGCTACATAACGGGTCCGCTAAGTCAGCACGTGACAATGTCTTTGGAAGCTCCACTTTAGTGTCGATTGAAGGACATATATTAGTAATGTTGGGTATCACCAAAGCTGATACAGTGAACACGCTATCTCCACATCTTGGGTTGATATTCAGCAGCACACTTCCCTTTGTTTGAACCTTTGAGGTTGCTCCTAGACCACATATCGTAATTTTTGCGAATTCGCGTTTCAGTCCGAGCAGTTGAGCAGCTGATTCCGTGATGAATGTCCGTTGTGAACCAGAATCAACAAGTGCTCTTAATGTTACCAACTCCGATGAAGCGTTTTCCACCTTGATTCGGGCTGTCGCCACTAGCACTTGCTGGCAAAGATAATTTTCTTCGGCAAAAAGTGAATTTGTTGATGGTGTAAATGGTTTAGCGTCGCTAGATAATACTGCAGACGTTCTCTTATTGCTGTCGTGGAGCAATGTATGGTGCTGTTTTGAGCAGGTTCGACATCTGGATTTAGATGGACATTTACTGATGACATGTCCTTTCCTTAAGCAATTTAAGCACAATTTATTTCGTTTCACAGCCTCTTGTCGCTGTTCCAACTTTAATGCCTTGAAGGTATCGCATTGATTTATGTGATGACTTTTGCTGCAAATGTCGCAAGTTGTTACGTCACGAACCGTGAGTGCATCCACTTTTTGGGGTTTCTTAGGACCATTCAACGCTTCTAATGTCCTGAAACGGCTTGTTAAAAAATCTATGAACGTTGCTAGAGTTGGTATCTCTGATGATGCTCCAATGGACGTCTCCCATAATCTTCTTGTTTCATGGTCTAGTCTTTGTGTAACTGAATAAATGACCAGTATATCCCAATGCTCCGTGTTTACACCAATGCTCTTCATATTGGCAATGAGCTCAGCCGTAGTGTCCATGAATTGCTTAATGTTAAAGTCGCGTTCCTCCTTAACTGCCGGTAGTTTGTGGAATGTATGTAGATAGCTCCACGCGATGGATCGTTTGTTGTTGTATCGTTTACGAAGCATTTCCAATGCTGCCTCGTAATTCTCGCTGTTGATGTCCATATGCTGGATGACACGTATCGCTTCTCCAGTCAGATGAGTCTTTAAGTACTGCATCTTCTCTACTGCAGATAATGACTCATTATTGTGCACCATTGACGTGAACAAATCGATGAACATCCACCATTGTCTGTAACTCCCGTCGAACTTGGGAATTACCAAACGCTCAAGCTGAACCTTTGTAGTTACAGATGCAGGTTTCTCAGTAATACTGATGCTCGATTCACCCTGATGTTGCCTGATGCCACCTTTGAACGCCCCTAGCAGGTCCAAATATTGGTTCTCGCTGGTCTCGAAATCTTCAAGATACGAGTTGCGTGGCGCAGGATTGTCGGCCGTCTCGTTGAGCATGAGAGTATGATGCTCCTGACATGCTGTCCATAACTCCTGCAGTCGTTGCAGCCTTGCCTCGAAATAGCCAAGATTATGACGATCCTTGCTATCCTTCCCGAAGTTTTTCTTCAGCCTCGCAATGTTGCAAAAATGGTCGTATTGTGTGACCGTAGTCGATGAAGTTCCCTTATCATTTTTCGTGGCAGCAGATGCAGTTGTGGATTTGTCGCCCCTTGTTTCCGGCATATTGGCAAAGACCCTCCTCAGGATGTAGTTCAGCACTGGTGTTGATTACTTTCAGATTCTTATAACAGCGGAGCCAAAAACTCGTCTGCACCAACTTGCATAAAGTAATTCAACGGTGGAGATTTTGAGCAATGGTTGCGCTAAGAATCGATTTTATCAAATATCACCAGAACCAAATCATTATTGTCTCCGATGCTTTGCCACTAAAAAATTCGTATCCGGATCCACAAATATCCAATTCGTAATCCGGCTCGACGGACCAAAAATGTTGAGAAACTAATACTTGTTCCTCAAACTGTGAAAGTCACAAATAAAAATAACACGCTTTGAAAGGTCACGAATAAAACACGCACTGATCTGATTCCAAAACTGAACTCCTTTATTCAACATTCAATTGTATTTATATTCTAAAACAACATGCTCATCAATTATGTTAACCAGAACAGAGTTCAATTATCGAGCAAAGAATGTGCTTACTGTTGCACATATGTGTACATGTTTTAAATAATTGAACGATGTTCGATGAAGACAAAAAATGCTGACTATTTGAAATATGGAGAAGCAAGCAAATTACATAGTTCAATGAATCAAGAGGTCAATGTTTTCAATAATGAATGTTTTGCTGTATAATTAATTTTATGGATAGATTACAAATTGATTATAATTCTGAACAGCAGTGGCGGTAGCGGGAGTGAGACCGGTTTGTGTTGCTGGTGCTGTCGCCAAGAGATTTTAGGGGTCCGGCAACAAGCTTTGAGTGAGGTTGTCGTATCCGCGGAGAATTATCATTTGGCCCATCTTAAACAAATCTTGTAAAATGTTATAAGCGCGGATTTCCCATGTATTATTTTGTGCGAACGTTTCAAACCTTTGTGGACAAGAATATCCCGTTGAATAAAACCCGTTCGGTGGTCGGAAAGCCGTTGGTATATATGGGATCAAAAAGTCTGGTTGACGTCCCGTGTGTGCGTGTGTGTCGTCGCCATTAAAAAAGCATCAACCCGTAACCCGCCATTGAATATATTTGAGGATTTGTAATTATTTCCTATGCCAAGTAATTTGCCGAATAATTCGAGATAGTCGCAATTCATGTGAAAACTAAGAAGTCGCGACCTAAGCAGTGCACGCCATTCACATATTCTCTCGGTGAATCTTCAGAAGATTAAGCGGAAAGTATCTGTAAGATCTGCAGCAGTAAAACATAATCCCAAAGTTCAGTGCCGCAGGATTCGTGATTGTAACGGGAATAACAGTGAATTTGCTGCATAAATCTAGTTGCTCCGGTCATCTCTCGATAAATTTTCTCTCGTTCCCATTCGATTTCCCATCGATAAAAATCACTTTTCCATGTGGGCAGCAAAGTGCGAGATATCGAGTTTGGAAGCGCGAATCTATTCGCCTATGTATCTTTCGTATCATCCTCTGGTCCTCGACAATCGGAAAAAGCATTGAGGCAAATTCATGCAAATATCGGAAGCAACTCAAGTATCGGAAACCAAATCGGTGCAAAGCGGAGTTCGGAACAGCAACCAGTTACTTTTCAATCAAACTAAATTTTAGATCACATAGAACACTTTAACTAATTTGTTGTCAAAGTCAAAAGCGCTTTATTTAATACTAATCGTTATAAATTTTAAAAGAATATAAAGCAAATTCCAAACAATAACAATAAAAAACTTAATGGCCCAAATGGCTCTCTAAATTTGTACGTTATCATTCATCACATTTAAAAAAAGAAGCTATAGCAAATTCAAATCAATGGATTATTACATATTTTTACAATTCAATTGGAAAAAGGAGAAAAAACCAACCAACACTATTCTAAAATTATTTATAATCTTAACACTACAGTGAACTTTGATCCTACACCTAATATGTTTTAACTTAATTCTAATAAATGCTATCAAAAACTTTATCTTATACTTAAAAAAATCTATAACTATGTTCCTAACCTAAGCGTTTTACCTTATCTCTAACCTAATATAATAAACATAATATAAACCTAGCCTATACCTAATTTTTAACAAAAATAAACAACAACACTAAATGTAGCAATAATGAGCTGAAACTCAAAAACTCAATAACGAAAAACACCAAAACCGAAAATACACACGAATAATTTAGACATTGTCATTCAGCCACCAATACCTAGATTGTCCCGTCTCAACTCGATCAGCTTCAACGAATCTAGCAAATGAACTAATTTGTTGTCTTAATCATATGTAAAACGTGTCGGAGAAGATTTGTTGACCGCAGCAAGAGATCAGTAGAGATCTAAATTTTTAAAAAAATTTAATAATTGCCAAAATAGTCTCAGGCCCTTACCCGCCCCGAACACGAGCGCTCGTAGGAGGAGGTCCGGGTAAGTACCTTTTCTTATCAAATTTTTCTTTGCATGTTTTTCCATTTTTATCAAATCTTTTTTGCATTTTTTTCCATTTTTAAAAAATAAGGAATTTATAAAAATATTTTTACTTGAATCATTTAAATAAATAAAAAAATTTTATGAAAATTTTACTCTTTCGTTTAAAAATGCTCTACGACACTTTGAAATAAATTAAGAAATATCTAAATTATTAAAGAAAAAAAAACCATATTACACGAGAGTAAAAATTACGGCTTTAGGTAGTTCTTGTAATCAATTAAATAAAAAAAAAGATGTTCATAATGATAACTATTTATAGTCAAAAGTCAAAAACATTATAAAAAAAAAAACATTGAGGTCCTCTGACATTCAATAGCGATCAAATTTTTATGCATTCAATATTTAATGTACGACAATAACATCCGAAACGCTAGAGTAAGATCGCAAGCTGATATTTGCATATAACATTTGCACTTGATGTGAATAGGAATCAATACTTAGCATACGAGTGTAATCGTTTTACATCCAAGAGGGAAGAGACTTGGTTTTTTATACATACGAGTACATTCAGAACAAGAAATGCGAGAGAAGTTGATCTTTAATCTCGAATCGTTGTATTTAAGCAATTATTAAACAAGAAAAAGAACTAGAGAAAGGCAAATTTAATGAGAACAAACCGTAAAAATATATATATATATATATATATATATATATATATATATATATATATATATATATATATATATATATATATATATATATATATATATATATATATATATATATATAATATTGACAAAAAAATAAACAAGTTGGGTAAACAGACCTACGCTCATGTCAGTAGGGTTTTGTATTCAATTTACAAAATGCAGTCACCAGATCGAATCAAATCAAGAAACATGTCAAAGACGATTTTATTGGAGAAAATATGAAATACAAAGATCATACTATTATGAACGAAGTTGAACGAATTTCGACTTCTGAGGTTTTTGGTATTGTTATACTCATAAATATCTGCCGCAACATCATCCGCATAGCCGACCAAGCGCGACTCATCTGGCATCTCAAGTCTCAGTAGCCCGTCGTAAGACACGTTCCACAGGTCCGGACCAAGGATAGATCATTCATTAAATTGAATCAAGTGTTCAAAGCATGCACCTTAAATGTTCAAGTTGGGAAAAAATAACTCAAAATTATTCAATCTTCGCATTTAAAACAGCCACTATTTTGTTTTACAATTACTGATACCACTAGCTGAACCGATTCTCAAAGATATTCATGACACCTATCATTCCTGAAATTTTCATGCAAATCCTAGCGCAACTGTAGTGTCTGAGTCGGTAAAAAGCGCATGTTGTTCCATAGCCATATGTTGCCATAGTAATAAATGCAGCGCATATTGTTCCATAGTAATACAGGAAAATTCAAACCGCTATAACATCGCTAAATATAATTCAATCTTTATGAAACTTTCAGGATAGATCAATCTTATGAATAGACATCCACGTATTGAATTTCACTGAATTTAAGGGTACCGTTAAGATTTTATTCAAGAAAACATAAAATTGATAAACCATACTATTACTAACAAAGTTGAGTGAATTTCGACTTCTCACGTATTTGTTGCTGTTGCACTCACCAAGGCCTACATTCCTGATTTTTTTCAGATTTTTCGGATCACAGGTGTCCAATCGCGAGGGGGGGGGGACACAAATTTTTCGTGTATTTCCCCTCCCTGTGCGCCCCCCGAAGCAAATTTTGCCAAACTAAGACCTGTTTTGAAAAGTTCTCGTCAAGACCTTTCATTTGATACCCATATCGGCTACCTTTAATGAAATTTTTTTTCGGGGGGTCACTCTCCTATATGGGGAGACCCCCCTTAAATACCTTATAAAATTTTTTTGTAGTTGAACTTTGAAGAGATCACCACTTTACACCTACACACAAAATTTGATGCTTCTAGCTTAAGCAGTTACTGAGAAAAACTGCTGTGACACACGGACGGACAGACGGACAGACTGGTCGCGAAACTAGTAGGGTTTTGTAAAATTATTTTACAAAACCCTAAAAATGAATTAATACCATACCCTTCGGTCTTTCCTTTCTTCCAATTCTAACCGGGTATAGGACCCGGTACGGTGGCAGGCTTCCACCTCAAAACATGAGCCAGCCGCCGGGTACTCTTTAATCTTTCTTTTGTTTCAGGTGACGTCGCGGGTTGAGTGGCCCAAGCAGAGTGCCTCTTCATGACATAGGGTTATGCAATCGAATTGCATAATTCTATGGCAAATAATTGGTCACCGGGGTACTCCTCTTCTGATGGGAAAGCTTATGCAAGTCAAGTTGTATGAGTTTTCCACTCAGAAGAGGAATACCTGGCCACTGCAACAAATATGGATTTAAATCCGGTTGGGTGGGTGCGAAGGGGCTCCATCACCACCCGGTTGCCCTTCTCTCATTTGTAGGCCATGAGCTTCGTCGGGTAACGACGAAGTTACCCTAAGTCCGCCCCTTTTTACATGTTCCACTTGTTCTCGGAACAAGTCCTTTTTCTCTCGGTGTAGTTACCTACACTTTTTGCGACTTCGGTCGCCTCGTTTTAGTTTGACCACAAGAAATTCGTGAATGCGAATTTTTTTGTAGTGGGTTCTTGTGCTGGGGAAATGAACCCGCCCCACAACACCGCAATGCTAGCCAGCCAGCGCATTCACGCGTCCCCAGACGAGGGCATTCTCGGCAGATATCTCCATCTTCTTCTGCCGAGGCAGCAGAACATCGCGAACTTTTGAAACATATAATTCACTACACCTTCTCAATGTATGTTTTCTCTATCTCCTCAATGTATGCCTTGAACAAAATTACACATATTTTGAATTTAAGAACAAAACATTTGTTGCGGAGGAAGAACTTGCTATGGGAAATCCATTAAACCCTTTGATAGCTGAATTTTTCATGGATAATATAGAGACTAAAATTAGGGAACACGGATTGTTTAAGGCTTTCACTTGCTGGTGTAGGTAAAGGGTGGTCCAACCAAAGCGCACGATGTTAATTGTACATAAAACAAAAAGTTTTCATAGTATTATGTTAATATTTTTTATTATAAGAGAAGGATCTATGATAATTATGTGTGAAACAAAAGGTCGCCCAAATGCTCGCACGCAGATGGAAACAATAGCATTATTTTTTTAGATTCAACGATAATAAAAATGAAAAATAAATTAGAATTTAAAATCTTTCTTTCAATGAATTCATGCTATCACAAAATGGCTGCATTTCATAGCCTCATCCATAAGCTTACTCGTATATCGGTTCCTTTATCTAAGGTAAACTTTCTTTCAGAATTATACTTTATTAAACAAATTGCAGTCAATAACGCCTTATAGATTCCTTGTTAAAAAATAAATACTACAAGCATCCACTAAACAAAGTCTATCCTCAGCCTAAGAACACAAAAATCAAGGGTTCTAGTTTGTATATTGACGTTACGGACAAATTAATTAAGAATTCTAAGCTCGGAGGAATTGCCTTAGCGTAAACAACTAATTTATCTCTCGGGCGACTTATTAAAAATAATAAAAATAAGATTGACGAGCTCCTAAAATCGGGAGTTTATCAATTTAACTGATAAAATGTACATCGAGCAGACAGGAAGATCATTTAATAAGCCCGTTAAGGAACATAAACATAGTTTCAAATATAATACGGGTAAATCAAATTATGAAAACCAACTGAATGAAAGCGGCCATAAATTTAATTCTAATATCAGTGCAGGGACTCTTCTCCGCCCATCCCGTCCGTGTTGACGCTGTCCATGATGAAACAGCAGTCGAGTGCCCACTCTTCACACAGCTGGAACTGGAGGAGGCAGTCCTCTCCCTGAAAGCGAGGAAGGCTCCAGGTCCAGATGGTGTTCCAGCTGAGGTTTTGCAGCTCGTCTATCACCATTGTCCTGACTTGCTGCTCAGCACATTCAACGCTTGCCTACGGGACGGGGTTTTCCCGGTACGATGGAAGGTGGCGAGGCTCGTGCTGGTCAGCAAGGGGAATTGAAATCCCGAATCGCCGTCTGCATACCGCCCGTTATGCATGCTAGACACGGCTGGGAAAGTGCTAGAGAAACTCATCAAGGGAAGACTCACTGACGCGATTCGTGCTGCAGGGGACCTATCTCCTCGGCAGTACGGCTTTAGAGCAGGACGTCCTACCATTGATGCGATTGCAGAGGTGGTGAACGCGGTCCAAAAGGCAGAGGCATATAGTCGCACCAAGCGACGGATCGTCCTGTTAGTGACACTCGACGTCAGGAATGCCTTCAACTCCGCTAGATGGGTGGATATTCTGGACACGCCGGAAAACTCTTTTCAAGTTCCAGAATATCTAATGCGGCTTTTGAGGAACTACCTAAAGGACCGAAGCCTGCTCTACGACACGACACAGGGCCAACGAAGGATGGAAATTACATCGGGTGTTGCCCAGGGATCTATCCTTGGTCCGGACCTGTGGAACGTGTCTTACGACGGGCTACTGAGACTTGAGATGCCAGATGAGTCGCACTTGGTCGGCTATGCGGATCATGTTGCGGCTCTGGTCGCCGGACGCACCGTTGAACAAGCGCAACTTAGGCTAGGTATGCTAATGCGCCGAGTGAGGAACTGGATGACTGCTCGCGGGCTCAGTTTAGCACTGGAGAAAACCGAAGTGGTCATCTTGACAAAAAAGAGAATCCCTAGAGTAAGGATGATCAGTATTGGAGATATACAGATCGAATCGAAGCCAGCGGTGAAGAACCTGGGGCTACTGATCGACTCGAAGATGAGTTTCTCTGAGCAAATCAGGGCAACGGCTGAGAAGGCTGCTTCAGGAATATCGGCCCTGAGTCGACTTATGGCCAACGTAGGGGGACCCAGCCCATCAAGAAGACGCCTCTTGATGAGTGCTGTAGGGTCAGTGCTACTGTACGGGGCAGAGGTATGGGGCGACGCTCTCAGCAAGGAGGTATACCGAAAACGATTGGCACAGGTACAGAGAAGAGGAGCACTGAGAATTGCATCTTCGTATCCAACAGTTTCCGACTCGGCGGTGAGAGTGATTGCAGTCGTGATACCTGTCGCCTTCCTTGCTAGAGAATGCCGCGCTATTTACCTGCGCCGAAACGAGGATGCGAGGGAGATCGTTGTTCGCGAGGAGAGACAACGCTCGCTCAACGATTGGCAGCAGTCTTGGAGGAATTGCACGAAGGGAAGGTGGACTGCGCGCCTCATCCCGGATGTGAGACCGTGGCTAAATCGAAGGCATGGTGAGACTGACTTCTATCTGACCCAGCTTTTGAGCGGGCACGGGTGTTTTCAGTCTTACCTGCACAAGATCGGCAAGTCACGGTCTCCCGATTGTCGGTTTTGCCCAGGAGAGGAGGACAATGCCTGTCACACATTTTTTGCGTGTACAAAATGGGCCAGGCTGCGAAGGGAACTCTACAGGGAGACGGGAGAGCTCACCCCGGATAATATAGTTGCGGTGATGCTCGAATCGGTTGACAAATGGAACCAGGTGGCACATTATGCTCGGGCAATCCTAAAATATAAAAGGGACTCACAGCAGCCGGAGGCACTGGGGCTGGGGGATCGCTCTTCTGGCAATTCCTCTTCCCCCCCTCCCCTCCCGCTAGGAAAGTGACTCCCCAGCTTGAAGGCGCGCCACGGCGTAACAAAATGAGACCTGGCCCGAAGTAATGTGTCAAACGGTTCCAGGCTAGGTTCTCAAATTGACAGGGGAGGTGTTTAGTGGGTAGTCCAAAGGTATCCTCCATGGGAGTCCCACACTGCCAGACTCGGCGGGCATAAATGCCTTCACCTCCCTACCACAAAAAAAACTAAAAAAAAATATCAACATTTTATACTACGGAAATAAAGGTCCAAGATTAAAAAGATTCGAAACCCTCGAAACCAACAAACGAAAAAATTCCGATCATTTGCTTAATGGCCTGGTAGATTTATTTAATTTTCCATTGTTGAATTTATTTTAGATTGGTTTCGTTGTTTTATTTATTTATCGTGTTAAAATATTTAAATGTCAACTTATTTTCCATAAAAGGTACATGTATTAACTGCATACTTGACAGTTACATGTATTAACTGCATACTTGTTTTAGAAATAGGTTCGTTGTATATTATTAGTTCACATTCGCATCTAACGAAGATAGTTTCTATCGAAACAATTGTGATGCTTAATTGTCAACAAACAATTTTTGGAATTGTTCGAACTCTAGGACTTTCTATTTATATATAGGCAGTTTACAAATATTTCAACTATTTTATCTTATCGTTACCTTTCCACTTATTTACAATAACCATCCTTAACGATGCCCGCACAAACGACGTCTTCGGTCAGACACTTGGCAGACATTCTGCCAGGAACCTCTATCTGAGAACCAACCTGTAGTCACGTTGGAATCTACCCACAAATTTCATCGCGGATGCATTGAGGCACATACGAGTATGTATATAAAATACCAGCAGCTGTGAAGCCAAGGATAACATACCTAACAGTTGAATAGAAGATGAGTTCACTGTCTCCTAAGGAGACAGGTGCAACTGGGAGCATAGCAGTCTTACCATCACTTCGACCGATTTCTCTTCCAGCACCGGCCACATCCCATGATATTGCGCGCGTGATCTTACTACGGCAGAACATCTCCAAGAGAGTAGAGCAGCTGGGAAACAAAGCGAGAAACCGAAAACTCCCGGAAGGTACCCAACGACGCTGACATTTGATCATTATCACCTAAGCCAACGAATGAACCAGCTCGATTATGAATCCCATGGCACTTGTATATTAACGCAGGACGTTTTCAAGGCCCCAACCACCTGTGGAGGCCGTGGATCGTCAATCTCATAGGTAAGGACTTACTTTCCCTCATAAAATCAATCCGAGTCAAATTCCAACTATAGTCCTAAGCTGCAATTTACAATTCGAGGGTGAACCCGGCTCAATGACCGTCGAAATGTTCATCAGCAGAGTGGAGTCGTTAGTAAATAAAATGCTGAGAGGAGATTCCACAGCTATGGAAGGGTATTTACCCCTGCTGCTAAAAGGCCCTGCGCTCGAGGCGTATTGGAGAATCTACACCACCCCACCACGTTAATGCTGCGTGCTGAATTCCCAGCAGTTGCCGGGTGAGCGTATCTAGATAAAATTCAGTCACGCTGGTAACGGCCGGGTGAATCGTTAGGCGCTTACCGAGCAAACATCCTGCATCTCAACGATCAATTGACCGACACCACTTCCAGTTTGGAGAGTTTTGGAACGGAACCTACAGCTAGAGCTGCGTTACGCATTTCAATGATTGACTTTCCTGACATGGCCTCCTTCATGCAAGCGGTTAGTCGACATAAAGGTGTACCTGACTACCAGTTCACTGCGAGGAGTCGGAGAAGTAGTTTCAGAAATATGAAGCTCGAAAGCGGCGGAGTTGCCTGATGAGTCTACAGCACTAGCTATAGCCGCGGTGTCGAATCTGACGGTCTGCTGGAACTGCGGACAAACTTGACACCGCATCTTGTCGGACAGAGTGAAAGGTTTTCTTCTATTATTGTTTGGGGTACTTACCCTCCCCCCAAGACTGGCCTCATTGCTCCGTTTTGAAAAAACAGGGAAACGAGTACACCCCAACTCTACAGGTACTCCAAGACACAACCGTAGAGTGGAAACTCAACCATATCACTAGTTATGATCACCACGCCAATTATGACGAAGCCTACTAAGAGCACCCGACGGCGGATGGTCCCTCTCTTTCAGAAGCCTCTACAACGACTTTGTTTAAAAGAACACCTATCGAAATCCCGGTGGAGCAATATATGTTGTCACCTAATCAAACTTTATCATATTCGGCCCCGAGAATATCATGGGGTCCGTGCAAGAATTTTCAACTCAGAAGAGGTCACATCACGTCCGCACAAGGTTAAATGGTTCACGCGTCGTAAGTGGAGCTTTGGTAAGAGAATGCGCACCTACCATCAAAACATGTCATGCTGCAACATCCCGGAAGTAACCGAAAGTGACACACGGCCATAGGCCACTGTCTTTTGCTTAGGAAGGTCAACGTTGCCTCAATTGACACCGTTGCCAGCATCAGCTGTCGTGCCTCTAGTTTTGGCACGAATGAGCTGAATCAACACTCCCAGCTTGTTAAGCTCTGATGGCTCTAATATTAGCCAGCTGATGGCACTAAACATTCCATTCAAGGAGTGATAACCACACCCGTCACCTTCAGGGGTCAAACGAAGGAAGTCAACTTTTATATTATTCCTTCGCTAACACAGAATGTTTACCTCAGCGTTGATTTCGTGCGGTAATTTGGTTTGGCAATGGACGCATTAATGGATTCACGTTTTTCCACTAACCTTCTATACGAATTTACCTCCCTCAATACATAGCATGAGCTGAACCCGATTCAACAACAATTGGACGTAGCCATAGCGACCTTTCCATCTTACACACATGAACGCCTAGGACATACCACAATGGTTTCCGATGCCACTGAAGTTGGAAATAGCAAACCAATAAAACAATGTCACTTCACTGTATCTCCAGCGGTGAAAATGTTGCTATATGCCGAGATCGATGGGATGCTACAATTACATGTCATCCCCTGCTACTCTTGTCGTCAAGCCCGGCAGAGTTAGATTATGTTTAGACGCACGCAAGGAAAGCGCAGTCACCATCAAAGACACGTACAGGTTACCGCTCAAAGACGGTACCCTGAGTCGATTGCCGATGTTGCGCCAGAACTCCTTTGTTCTGGCCTCATGCTTCACTTATTTTTCCCTTTTTGAGGTTATGCCGCTTGTTAACCTTTAATTTATTGAAACAGTTAATCAATCTACAGTTATTCAGTAATGACTACTCTAATTTATTATTTGCACTTATTGTTCTCGCTGTCGCGACGATTCAACTTAATAGCTCTTCATAAGCAAATTAATTTTGTCAGAAAAAGGCGTACAGACTGTACTTGTCTAAGTTGAAATGGGACGGACGTGCAGCGCGACCACCACTCGCGAGCGTGGATTCAAGACTGATGGACGAATTAAGTTTTCATCCCATGAGCTGCGGCTCGTTTCCGGTGAAATGAGTGCTGAATGGATAGCGCTTGCTGAAAGTGAAATCTGTTGATGAGCACTGCGGAAGTATTAAAAATTTACATTGAATGAAAAATTGGTTGAACTAATATAACTATTGCTCGGCATCAACAGCCTAAACCCATTGCATCTCCAACCTCGACCTCAAAGATGCTTCCTAGTATATTGTCCAGGGACAGAACAGCATTCTCCGTACCAGGAAGACCGCTCTATCAATTCATGAAGAAGCCTTTGGGCTATGCAATGCTCCGCAGATTATGTGCCGCTTGGTGGACAAGGTGGTACCACCGCATCTACGATGCCAGGTTGTTGTATGTCTTGATGATCTCCTGTTGATTACCGAAACTTTCACAGAACCTTACCTTAAACCGGGAAGTCACTTTGCACATTCGTAAGGCGGAAAGAGTCAGTTTGAAATAAAACAAGTCAAGTTTTTTTTGTGGTAAGGAAGTGAATGCCATTTATGCACAGAGTGTGGCACTCCCATGTTCGCTAGAAGGCAACTGGACTACCCAATAAACACCTCCCCTGTCATCCTGAGAACCCAGCCTGAAACCGTTTGACACATTACTTCGGGCCAGGTCTCGTTTTGTTATGCCGTAAGGCACCTTCAAGCTGAGGATCCCTTTCCTATCGGGAGGGGAGAGGGGAAGAGGAAATGCCAGAAAAGCGATCCCTCAGCTCCAGCGCCCCCGGCTGCTGTGAGTCCCTTTTATATTTTAGGACTGCCCGAGCATAATGTGCTACCTGGTTCCATTTGTCAACCGATTCGAGCATCACAGCAACTATCTTCTCCGGGGTGAGCTCTCCCGTTTCCCTGTAGAGTTCTTTTCGCAGCCTGACCCATTTTATACACGCAAAAAATGTGTGGCAGGCATTGTCCTCCTCTCCTGGGCAAAACCGACAATCGGGGGACCGTGACTTACCGATCTTGTGCAGGTGATACTGAAAACACCCATGCCCGCTCAAAAGCTGGGTCAGATAGAATTCAGTCTCACCATGCCTTCGATTTAGCCACGGTCTCACATCCGGGATGAGGCGCGCAGTCAACTTTCCCTTCGTGCAATTAACCCAAGACTGCTGCCAATCGTTAAGCGAGCGCTGTCTCTCCTCGTGGACGACTACCTCCCTCGCATCCTCGTTTCGGCGCAGGTAAATAGCACGGCGCTCTCTAGCAAGGAGGGCGACAGGCATCGCGCCTGCAATAACTCTCACCGCCAGATCAGAGACTGTCGGATACGAAGATGCAATTCTCAGTGCTCCTCTTCTCTGTACCTGTGCCAAACGTTTTCGGTATACCTCCTTGCTGAGAGCGTCACCCCATACCTCTGCTCCATACAGTAGCACTGACCCTACAGCACTCATCAAGAGGCGTCTTCTTGATGGGCTGGGTCCCCCTACGTTGGCCATAAGTCGACTCAGAGCCGATATTCCCGAAGAAGCCCTCTCAGCCGTTGCCCTGATCTCAAACTCACCTTGGCAGGCCTCGGAGTACGTTCAAAGTTCGCCCCATTGGGTTGGTGGTGTAGGTTCGGTTGAGACGGACTCCCGATTAGCGCTGGTCTGGCTCTGAGCACTTGTCCCCATAAGGGCTTATGCCAACCCTCGCATGGCCTCCCTGCTCTGCAAAGATAACCATGGGACCAAAAAAGGCGACTACACACACGAACGGAGATAGCGGCTCCGAGGGGGGACCCAATAAAATGGAGCAAATAAAATCAACAGATCAAAAACATCCAACAAATGAAACCACAAGCAAACAGGACGCTAGCACGGAGAACCCTTTCAGGCAAAAACCGCTAAAACAAGTCACCGATTGCGGGGGAGGCAGCAAACCCCAGAAACACTGTCAAAGTCAACATCACAGGTTAAATCATCGGAGACAGACCACAGACGGACTAACGAACGAAAGAAGGCAGAGTGCGTTGTGCAACCTGGCATCATTGCGGCCTTTGGGCGCAGTAGAAGGACTATGCGCACCCCGGAGCGTCCAGTGCAAGACGTACACAATCCGGATCAAGCTGCGACACCAACAGAGGCCAGTGTAAGACTGGGGGAGGGAGAAGTTTTGCTGTTGGCCGACGCCACTTCAAACGCGACCCAAGCGATAGAAGCAAAAGGGCTAGGAAACGGGGGCCTCTCCCAAGAGGTGGCGCTAAATAACACAATCGCCCTTGACCGCGCTGAAGAGGAGCGGCTTACTCGGAAAGCGGGGAATATCGTCAAACAACTGAGAGCTGCCTGCGAAGTGCAGAAAAACATAGGCAAGAGTGTCAGGAATGGCATTCTTGAACTGGAGGAGCTTTTGGGCCGCATAACGCACTACAGGCGGAGGTGGCTTGCAACCGAAAAGCACCAAAAAGACACACTCTCCCTCGAGGCATCAGTGGGTCCTAGCAGCAGCAAAAGAGTGGCCGGTAGCCCAATTGAAGGCGACCGTGAGAAAAGGAGGAAGGACGAGACCATAAACGAAGTTGACACTCCAGGCGAGGAGTTTCATGTGGTGCGAAACAAGGCAGCGAAAAAAGCGGCCAAAAAGCTACTCCTAGAAAAAACAGACAAAGAGCTCAACCACGAAAAGAACAAAGAACCCCCCGATATACCACAGAAAACAAACAGCAAACCGCGGCGCAAACCCTGGCGAGAGGCACTGCTTATTAAACCCACTAAGGGCCGAACCTACGCAGATGTCCTCCGTGAAATTAAAGGAGCGGTCAAGCCAGACGACACCAAAACTGCCATCAAAGCAGTTGGACCAACGCGGACCGGGGGCTTGCTGATGGAATTCGGGCCAGAGGCCACAAACAAAGATGCATTCCGTGACGTGGTTCAAAAGGTTCTTGGAGATGCGGCAACGGTTGCCTCGCTCGAACCAATGGCCACCCTGGAAATCAGGGACCTCGACTGCGTCACGGACAAAGCTGAAGTAGAGGATGCCATTAGGAGGGAGTTCCCCAGCTTAAGTGAAGTCAAGGCAAGATTGACACGTGAAAACACAAGGGGGCAACGCATGGCTATTGTCGAACTAGCTGATAAAGACGCCCAGCAAATCCTGGCGAAGGGCAAAATTAAGATAAGTTGGGTGATCTGCAGGATACGGAGAAAAGCGATCCCTATCCGCTGCTTCAGATGCTTCGAATACGGACACACCGCGTATGGCAGTAGGGGACCCGACAGGAGATCTCTGTGCTACAAATGTGGTGAAACGGGGCACAAAAGGAAGGAGTGCACGAACGAGGCAAAATGCATTCTTTGCAAGGATGCTAAGCTAGCACCCGGCGACCTCAAACATGAGCCGGGGACAGGGAGATTCTGGGTTTTCAAGGAGGTCCTAACTAAAGCCAAATCGATACTCAAATGATCCGTATCCTGCAGGTCAATTTGCACCGAAGCACAAACGCCCAGGACCTACTTGAGCAGTTTGCGAGGGATAAGAAAGCTGACCTCCTGTTGCTAAGCGAGTAACATCATAACAAGGACTCGCAAGCGTGGTACCCTGACGAATCTGGTACCTCGGCCATCTGGGTTCGAGACAGCGCCCGCCTTCAGCTGCAGGGCCATGGACGCGGGGATGGTTTTGTGTGGGTGCGGTGTTCAGGGATAACATATTTCAGTGTTTATCTGACGCCTAACGAGGCAATGCGATCTTTTCGAACCAAACTCGATGCCCTGGAGGACGCTGTCTCGAACACAGAGGGCCACATGCTGGTCGGGGGAGACTTCAACGCTAGAGCCATTGAATGGGGTATGCCACAATCCGACCCAAGGGGAAAGCAAATCTTGGACATGGCGGCCAGAACAGCGCTTTTTGTCCTAAATACTGGTAACACCCCTACTTTCCGCCGCTGGGGTTGCGTAGGAACCATACCCGATGTGACACTCGCTTCGGAGTCCCTGGTACCCAGAGTACACAACTGGCGAGTACTAGAGGACTACTCGGCTAGTGATCACCAGTATATAGCTGTTGAGATTCACGACGGTGCCACTCTGCGTGCATATGCCCAAACTTCAATCCTCGGATGGAGGACTGGGAGGATGGACGTTGAGAGGTTTGCTGACGCGCTTACGGGAGGCGCACCGTTGCTGGGAGCTCCGCCAGGGAGTGGAGGGCCTACAGCCAAGGACTTGGTGAACTCAACTATGAGTACCATCATAGCTGCTTGCGAGTCTTCCATGCCCCGTCGGAGACCCCGACATGGTAAGCCTCTAGTATACTGGTGGTCAAACGAGATCGCCGAACAAAGAAGCGAGTGTCACAAACTTCGGCGAGAGGCCCAGCGGGCGCGAACACGGGAGGAGGCAGACACTAGGCCAGCAGCATACAGGTCCAGCAGGAAGTATCTTCGCAGGCTTATTAACAAGAGCAAGGCCCGATGCTGGCAAGACCTCGTGGATGATGTAAATAGGGATCCGTGGGGCCTTGGCTACAAGCTGGTCATGGGGAAACTTGGTGCCCTACGGAAGCCTTGTATACATGACGCGGAAAAGATGGACGCGATAGTGCAGGGACTCTTCCCCGCCCATCCCGTCCGTGTTGACGCTGTCCATGGTGAAACAGCAGTCGAGTGCCCACTCTTCACACAGCTGGAACTGGAGGAGGCAGTCCTCTCCCTGAAAGTGAGGAAGGCTCCAGGTCCAGATGGTGTTCCAGCTGAGGTTTTGCAGCTCGTCTATCACCATTGTCCTGACTTGCTGCTCAGCACATTCAACACTTGCCCACGGGACGGGGTTTTCCCGGTACGATGGAAGGTGGTGAGGCTCGTGCTGGTCAGCAAGGGGAAGGGAAATCCCGAATCGCCGTCTGCATACCACCCGTTATGCATGCTAGACACGGCTGGGAAAGTGCTAGAGAAACTCATCAAGGGAAGACTCACTGACGCGATTCGTGCTGCTGGGGACCTATCTCCTCGGCAGTACGGCTTTAGAGCAGGACGTTCTACCATTGATGCGATTGCAGAGGTGGTGAACGCGGTCCAAAAGGCAGAGGCATATAGTCGCACCAAGCGACGGATCGTCCTGTTGGTGACTCCTGTTGGTACTTCACCGCTGGCTTCGATTCGATCTGTATATCTCCAATACTGATCATCCTTACTCTAGGGATTCTCTTTTTTGTCAAGATGACCACTTCGGTTTTCTCCAGTGCTAAACTGAGCACGCGAGCAGTCATCCAGTCCCTCACTCGGCGCATTTGCGCCTGTTCAACGGTGCGTCCGGCGACCAGAGCCGCAACATCATCCGCATAGCCGACCAAGCGCGACTCATCTGGCATCTCAAGTCTCAGTAGCCCGTCGTAAGACACGTTCCACAGGTCCGGACCAAGGATAGATCCCTGGGCAACACCCGATGTAGTTTCCATCCTTCGTTGGCCCTGTGTCGTGTCGTAGAGCAGGCTTCGGTCCTTTAGATAGTTCCTCAAAAGCCGGATTAGATAATCTGGAACTTGAAAAGGGATTTCCAGCGTATCCAGAATATCCACCCATCTAGCGGAGTTGAAGGCGTTCCTGACGTCGAGCGTCACTAACAGGACGATATGCCTCTGCCTTTTGGACCGCGTTCACCACCTCTCCAATCGCATCCATGATGGAACGTCCTGCTCTAAAGCCGTACTGCCGTGGAGATAGGTCCCCAGCAGAATGAATTGTGTCAGTGTCTTCCCCTCTCCAGCACTTTCCCAGCCCTGTCAAGCGTGCATAACGGGCGGTATGGAGACGGCGATTCGGGATTTCCCTTCCCCTTACTGATCAACACGAGCCTCGCCACCTTCCATCGTACCGGGAAAACCCCGTCCCGTAGGCAAGCGTTGAATGTGCTGAGCAGCAAGTCAGGACAATGGTGATAGACGAGCCACAACACCTGAGCCGGAACGCCATCTGGACCTGGAGCCTTCCTCGCTTTCAACGAAAGGACTGCCTCCTCCAGTTCCGGCTGTGCGAAGAGTGGACACTCGACTGCTGTTTCACCATGAACAGCATCAATACGGACGGGATCTTTTCCGCGTCATGTATACAAGGCTTCCGTAGGGTACCAAGCTTCCGCATAACTAGCTTGTAGCCAAGGCCCCACGGATCCTTGTTCACACTGTCCACTAGGTCTTGCCAGAAGCGAGCCTTGCTACTGTTGATCAGTTTGCGAAGGCATTTCCTGGCCAACTTATATGCTGCCACCCAGTTGCATGCCTCGTCACGGTTCCGCACCTCTTGAGCCTCACGTCGAAGCTTGTGACGCTCCCTTCGCCTTTCAGTCTGGGGAACCTGTTCTGATTTACACGCCTAAACCAACAGTACCCTTGTGTCTAAAGTCGCATGGATTTTGATTTTGTGTGATTTGCTGTGGAGCTAGTCCACCACTTTACATGACAAAACATGAACTGCTCGTAAATCCTTGAGCATTCCTACTGCTCTTGTTCAACTACAAAAACCTTCTCAATGTATGTCTTCTCTATCTTCTCAATGTATGTCTTGAACAAAACTACACATATTTTGAATTTAAGAACAAAACATTTGTTGCGGAGGAAGAACTTGCCATGAGAAATCCATTAAACCCTTTGTTAGCTGAATTTTTCATGGATAATATAGAGACTAAAATTAGGGAACACGGATTGTTTAAGGATTTCACTTGGTGATGTAGGTAAATGGTGATCCAACCAAAACGCACGATGTTAATTGTACATAAAACAAAAAGTTTTCATAGTATTATGTTAATATTTTTTATTATAATAGAAGGATCTATGATAATTATGTGTGAAACAAAATGTCGCCCAAATGCTCGCACGGCTATGGTGGCATTATTCTATCTGATGGCCCATATTTTCAATGACTCTGAGACATAATTGAGGTTCAATGTCGTTAACGTGCTGAATTATCTCATCCTTTAGTTCTTAAATTGTTCTTGGCGAAAAACTCGCACAGTTGAAAATGTTTCAGGATTTTATTAATAATTTATATAAAGACATCTGTACGAATTCGTATCACTTCAATAATACAAATTCGTATCAGTCAACATTTTTTATTTTCATTAACTTCTTTTGTATCAGCAAAATATTTAACGTACATCATTATGTAATGAGACACGCGACATAATTATTTCGCTTCAATAATACAAATTCGTATCAGTCAACATTTTTTATTTTCATTAACTTCTTTTGTATCAGCAAAATGTTTACCGTACATCATTGTGTAATGAGACGCGCGATTTGTCTAGCGCGAATGAAATTTCAAACTTCTGGAATTATTCGTGCGCGCTGGACATAGTTCTCATGGCAGGTGCAATGTGATCTATCGGTCTGCAAGGCAGATGGAACATATTGCGCTTGCAATTTTACGTATGAAAAATAATTATGTCGCGCGCAATATGATCTATCTGCCTGCAAGGTAGAGGGAGCATATTGCACTTGCAATTCCTGGGTTAGAACAACAAATTTATGGGAACAACTTTTGTTCCCACGGCAAATAAGTATTTAAGAAAATGTTAGTGGAAAATAAAGTGAGTCTAGTCTTGACCATCAACAAAAACACATCTTGGGTTTTTTTTATTAATTTGGAATAGTTTAGTAATCTCCCGATACAAGCATCGGAGAGATTTCCTGAACATCAATTTGAAAGCAGAATATTATACAAGTTTATGCACTTGTATAATCAAACTTCATCGGAGAGATTTCGGAGCGCAGAATATTATACAAGTTTATGCACTTGTATAATCAAACTTCAACGCGGAGAGATTTCTGAGCGCAGATTATTATACAAGTTTATGCACTTGTATAGTTAAACATCAACGCGTAAAATCTGCCCAGGAGAACAAGCAGTCAGCCAAGGCAAAGCAGCCTTGACGTTAACATTTGGTGACCCCGACGTGATCGTCACACTACAACACCAGCTAAGATTGAGGAATCATAATGGAGCGTTTAACACAGCAACAGACGCGTTTAGCTGCAGAAATTGATGGAATCATCATCAATTATAAAAAGGATCCATTGAATCGCAAGCAAAAGGCAGAATATTATGAGGAAAGGCTTCGCCGAATCGAAGCGGCCTGGGATCTGTTTGAAGAAACGGATACAAAGATCCGAGAACTGGAGGATATGTCAGAGACTCACGAATACTTTGTGAGCAAGTTATATGACACAACACAGGCAAACTTCCAACAGTTTCAGTCACACTTCAAGGAGAAGCTGCTACAAATAAGGCATGCAGAATCAGGAGTTGGCGAACAAGTGATTGAGATGGCCCCAGCCAAGCAGAGTACCAAACCGCGAGCGGATGAATCAGTGAGAACAACTGACGTAAATGTTAGTAAACTCGTTAGACGATACGACGCACTAGCAAATTCATTGCAACGACTCTTCTCGCGATTGGAACAAACGGAACAATACTCACGTCAATTCTGCAAAGTAAAAATTGCCTCAATACAGCAATACTGGTCACAACTAGATGAATACCAGCAACAAATATGGGAAATCATCACTGGTCCTGATCCAAACGGTTTCAACCTAAACCAGCACATTCAATTGGAGGAGATATCGCAGGAGTGGCTGATAAAGTTAGAGACTAAGATCGACGAGATAAATACGACACCCGCACCGCATGCGTCAACAACCACTACTCCCAGCGTAAATCTACCAAAAATTACGCTGCCAAAATTTGATGGGGACTATTTGCATTGGCGTCATTTCCGGGACTTATACATTCAAATGGTACACAATCAACCTATGTCAAGCTGCCAAAAGATGTGGTACCTTAAGGCTAACCTGACAGGAGAAGCTGATAAACTCGTACGCAACTTTACTATATCAGACGACAACTATGAGTCAGCATGGAAGACTCTGAATGAGCGCTACGAAAATCGACGCCTACTCGCTACAGCACTCCTTCAGAAGTTGATAGCCCAACCATCCAATACAATACCCTCTGCAGCAGCAGTGAAATCTCTGCACGACACAACTGCAGAATGCTTGAGAGGCTTGCAAAATATCGACATAGTAACGCAAGATTGGGATCCGTTACTTCTGCATCTCTTAATCAAGAAGCTTGATACTGCAACTCACACTCTATATGAGCAGTCATTGGTCAACCCACGGGATCTCCAGTCATTGACGGGCTTTTTGACCTTTTTGCATACGCGTTTTCAAGCTTTAGAAGCACTTGGCAATCAAACAAAGCGACTTGACGAGCATCGTAAAAAGACCATCAAGTCTACTAGTGCTGCTGTAACGACATTTTCATGCCTTGTTTGTAAAGAAGCTCATCCAGTCTACTATTGCCCAGACTTTCTTCAATGGACCCCGTCGAAGAGGTTGAAACTAGTCCAAGCTAAGAAATTGTGCGTAAACTGTTTCCGAGATGGACACAAGGCCGTAAACTGTACATCACGAGGATGTAAGGAGTGTGCCCAGAAACATAACAGCCTTCTGCACTTAGGGACCGTTCCCAAGGCAAAGCAAACAAACTCGCAAACAGAAGCACCTCAGGAGGGAGCGGCACTTTCATTAACTACACTTAGTAGTCACGAAATGACAAAATATGTACTCTTAAGTACCGCCATTGTAAAATTGACTAGCAATAACGGCAAAACAGTGGAATGCCGGGCAGTATTAGATCCCGGCTCACAAATTAACTTGATTACTGAACGCATCGTTAGGAAGCTGAACTTGGCATCAACTCACCACTCGACCTTCATTGAAAAGGTTGGCGGATCGACCGAACGCGCACAGAGAAGGGTGAATGTTACCCTTCAGTCAAGATTGAATGGATATTCCACGCGTTTAGAAGCGCATGTCATGGACAAGATTATATCTCCTCAACCATCTGTGCAGTTGAATATATCACAGTGGTCCATACCAAAGAATCTGAAGCTTGCCGATCCAAATTTCCATCTGACGGAACGCATAGATCTGTTATTAAGTGCCGAACATTTTTATGATATTCTAGCGATCGGTCAAATAAAGCTAGGCAGTGAATTGCCAGTCCTACAGAATACGCTTCTGGGATGGATAGTAGCAGGCAAGGTTGGTGGTACTGAATCGCTCCCTGTTACTTGTGGAGTTCTTGCCGAAGATCAAAAACTGAATAGTGCGATTGAAAGGTTTTGGAAATTAGAAGAGGTCGTCGATGCCAAGTCCCAGTATACGGCAGCGGAAAGGTCCTGTGAAACTCACTTTTGCCAATCAACGCAAAGACAACCAGATGGGCGTTTTCTGGTGAGACTTCCCTTTTCTAACGACCCCGACAAACTAGGAGAATCAAAAGACGTAGCCATTCGTCGCTTTTATGGAATTGAACGGCGATTAGCAAAAAACCTGGAACTCAAGCAGTGTTATCAAGAATTCATGGACGAATACATCAGACTAGGACATATGCAAGAGGTCACAGCGCAGGTATGTGAAGAATCGCATTATTTTCTTCCACACCATTGTGTCCTGAAACCCGACAGCAGTACCACTAAACTCAGGGTAGTGTTCGATGCCTCCTGTAAAACAACTACGAACGTCTCGCTGAACGATATCCTCTATACTGGACCAACCATCCAAGACGATCTATTTGCGATATTGCTCCGTTTTCGATTGCCTCGATATGTTTTCACTGCTGACATACAAAAAATGTATCGTCAGATAGTATTGCATCCTGACGACCGCAAATATCAGTTGCTGGTCTGGAGAAATGACCCAAACCAGGCTCTACGGTTCTATCAGTTGAATACCGTGACATATGGAACAACGTGTGCTCCATATTTGGCGACCAAATGCTTGCAAAGACTTGCCCGAGATGAAAAAGATCGATACTCTCTTGGTGCTAACATACTGCAACGCGACTTCTACGTTGATGATGTCATGACGGGATCTAATAGCTTAATCGAAACAGTTCAATCACAAGACGAATTAATAAAAGTTCTGGGAGGCGCTGGAATGAAGCTTCGAAAGTGGTGTTCTAATCATCCTCGACTACTGCAGAACATTTCACCAGACGACAAGGAAGTTCAACTAGATTTCAAAAGCCATTCTGAAGACTACATTAAAACCCTCGGCCTCACTTGGCTTCCTAAAGTAGACGATTTCCAAATCCGCATCAACCTGAATCCAAACGATACAAAAATTACCAAGAGGACAATAGCCTCCGACATCGCCAGGATGTTTGATCCATTGGGCATCATGGGCCCCGTAATAGTCACCGCCAAGCTATTTCTTCAAGATGTTTGGCGTTTGAAGTTGGACTGGGATGCTGCTTTGCCAGAAGTGATACACACCAGATGGTCCCAATTTCGGAGAGGCCTGTCAGTGCTACAAAAAACACAATTTCCTAGACACGTATTTGCCAGGGAAGTGCCCAAGGAGGTGCAGTTGCATATATTTTGTGACGCGTCAGAAAAGGCATATGGTGCAGCCGTGTATGTGCGGTCTACTTTAAAGAATGGCAGAATCATTGTGCGTCTCTTAAGTGCAAAATCACGTGTGGCTCCAATTCATATGATAACTGTTCCACGATTGGAACTCTGTGCTGCAAAATTGGGTGCGGAGCTGGCGGAAAGAGTTAAGACTGCCCTACACTTGGAAGAAGTCTTACACATATTTTGGACCGATTCAGAAATCGTGCTTGCGTGGATAAACTCCACCGTTTCCTCATACAATACTTTTGTTGCCAACCGAGTATCAACAATTCAGTCACTATCGATTCCGGAGCAATGGCGTCACGTAGATTCAAAAAGAAATCCAGCCGACATTTTATCACGAGGCATTGCACCTGCAGAGTTAGCTGGATGTAATATTTGGCTGTATGGACCACCTTTTCTGCATGGAACGGAATCATTGTGGCCATCGGAATATGTAAAGGGACCCTCTTGTGATCTTGAGAAGAAAAAAGAAAGAGTAACTATGGCTGCAACTGTAATTGCTTCCACCAATTTTGTCGATGCCATACAGCATGGAAACTCTTTCAAAAAACTACAACGCATCATAGCTTATGTATTTAGGTTCATAGATCACATTAGTCAAAGGCCGCGGGCCTCTACATTGTTACCAAAATCATTCTCCAGTCAGGAACTAACTAGAGCAATCGAAGTCATCGTGAAACACGTTCAGAAGGACGAATTTCGGGATATAATAAAGGACTTGGAGAATGGAAAGCAACTCACCAAAAACAATCAGCTTGCTAGTCTGACACCGTTCCTCGATGAAAAGGGCTTACTTCGAGTTGGAGGAAGATTGGAAGCATCAAACCTATCTTATGATGCCAAACATCCCATCCTGCTCCCATACAAAAATCCATTAACAAAGTTACTGATGACGGATATCCACCAAGACAAATGCCATCTGGGCCTTCAAGCACTGCTTGCAGCAACGAGACAACGGTTTTGGCCAATCAAGGGCAAATCATTAGCACGAGCCATTGTTCAGCGATGTGTACGATGTTCCCGCGCGAACCCGCAGATGTTTTCTTAGTTCATGGGGAACTTGCCATCGGCCCGAGTACAGCCTGCTCGCCCATTCGTTAATGCTGGAGTTGACTTTTGTGGACCAATTATGATCCATTTTCGCGGCAGAGGAGCACGACCACAAAAGGGCTATATTGCTATATTCTGCTGTTTCGCCACAAAGGCAGTACATTTTGAGCTAGTAAGTGATCTCACCACTGAAGCATTCATCGGCTCTCTTAAGCGATTCATCGGAAGACGAGGTCATTGCAAAAATTTGTATTGCGACAATGCCACCAATTTTGTGGGAGCCCATAATCAGCTTAGAGAGCTGTCCACGTCTTTGTATTCTGAGCAGGCTCAAGAGAAAATCGCAGATATATGCAACAACAAAAGTATATACTTCCATTTTATACCACCTCGGGCCCCGCATTTTGGAGGGCTGTGGGAAGCCGCAGTTAAATCGGCAAAATACTTACTACTTAGAGGATCTTCAGCAGCAACCCTAACCTATGAAGAGCTCCAAACGCTTATAGTGGAGATTGAAGCAATTCTAAACTCAAGGCCTTTAACTCCAATGTCGTCAGATCCTAATGACCTCACTGTGTTAACACCAGGACACTTTCTTATAGGAGAACCCCCAACAGCTACGGTGGATGCTATATCTGAGCCAGCAAAGATGGGACTACTTAGCAGGTGGAAACTGGTGAGCGGTATCAAGCACGAGTTCTGGCGCCGCTGGTCAGAAGAGTATTTAAATCAGCTGCAGCACCGTTCAAAGTGGAAGCAGGTCAGCCAAAATGCTCAACTGGGCACAGTTGTTATCATTAAAGAAGACAATATGCCAGTAATGAAGTGGCCGCTCGGGAGAATTACAAAAATTTACCAAGGCAATGATGGTTTTGTTCGTGTGGTCGACGTAAAAACATCATCAGGGATATTGAAGAGACCGATTCATAAACTGGCGCCCTTGCCAATAGAAGCAGACACTGTTACTGCCGGAAGCGAGACCGAAGAAGCGATCAACGTAACGGAGGTAGTCAGCGCTAAGAAACGACCATTGGAGCAAGAATCAGAACCGGGTTGCTCAGCTGATTCCCCAAGAAAACAAAAACGGGCAACGAAAGGAACATCTATTAGTTCCTTACTATTGGCATGCGTATTGTTTCCTCTGGTGTTCACTGAACCAATTAAAATCACAACGGTCGGACCTCAACCAGTCTTACATTTCCAGTCATTGGGTAGTTCTTATTTAGCAACGAGTGAATGGAGGCTGCTGATATACTACGATTTAAGATCATATTGGTCGGAGGTTGCGACATTGGAGAACGGAACAAACATGCTACAGCAGCTTTGTGATCGTGGACTCACTAACAGTTGTCTCACGTTGGTAGACCATTTTGGCCATCTACGAAATGAACTCGTGAACATCAATCAATTATTGAAGATCAGAAATAAAAGAGGAGCTTTCAACATAGTTGGCAATGTGGCTAAATCTCTATTTGGCGTGCTCGATGAGGAATATGCTAACCAGATGTCACTGACAATAAAAGGTTTGAAGGGAAATCAAGATAAACTGTACCTGCTGCTAAAAAACCAAACATCTATTATTGATTCTACCTTGAACATTATTGGAAAGGGCGAACAGACCTCTCAACGAAGGTTTAAAGCAATAGAGGAGCACATGGATCGATTAGCTAACGTAGTGAGAGGTCCGGCCAGTAAAGATAATCAGCATAAAATATCGAATCTCATCACGACCTTATCGTTTCAAATGACATTGACTACCATCAATTTGCAACGAATTCAAGCCTCCATTGTTAACATCATCACCGACTCACAACATGGAAATTTTAATCCATTACTGTTATCTCAGAAACAATTAAGCATGGAGATTGCCAATATCAAGGAACATTTACCTGAGACACTACGCCTTCCAATAGCACATGAAAATTTCCTGCAATTATTCAGGATATCGTCAATCAGTGCGAGACTGACCGAAGATCTAGCTATATTTGAGCTGAAGGTACCACTCGTCAACACAGTCACATTTGACTTATTCAGGCTCTATCCTATACCAACAGTAAGCCACAATCAGCTGATGGCGATACTCCCCAATTCACGATATCTTATTATCAGCTCACATCGTGATATGTATTATCCACTCACGGAAGAAGAATACATGACATGTACCTGGATGGAACCAACCATCCACATTTGTAAACAGTCTCATCCATTATATCACAAGGAATCCAACATAAGTGTATGTTAAGTTACGCTTCTGAAGGACATTCCAGCCCCAGCTGAGTGCAATCTAACCGAACTTAAAACCACCTTCACAGTGGAATCAAATTCTATTTACCAATGAGTGGATCTATGCTCTCACAAATCGGCTGGTAGTCCACATTGTCTGCGCTGGTAACACTTCAACCAGGGTCCTGGAAGGTTCAGGCATTCTCAAACTGGACTCAGATTGCACTCTCAAATCTGATACTGTAACCATCCAAGCACGCCGGATTTATACGAGTACAATTGGTACTTCCTATACAAGGATCCATCAGCCTGACAAGAATACCACATCGAAACCTCCAAACAAATCTTCGGAGCCTTACCAAACATACGCAGCAGATCTCGAAGCTTTGCAGAAACAACTCTTAGCGCAAGACTTATCTATCCCTGATCAAATCGACTCGCACGATATCCATCAATACACGATCTCATACATCAGCCTTATTTTGATAATTTCATTGGCAAGTTATCTCGGTTGCAAACTGCGAAATTGTCGGAATGTAGCTCCAGCTCAACGGCCGATTCCACGACCAAGGAAGCATAGCCTACCAAGCACCCAGGAAGCAGTTTGAACGGACCGTTCAACGCGGGGGAGGATGTACGAATTCGTATCACTTCAATAATACAAATTCGTATCAGTCAACATTTTTTATTTTCATTAACTTCTTTTGTATCAGCAAAATATTTAACGTACATCATTATGTAATGAGACACGCGACATAATTATTTCGCTTCAATAATACAAATTCGTATCAGTCAACATTTTTTATTTTCATTAACTTCTTTTGTATCAGCAAAATGTTTACCGTACATCATTGTGTAATGAGGCGCGCGATTTGTCTAGCGCGAATGAAATTTCAAACTTCTGGAATTATTCGTGCGCGCTGGACATAGTTCTCATGGCAGGTGCAATGTGATCTATCGGTCTGCAAGGCAGATGGAACATATTGCGCTTGCAATTTTACGTATGAAAAATAATTATGTCGCGCGCAATATGATCTATCTGTCTGCAAGGTAGAGGGAGCATATTGCACTTGCAATTCCTGGGTTAGAACAACAAATTTATGGGAACAACTTTTGTTCCCACGGCAAATAAGTATTTAAGAAAATGTTAGTGGAAAATAAAGTGAGTCTAGTCTTGACCATCAACAAAAACACATCTTGGGTTTTTTTTATTAATTTGGAATAGTTTAGTAATCTCCCGATACAAGCATCGGAGAGATTTCCTGAACATCAATTTGAAAGCAGAATATTATACAAGTATATGCACTTGTATAATCAAACTTCATCGGAGAGATTTCCGGGCGCAGAATATTATACAAGTTTATGCACTTGTATAATCAAACTTCAACGCGGAGAGATTTCTGAGCGCAGATTATTATACAAGTTTATGCACTTGTATAGTTAAACATCAACGCGTAAAATCTGTCCAGGAGAACAAGCAGTCAGCCAAGGCAAAGCAGCCTTGACGTTAACAACATCTGCTATGCCTTTAAATTAGATGGAAACAATAGCATTATTTTTTTAGATTTAACGATAATAAAAATGAAAAATAAATTAGAATTTAAAATCTTTCTTTCAATGAATTCATGCTATCACAAAATGGCTGCATTTCATAGCCTCATCCATAAGCTTATATCGGTTCCTTTATCTAAGGTAAACTTTCTTTCAGAATTATACTTTATTAAACAAATTGCAGTCAATAACGCCTTATAGATTCCTTGTTAAAAAATAAATACTACAGCATGCACTAAACAAAGTCTATCCTCAGCCTAAGAATACAAAAATCAAGAGTTCTAGCTTGTATATTGACGTTACGGACAAATTAGTTAAGAATTCTAAGCTCGGAGGAATTGCCTTAGCGTAAACAACTAATTTATCTCTCGGGCGACTTATTAAAAATAATAAAAATAAGATTGACGAGCTCCTAAAATCGGGAGTTTATCAATTTAACTGATAAAATGTACATCGAGCAGACAGGAAGATCATTTAATAAGCCCGTTAAGGAACATAAACATAGTTTCAAATATAGTACGGCCAAATCAAATTATGAAAACCAACTGAATGAAAGCGGCCATAAATTTAATTCTTATATCAACATTTTATACTACGGAAATAAAGGTCCAAGATTAAAAGGATTCAAAACCCTCGAAACCAACAAACGAAAAAATTCAGATCATTTGCTTAATGGCCTGGTAGATTTATTTAGTTCTCCATTGTTGAATTTATTTTAATTGGTTTCGTTGTTTTATTTATTTATCGTGTTAAAATATTTAAATGTCAACTTATTTTCCATAAAAGGTACATGTATTAACTGCATACTTGACAGTTACATGTATTAACTGTATACTTGTTTTAGAAATAAGTTCGTTGTATATTATTAGTTCACATTCGCATCTGACGAAGATAGTTTCTATCGAAACAATTGTGATGCTTAATTGTCAACAAACAATTTTTGGAATTGTTCGAACTCTAGGACTTTCTTTTTATATATAGGCAGTTTACAAATATTTCAACTATTTTATCTTATCGTCACCTTTCCACTTATTTACAATAACCATCCTTAACGATGCCAACAAAGAGGGCTCTGCACAAACGACGTCTTCGGTCAGACACTTGGCAGACATTCTGCCAGGAACCTCTATCTGAGGACCAACCTGTACTCACGTTGGAATCTATCCACAAATTTCATCGCAGATGCATTGAGGCACATATGTATATAAAATACCAGCAGCTGTGCAGCCTAGGATAACATACCTAACAGTTGAATAGAAGATGAGGACCCGCCGAGCGGTGCCCAAAAGCCCGAATACCAGAGAGCCAAGTTCACTGTCTCCTAAGGAAACAGGTCCAACTGGGGGCATAGCAGTCTTACCATCACTTCGACCGATTTCTCTTCCAGCACCGGCCACATCCCATGATATTGCGCGCGTGATCTTACTACGACAGAACATCTCCACGAGAGTAGAGCAGCTGGAAAACAAAGCGAGAAACCGAAAACTCCCGGAAGGTACCCAACGACGCTGACATTTGATCATTATCACCTAGGCCAACAAATGAACCAGCTCGATTACGAATCCCATGGCACTTGTATATTAACACAGGACGTTTTCAAGACCCCAACGACCTGTGGAGGCCGTGGATCGTCAATCTCATAGGTAAGGACTTACTTTCCCTCATAAAATCAATCCGAGTCAAATTCCAACTATAGTCCTAAGCTGCAATTTACAATTCGAGGGTGAACCCGGCTCAATGACCGTCGAAATGTTCATCAGCAAAGTGGGGTCGTTAGTAAATAAAATGCTGAGAGGAGATTCCACAGCTATGGAAGGGTATTTACCCCTGCTGCTAAAAGGCCCTGCGCTCGAGGCGTATTGGAGAATCTACACCACCCCACCACGTTAATGCTGCGTGCTGAATTCCCAGCAGTTGCCGGGTGAGCGTATCTAGACAAAATTCAGTCACGCTGGTAACGGCCGGGTGAATCGTTAGGCGCTTACCGAGCAAACATCCTGCGTCTCAACGATCAATTGACCGACACCACTTCCAGTTTGGAGAGTTTTGGAACGGAACCTACAGCCAGAGCTGCGTTACGCATTTCAATGATTGACTTTCCTGACATGGCCTCCTTCATGCAAGCGGTTAGTCGACATAAAGGTGTACCTGACTACCAGTTCACTGCGAGGAGTCAGAGAGGTAGTTTCAGAAATATGAAGCTCGAAAGCGGCGCAGTTACCTGATGAGTCTGCAGCACTAGCTATAGCCACGGTGTCGAATCTGACGGTCTGCTGGAGCTGCGGACAAACTTGACACCGCATCTTGTCGGACAGAGTGAAAGGTTTTCTTCTATTATTGTTTGGGGTACTTACCCTCCCCCCAGACTGCCCTGATTGCTCCGTTTTGAAAAAAACAGGGAAACGAGTACACCCCAACTCTACAGGTACTCCAAGACACAACCGTAGAGTGGAAACTCAACCATATCACAAGTTATGATCACCACGCCAATTATGACAAAGCCTACTAAGAACACCCTACGGCGGATGGTCCCTCTCTTTCAGAAGCCTCTACAACGACTTTGTTCAAAAGAACACCTATCGAAATCCCGGTGGAGCAATATATGTTGTCACCTAATCAAACTTTATCATATTCGGCCCCGAGAATATCATGGGGTCCGTGCAAGAATTTTCAACTCAGAAGAGGTCACATCACGTCCGCACAAGGTTAAATGGTTCACGCGTCGTAAGTGGAGCTTTGGTAAGAGAATGCGCACCTACCATCAAAACATGTCATGCTGCAACATCCCGGATGTAACCGAAAGTGACACACGGCCATAGGCCACTGTCTTTTGCTTGGGAAGGTCAACGTTGCCTCAATTGACACCGTTGCCAGCATCAGCTGTCGTGCCTCTAGTTTTGGCACGAATGAGCTGAATCAACACTCCCAGCTTGTTAAGCTCTGATGGCTCTAATATTAGCCAGCTGATGGCACTAAACATTCCATTCAAGGAGTGATAACCACACCCGTCACCTTCAGGGGTCAAACGAAGGAAGTCAACTTTTATATTATTCCTTCGCTAACATAGAATGTTTACCTCAGCGTTGATTTCGTGCGGTAATTTGGTTTGGCAATGGACGTATTAATGGATTCACGTTTTTCCACTAACCTTCTATACGAATTCACCTCCCTCAATACACAGCATGAGCTGAACCCGATTCAACAACAATTGGACGTAGCCATAGCAACCTTTCCATCTTACACACATGAACGCCTAGGACACACCACAATGGTTTCCGATGCCACTGAAGTTGGAAATAGCAAACCAATGAAACAATGTCACTTCACTGTATCTCCAGCGGTGAAAATGTTGCTATATGCCGAGATCGATGGGATGCTACAATTACATGTCATCCCCTGCTACTCTTGTCGTCAAGCCCGGCAGAGTTAGATTATGTTTAGACGCACGCAAGGAAAGCGCAGTCACCATCAAAGACACGTACACGTTACCGCTCAAAGACGGTACCCTGAGTCGATTGCCGATGTTGCGCCAGAACTCCTTTGTTCTGGCCTCATGCTTCACTTATTTTTCCCTTTTTGAGGTTATGCCGCTTGTTAACCTTTAATTTATTGAAACAGTTAATCAATCTACAGTTATTCAGTAATGACTACTCCAATTTATTATTTGCACTTATTGTTCTCGCTGTCGCGACGATTCAACTTAATAGCTCTTCATAAGCAAATTAGTTTGGTCAGAAAAAGGCATACAGACTGTACTTGTCTAAGTTGAAATGGGACGGACGTGCAGCGCAACCACCACTCGTGAGCGTGGATTCAAGACTGATGGACGAATTAAGTTTTCATCCCATGAGCTGCGGCTCGTTTCCGATGAAATGAGTGCTGAATGGATAGCGCTTGCTGAAAGTGAAATCTGTTGATGAGCACTGCGGAAGTATTAAAAATTTACATTGAATGAAAAATTGGTTGAACTAATATAACTATTGCTCGGCATCAACAGCCTAAACCCATTGCATCTCCAACCTCGACCTCAAAGATGCTTCCTAGTATATTGTCCAGGGACAGAACAGCATTCTCCGTACCAGGAAGACCGCTCTATCAATTCATGAAGAAGCCTTTGGGCTATGCAATGCTCCGCAGATTATGTGCCGCTTGGTGGACAAGGTGGTACCACCGCATCTACGATGTCAGGTTGTTGTATGTCTTGATGATCTCCTGTTGATTACCGAAACTTTCACAGAACCTTACCTTAAACCGGGAAGTCACTTTGCACATTCGTAAGGCGGAAAGAGTCAGTTTGAAATAAAACAAGTCAAGTTGTTTTTTGTGGTAAGGAAGTGAATGCCATTTATGCACAGAGTGTGGCACTCCCATGTTCGCTAGAAGGCAACTGGACTACCCAATAAACACCTCCCCTGTCATCCTGAGAACCCAGCCTGAAACCGTTTGACACATTACTTCGGGCCAGGTCTCGTTTTGTTATGCCGTAAGGCACCTTCAAGCTGAGGATCCCTTTCCTAGCGGGAGGGGAGAGGGGAAGAGGAAGTGCCAGAAAAGCGGTCCCCCAGCTCCAGCGCCCCCGGCTGCTGTGAGTCCCTTTTATATTTTACGACTGCCCGAGCATAATGTGCCACCTGGTTCCATTTGTCAACCGATTCGAGCATCACAGCAACTATCTTCTCCGGGGTGAGCTCTCCCGTTTCCCTGTAGAGTTCTCTTCGCAGCCTGACCCATTTTGTACACGCAAAAAATGTGTGGCAGGCATTGTCATCAATGTTTAAAAACACGTCTATTCGCAACGAATGCTAGACGTAGAATCTGTATAGCTAGCAAGACCAAGTTATATTAAAGACGCTATATGTTGCTCGAAAGTTAATTTATTTTGTTGGTTCTGATTTACACGCCTAAACCAACAGTACCCTTGTGTCTAAAGTCGCATGGATTTTGATTTTGTGTGATTTGCTGTGGAGTTAGTCCACCACTTTACATGACAAGACATGAACTGCTCGTAAATCATTGAGCATTCCTACTGCTCTTGTTCAACTACAAAAACCTTCTCAATGTATGTCTTCTCTATCTTCTCAATGTATGTCTCGAACAAAACTACACATATTTTGAATTTAAGAACAAAACATTTGTTGCGGAGGAAGAACTTGCTATGAGAAATCCATTAAACCCTTTGTTAGCTGAATTTTTCATGGATAATATAGAGACTAAAATTAGGGAACACGGATTGTTTAAGGATTTCACTTGGTGATGTAGGTAAATGGTGGTCCAACCAAAACGCACGATGTTAATTGTACATAAAACAAAAAGTTTTCATAGTATTATGTTAATATTTTTTATTATAATAGAAGGATCTATGATAATTATGTGTGAAACAAAATGTCGCCCAAATGCTCGCACGGCTATGGTGGCATTATTCTATCTGATGGCCCATATTCTCAATGACTCTTAGACATAATTGAGGTTCAATGTCGTTAATGTGCTGAATTATCTCATCCTTTAGTTCTTAAATTGTTCTTGGCGAAGAACTCGCACAGTTGAAAATGTTTCAGGATTTTATTAATAATTTATATAAAGACATCTGCTATGCCTTTAAATTAGATGGAACCAATAGCATTATTTTCTTAGATTTAACGATAATAAAAATGAAAAATAAATTAGAATTTAAAATCTTTCTTTCAATGAATTCATGCTATCACAAAATGGCTGCATTTCTTAGCCTCATCCATAAGCTTATATCGGTTCCTTTATCTAAGGTAAACTTTCTTTCAGAATTATACTTTATTAAACAAATTGCAGTCAATAACGCCTTATAGATTCCTTGTTAAAAAATAAATACTACAGCATGCACTAAACAAAGTCTATCCTCAGCCTAAGAACACAAAAATCAAGGGTTCTAGCTTGTGTATTGACGTTACGGACAAATTAGTTAAGAATTCTAAGCTCGGAGGAATTGCCTTAGCAACAATTAATTTATCTCTCGGGCGACTTATTAAAAATAATAAAAATAAGATTGACGAGCTCCTAAAATCGGGAGTTTATCAATTTAACTGATAAAATGTACATCGAGCAGACAGGAAGATCATTTAATAATCCCGTTAAGGAACATAAACATAGTTTCAAATATAAAACGGGTAAATCAAATTATGAAAACCAACTGAATGAAAGCGGCCATAAATTTAATTCTAATATCAACATTTTATACTACGGAAATAAAGGTCCAAGATTAAAAGGATTCAAAACCCTCGAAACCAACAAACGAAAAAATTCAGATCATTTGCTCAATGGCCAGGTAGATTTATTTAGTTCTCCATTGTTGAATTAATTTTAGATTGGTATCGTTGTTTTATTTATTTATCGTGTTAAAATATTTAAATGTCAACTTATTTCCCATAAAAGGGACATGTATTAACTGCATACTTGACAGTTACATGTATTAACTGTATACTTGTTTTAGAAATAAGTTCGTTGTATATTATTAGTTCACATTCGCATCTGACGAAGATAGTTTCTATCGAAACAATTGTGATGCTTAATTGTCAACAAACAATTTTTGGAATTGTTCAAACTCTAGGACTTTCTATTTATATATAGGCAGTTTACAAATATTTCAACTATTTTATCTTATCGTCACCTTTCCACTTATTTACAATAACCATCCTTAACGATGCCAACAAAGAGGGCCCCGCACAAACGACGTCTTCGGTCAGACACTTGGCAGACATTCTGCCAGGAACCTCTATCTGAGGACCAACCTGTACTCACGTTGGAATCTACCCACAAATTTCATCGCGGATGCATTGAGGCACATATGTTTATAAAATACCAGCAGCTGTGAAGCCAGGGATAACATACCTAACAGTTGAATAGAAGATGAGGACCCGCCGAGCGGTGCCCAAAAACCCGAATACCAGAGAGCCAAGTTCACTGTCTCCTAAGGAAACAGGTGCAACTGGGGGCATAGCAGTCTTACCATCACTTCGACCGATTTCTCTTCCAGCACCGGCCACATCCCATGATATTGCGCGCGTGATCTCACTACGGCAGAACATCTCCACGAGAGTAGAGCAGCTGGAAAACAAAGCGAGAAACCGAAAACTCCCGGAAGGTACCCAACGACGCTGACATTTGATCTTTATCACCTAGGCCAACGAATGAACCAGCTCGATTATGAATCCCATGGCACTTGTATATTAACACAGGACGTTTTCAAGGCCCCAACCACCTGTGGAAGCCGTGGATCGTCAATCTCATAGGTAAGGACTTACTTTCCCTCATAAAATCAATCCGAGTCAAATTCCAACTATAGTCCTAAGCTGCAATTTACAATTCGAGGGTGAACCCGGCTCAATGACCGTCGAAATGTTCATCAGCAAAGTGGGGTCGTTAGTAAATAAAATGCTGAGAGGAGATTCCACAGCTATGGAAGGGTATTTACCCCTGCTGCTAAAAGGCCCTGCGCTCGAGGCGTATTGGAGAATCTACACCACCCCACCACGTTAACGCTGCGTGCTGAATTCCCAGCAGTTGCCGGGTGAGCGTATCTAGACAAAATTCAGTCACGCTGGTAACGGCCGGGTGAATCGTTAGGCGCTTACCGAGCAAACATCCTGCGTCTCAACGATCAATTGACCGACACCACTTCCAGTTTGGAGAGTTTTGGAACGAAACCTACAGCCAGAGCTGCGTTACGCATTTCAATGATTGACTTTCCTGACATGGCCTCCTTCATGCAAGCGGTTAGTCGACATAAAGGTGTACCTGACTACCAGTTCACTGCGAGGAGTCAGAGAAGTAGTTTCAGAAATATGAAGCTCGAAAGCGGCGGAGTTGCCTGATGAGTCTGCAGCACTAGCTATAGCCGCGGTGTCGAAACTGACGGTCTGCTGGAACTGCGGACAAACTTGACACCGCATCTTGTCGGACAGAGTGAAATGTTTTCTTCTATTATTGTTTGGGGTACTTACCCTCCCCCCCAGACTGGCCTGATTGCACCGTTTCAAAAAATGGGGAAACGAGTACACCCCAACTCTACAGGTACTCCAAGACACAACCGTAGAGTGGAAACTCAACCATATCACAAGTTATGATCACCACGCCAATTATGACAAAGCCTACTAAGAGCACCCGACGGCGGATGGTCCCTCTCTTTCAGAAGCCTCTCCAACGACTTTGTTCAAAAGAACACCTATCGAAATCCCGGTGGAGCAATATATGTTGTCACCTTATCAAACTTTATCATATTCGGCCCCGAGAATATCATGGGGTCCGTGCAAGAATTTTCAACTCAGAAGAGGTCACATCACGTCCGCACAAGGTTAAATGGTTCACGCGTCGTAAGTGGAGCTTTGGTAAGAGAATGCGCACCTACCATCAAAACATGTCATGCTGCAACATCCCGGAAGTAACCGAAAGTGACACACGGCCATAGGCCACTGTCTTTTGCTTAGGAAGGTCAACGTTGCCTCAATTGACACCGTTGCCAGCATCAGCTGTCGTGCCTCTAGTTTTGGCACGAATGAGCTGAATCCACACTCCCAGCTTATTAAGCTCTGATGGCTCTAATATTAGCCAGCTGATGGCACTAAACATTCCATTCAAGGAGTGATAACCACACCCGTCACCTTCAGGGGTCAAACGAAGGAAGTCAACTTTTATATTATTCCTTCGCTAACACAAAATGTTTACCTCAGCGTTGATTTCGTGCGGTAATTTGGTTTGGCAATGGACGTATTAATGGATTCACGTTTTTCCACTAACCTTCCATACGTATTTACCTCCCTCAATACACAGCATGAGCTGAACCCGATTCAACAACAATTGGGCGTAGCCATAGCGACCTTTCCATCTTACACACATGAACGCCTAGGACACACCACAATGGTTTCCGATGCCACTGAAGTTGGAAATAGCAAACCAATAAAACAATGTCACTTCACTGTATCTCCAGCGGTGAAAATGTTGCTATATGCCGAGATCGATGGGATGCTACAATTACATGTCATCCCCTGCTACTCTTGTCGTCAAGCCCAGCAGAGTTAGATTATGTTTAGACGCACGCAAGGAAAGCGCAGTCACCATCAAAGACACGTACACGTTACCGCTCAAAGACGGTACCCTGAGTCGATACCCGATGTTGCGCCAGAACTCCTTTGTTCTGGCCTCGTGCTTCACTTATTTTTCCCTTTTTGAGGTTATGCCGCTTGTTAACCTTTAATTTATTGAAACAGTTAATCAATCTACAGCTATTCAGTAATGACTACTCCAATTTATTATTTGCACTTATTGTTCTCGCTGTCGCGACGATTAAACTTAATAGCTCTTCATAAGCAAATTAATTTTGTCAGAAAATGGCGTACAGACTGTACTTGTCTAAGTTGCATGAGTGCTGAATGGATAGCGCTTGCTGAAAGTGAAATCTGTTGATGAGCACTGCGGAAGTATTAAAAATTTACATTGAATGAAAAATTGGTTGAACTAATATAACTATTGCTCGGCATCAACAGCCTAAACCCATTGCATCTCCAACCTCGACCTCAAAGATGCTTCCTAGTATATTGTCCAGGGACAAAACAGCATTCTCCGTACCAGGAAGACCTCTCTATCAATTCATGGCGAAGCCTTTGGGCTATGCAATGCTCCGCAGATGATGTGCCACTTGGTGGACAAGGTGGTACCACCGCATCTACGATGCCAGGTTGTTGTATGTCTTGATGATCTCCTGTTGATTACCGAAACTTTCACAGAACCTTACCTTAAACCGGGAAGTCACTTTGCACATTCGTAAGGCGGAACTCGGCATAAAGGTCGGAAAGAGTCAGTTTGTAATAAAACAAGTCAAGTTTTTTTTGTGGTAAGGAAGTAAATGCCATTTATGCACAGAGTGTGGCACTCCCATGTTCGCTAGAAGGCAACTGGACTACCCAATAAACACCTCCCCTGTCATCCTGAGAACCCAGCCTGAAACCGTTTGACACATTACTTCGGGCCGGGTCCCGTTTTGTTATGCCGTGAGGCACCTTCAAGCTGGGGATCCCTTTCCCAACGGGAGGGGAGAGGGGAAGAGGAAGTGCCAGAAAAGCGATCCCCCAGCTCCAGCGCCCCCGGCTGCTGTGAGTCCCTTTTATATTTTACGACAGCCCGAGCATAATGTGCCACCTGGTTCCATTTGTCAACCGATTCGAGCATCACAGCAACTATCTTCTCCGAGGTGAGCTCTCCCGTTTCCTTGTAGAGTTCTCTTCGCAGCCTGACCCATTTTTTACACGCAAAAAATGTGTGGCAGGCATTGTCCTCCTCTCCTGGGCAAAACCGACAATCGGGGGACCGTGACTTACCGATCTTGTACAGGTAATACTGAAAACACCCATGCCCGCTCAAAAGCTGGGTCAGATAGAATTCAGTCTCACCATGCCTTCGATTTAGCCACGGTCTCACATCTGGGATGAGGCGCGCAGTCCACTTTCCCTTCGTGCAATTAACCCAAGACTGCTGCCAATCGTTAAGCGATACGAAGATGCAATTCTCAGTGCTCCTCTTCTCTGTACCTGTGCCAATCGTTTTCGGTATAACTCCTTGCTGAGAGCGTCGCCCCATACCTCTGCTCCATACAGTAGCACTGACCCTACAGCACTCATCAAGAGGCGTCTTCTTGATGGGCTGGGTCCCCCTACGTTGGCCATAAGTCGACTCAGAGCCGATATTCCCGAAGAAGCCCTCTCAGCTGTTGCCCTGATCTCAAACTCATCTTCGAGTCGATCAGTAGTCCCAGGTACTTCACCGATGGCTTCGATTCGATTTGTGAGTCTCCAATACCGATCATCCTTACTCTAGGGATTCTCTTTTTTGTCAAGATGATCACTTCGGTTTCCTCCAGTGCTAAACTGAGCCCACGAACAGTCATCCAGTCCCTCACTCAGCGGCGCATTTGCGCTTGTTCAAAGGTGCGTCCAGTGACCAGAGCCGCAACATCATCCGCATAGCCGATCAAGTGCGACTCATTTGGCATCTCGAGTCTCAGTAGCCCGTCGTAGGACACGTTCCACAGGTCCGGATCAAGGATAGATCCCTGGGCAACACCCGATGTAGTTTCCATCCTTCGTTGGCCCTGTTTCGTGTCTTAAGGCAGGCTTCGGTCCTTTAGATAGTTCTTCAAAAGCCGGATTAGATAATCTGCGTATCCAGAATATCCACCCATCTAGCGGAGTTGAAGGCGTTCCTGACGTCGAGTGTCACCAACAGGATGATATGCCTCTGCCTTTTGGACCGCGTTCACCACCTCTGCAATCGCATCAATGATGGAACGTCCTGCTCTAAAGCCGTACTGCCGTGGAGATAGGTCCCCAGCAGCATGAATCGTGTCAGTGTCTTCCTCTCTCTAGCACTTTCCCAGCCGTGTCAAGCATGCATAACGGGCGGTATGGAGATAGCGATTCGGGATTTCCCTTCCCCTTACTGATCAACGCGAGCCTCGCCACCTTCCATCGTACCGGGGAAACCCCGTCCCGTAGGCAAGCGTTGAATGTGCTGAGCAGCAAGTCAGGACAATGGTGATAGACGAGCCACAACACCTGAGCCGGAACGCCATCTGGACCTGGAGCCTTCCTCGCTTTCAACGAATGGACTGCCTCCTCCAGTTCCGGCTGTGCGAAGAGTGGACACTCGACTGCTGTTTCACCATGGACAGCGTCAATACGGACGGGATCTTTTCCACGTCATGTATACAAGGCTTCCGTAGGGTACCAAGCTTCCGCATAACTAGCTTGTAGCCAAGGCCCCACGGATCCTTGTTCACATTGTCCACTAGGTCTTACCAGAAGCGAGCCTTGCTACTGTTGATCAGTTTGCGAAGGCATTTCCTGGCCAACTTATATGCTGCCACCCAGTTGCATGCCTCGTCACGGTTCCGCACCTCTTGAGCCTCACGTCGAAGCTTGTGACACTCCCTTCTCTTTTCAGTGATTTCAGTTGACCACCAGTATACTGGGGGCTTGCCGTGCCGGGGTTTTCGACGGGGCATAGAAGCGCAGCAAATAGTCGTAATGATGCTCATAGTAGAGTTCACCACGTCTTGAGCTGCCAGTTCTTCTGTTCCCTCCGAAGCTTCCTGCAGCGGCTCACCTGCTGTGAGCACTTCGACAAACCTCTCGACGTCCATCCTTGCGAAGTTCCATCAAGTTGTAGAAAGCCCAGAGCATGGACCTCGGGAGACAACATCACTTATCTCAAGCATAATGCACTGAGGATCACTGGCTGAGTAGTCCTCTAATACTTTCCAATTGTGTCCTCCGTACTAAGGACTCCGAGGCAAATGTTACGTCCGGTATGGTTCCCTCAAAGCCAATACGGTGGGCGATCGGGTTATTTCCGGAGTTTAGTACGACGAGGGCCATCCTGGCTGCCATTTCCTGGATTCGTTTTTCCCGCGGATCCATTTAAGGCATGCCCCATTTGATTGCTTTCGCGTTGAAGTCGCGCCCAACGAGCACTTTGCCATCTGTGTTCGAGACAGCGCCCTCTAAAGCATTAAGCTTGGCTTGGAAAGATGATATCGATACGTTAGGCATTTGGCGTTAGGTACACACTAAAGAAGGTGGTTCCTGAGCAGCAAACCCACACGAAACCATCTCCCCGTCCAGAAATCTCCACTTGAAAGTCACTGTTCCGAACATAGATGGCGACAGTACCAGTTTCGTCAGAATACCATAATGCAGGACTTTTATTATGGTGTTGCTCACTCAGCAGCAAGATGTCGGCTTTCATGTCCCTCGCAAACTGCTCAAGCAGATTTTGGGCGGTTGAACTGCGGTGTAGGTTTAGCTGCAGGATGTGGGTCATCGGAGTTCTGATTTTGCCTTGGCTAGGGCTTGTAGCAACCACGGAAGTCACCGCAGTTGCCGACATTAAGAATTAGCAGAGAGGTGTGTTGCTCGGGGTGGCATACTGAGGCCGGCTAGCGCTCAGTCGTGTCGTGGGTCTTCCGGGACAACCTCTGCTCGTGCTGAGCCACCTTACATAAAATAACTGGTGAAACTGCTTAGTTTGTGGTTTTACTAGTGTAAAGTAAACTACATCCGTCAAGTTTCCATCCTTTAGGCAGAGATGAGTGGTTCACTTCAGCTACTTTAACAGCTTTAGGTTTGACATTCCCCTTGTAATGCAACGACCTTCTTCGGAGAAAGTAACGGTTGCTTTTTGTGTGATGTTTGCGTTTGTCTCAAGCCTCCGTGTCCGCTAACTTTAACGAGGCAAAAAAATATTGAATTACTGTAGAGTAGCTTAATTGACACCTAATAGAACATTTCTAAAGATTATAAAAAGTGATCGGTACGTTCCGTAGAGTAGAGTACGCGTGATAAGTATTTTGTAGAGTAGCTACGTGGCTCGACAAGAACCCGCCTCATGTGATCCTGCAAATGCTAGTCGTCAAGCACGCGTACGCGGTCGTTAAGCAAAGCTAGTAAGCTGAGCTCGGTGTTGTTTATAGCTCGCTGACACTTGTGCCAGACTATCGGCAGCCGTGTCCTACATGGGCATTTCGAAATTCATTACAATTCCCCCTGCGGGGAAGTCAAGTATCTTGGTCACATCATAAGTTACAGAATCATCATGACTAACCCTGATAACACTCGTGCCATCCCTGAATTCCCATCCCCCAAACCCGTAAAGCAGCTGCGACGATATCTGGGAATTTTTAATTGGTCCCAGCGATTTGTTCGAGAACATGCTACGTTGTCATCTCGTCTGGCTGACATGCTGGAACGAGCGCAGCTGAAAAGCATTTGAAAAACTCAAAGGTGCACTAATATCTGCCCCAGTATTGCACAGTCCTGACTTCAACACGCTAGATAATAAATCTATCAGGCGGCGTATTGTCAAGGTCTTTGTTCAAGGCGGTATCTGATAAATAAACGCCCAAATATATACTCCTACAGATCCTTTGTCCAAATCCGTGGTGTCTCCAAGATTGGGAAGAATTAGCTGCCCTGTAGTAAGTGTTTTCAGGTTCACCACAAAATAAAGCCCATGAAACAAATTCCAAACTTTTTCTGCCCAGCCATCGGGTTGTGGTTTTCTTTTTCGTTGTATAGGCTCCCGCCAGAGACAGAGAGTACACTCTGCCATCAGCACCTTAAGTCCGGTTGGGACGGGGCACAAACTCCACCTGCATTTTTCTGTGCAAAACAATTTTCTAGTCGAGAACGAATAGTCTTCTGACAGTACGTAGGGAACAAGAATGGTGTATAAATACATCACCCTTTGTATGACTCAATCCTACATTAAAATCAAAATCAGGCATTAATTTCTTTCAATACAATGTAATTCGTATCAAAAATAATTAATTACATTCCATCACCATACAATGTATCAAACTCCACACAATGTATTTCCATTCATTCTTACAATGTACAAGTACCATATGCAGACATACCGTCAGCATTTTAATTATCGTTTGACGAAACTTGATCTGCATATAATTTAAACACATTGTTCTTTATCGATCTGAAATAATCACACATGTGCACATTTGTATTTGTCATCATTTTTTTAACTTAAATAAGCATGCTTGGTATTTGATATCTTGTGAACTCAAGTACAGACATTATCGCGCGCAGATTCCACTTGAAAAATTGTCAGCATTTTTGTCAACAATATTTTAAATTTTAAGTACACTATCGCGCGAGTGGAATTTGCATGCTATGCACTTTTTATGTATTTAATGATATGGAAGGAAAAAATATACTCACTTGTCGTTTGAACTCCGCAGAGTTTTATTGTGTTGTTGTTTTACTTTTGAGGTGCACACGTTCAAGTGTGTGGGTACAGTTTTGTAGCGGTTTGATTGCAACGTGTAGTCAATCAATAAGGAATTGATTGACTCAGGTCACTACCGTGTCTAGTGATTATTTCGACATAGATCCAGGTGTCTTTGGACTGAGACAAACATTCATTCACGCAAAACCAATTGGTTAAAGTAACAATTGGTTCCCAGTGCGTCAATCAATTGGTGTTGCACCAATTGGTTAACAGCCACAGTAATTCTGTGACTTTCATCGGATTCATCGAGGGTCGATTCATCGCGTCTGGTCAGTTGGTGTTGCACTATCTGATTTCGTGTCACGGATTTCTCGAAGTTTTCGAGAAATGGTAAGTATCATAAAATAAGAAACCTACAGTCGAGCCTGCGCCTTTCTGTTTTTATTTTGCGCTTCATGTTTCATTTAGGACACCCTACAAACCATTTATGCGATAAATAATTTGTAGTGGAACTTCGTGCCACAGCACCGGAGACGCTAGCTTGCAAGCGCATACACGCGTTCCTGGACCAAGTCACCCTCAGTAAGAACATCTGTTTCACTGGAGCAGCCCAACATCGCTGAAAGTCCTTCACGGACAATTAACCTCTTCCAACACTACACCTCACTAACAAAAAAAAGTAAATACAGTCATCATACAAGCTACTAATACACGAAGAAACAACATGAACTTATAAACGCCAAACTACGATTATGAGTGTGCGGAGTAATGGTAGATAGGGGCAGTGTGAGATTGGGTAGAGGAGCGAAATAAATCAATAAAATAATGCATGTGATGAAAAACAACATGGTTTGCAGTAAAATACCCACCTTCTGTCCTTGTCACCATAATAAAATATATCTTCTTTCTAAGATGAATCTATTGGGACATATTTCAAACCTAATGATCAAAGTTGATTTTTGAGACATTAAGCTTATAGTCCTTTGCACGAATTTTAAACTTAAAAGTTAAAATCCAAATATTTTTATATCCTTATATTTTGAATTAACATGTTTTTGTTACTATCTATCAAATTAGGCCACAACGACAAAATAATTGCACTTCAGCCAAATTGCATCTAAATCAAATTGGAACATATATTTTTATTTGATTTTATCTATTTGAATATCAATATTAAATTAAACAAAGAACTAGTTACCATAAAGTACATATTTCAAATCAGAAACATTTATTTAAGTGAACTGAAACTTTCGCTTGCATAAAATAATGTTAAACGAATGTGAAGCAGTCAATAATTTTATTTATTTGATGTAGGAGGCCAATTTTTTTTTCTTGAAAAGCTGTCGAGCCTAGCTTTGTCGTGTGAGGATACGCGTTTCGATTCCTTTAAGTCATCCTCAGTGTCTGAAGATGTGACACATCTGGGTCTGCTCACACGACAAAGCTAACAGTATCGCTGGTAAACCCCACATTCAATCAACCAGAGCACGTGGACATGCTTTTGGGAGCTGAATTCTATCATGAGCTCTTAACTCCAGGTCCGTTGAAGCTATCAGAAGCTACTCCCATTCTTCAAAACACAGTATTTGGATGCATAATGTCTGGAAGAGTCAATCAGGATCATGTGGGACATGCTACGTGTGGTGTCTTCACTGCAGGAGAAGAAGTCACTAACGAGCTGATAGAGCGATTTTGGAGGATCGATGAGGTTACTGACAATCAGCCAGCTCTATCAGTAACGGAAAAAAGGTGTGAGATCCATGTCGTGGAGAATACCACCAGATTGGAAAACAGTCGATTCTTGGTCCAATTGCCCTTCCTAGATGACCCATCAACATTGGGAGTGTCTCGAAGAACAGCATTCAATCGGCTGTGTTCTCTCGAAAAACGTTTGGCTAAGGACTCAACCTTAAAAGAACAATATAATGAATTCATGAAGGAATACGAGTCTCTGAATCACATGACTAGAATCAATTCCAAGGATATACCAGAGAGACACTAGGTGATACAACACCATTGTGTACTAAAGCCCGAAAGTACATCCACAAAACTGCGAGTGGTATTTGATGCTTCATCAAAAACTAGTTCTGGGTCATCACTCAATGTTGTTTTGCACCAGGGTCCAACAGTTCAGCCGGAGTTATTCACCATTTTGCTACGCTTCCGGATACCAAATTATGTTTTTACTGCCGACATTCAAAAGATTTATCGGCAGATATTCATGCATCCGGAGGATAGACAATACCAAATTATATTATGGCACGACAATCTATCAGAACCAATGCGCTACTACCAACTCAACACCGTCACATACGGGACCCGGGCAGCACCATATTTGGCAACCAAATGCCTTCAAAAGCTTGCAGAAGACAACCGCCAGAGGTACCCGTTGGGATCAGTAGCGCTTAATGATCACTTTTATGTGGATGATGGGTCGGTGGGCTCTAATTCGTTGGTGGAAGCCCTTGAAATTCAAAGACAATTAACTGAATTACTTAGCTTAGCCGCTTTCAGCCTTCGCAAATGGTGTGCCAACCACAAGCGACTATTGGATTGCATTTTGCCGGAACATCGAGAGGTTAGCTTGGATTTGGAGGAGATCCTCACCATTATGGTTGCTTTGCTGCTTCTACCGCTAGTTTTGGCATCACCAGTTCATATAACAAAATTCAAAAACTCACCAGGCATTCATTTTGAGCAGATTTCAACCATTCAACCCATAGCAGCCGAGTGGAATCTAATAATCTACTACGACATCAAACCCATTTGGAAGGGCATAGTAGCTATGCACATTAGGAGAGAAGCCTTACTACATTTATGTGGATCAATTCATCGGAACTCCTCCTGTCAAGCCTTGATCAAACAATTCAATCATGTTATTAATGAACTACAGCTTAATGAGGTCTTGCTAACCAGGAAACATGCTAAACGAGGCGCCATTGACCTGGTCGGCAGCATCGCGTACTCAGTTTTTGGTATTTTGGACACGGAATATGCACAACAAATGGCCAACACCATTGATAATGTTAAGGCAAATGAAGATCACCTCTTTAATCTTCTCAAGAACCAGACATCAATTCTTGATGCCACCATCAACATCATTAAAAAAGATTAGGCACAGATCAATCAAATCTTTGGTGACTTGGAAAAACAAATCAATGACATGGCACACAAGCTCCAGGAGCATGATGTTCAAGAATATCAGCTAAAGCTCTCACAGTTAGTAACCACTTTGTCTATTCAGCTCACATTAAGAGCCTCCAGCTTGCAAAGGGTGCAAGCCCTGTTAATAGACGTTCTCATTGACACCCACCATGGAAAACTCAGCCCAATGTTGTTACAAGTCGACCAAATTCAACAGGAGGTCCGCAAAATAAAGGCTCATTTAGCACCACCTCTCCAACTACCAATCCAGGACAACGAAGCAACCACGTTTTACAAACTAATGTCGATAAAAGGTGCCGCCACCAAGGATTATTTTATCTTCAACATAAAATTGCCATTGACCAACCAAGAGCGATTTCATGTATTCGGTCTATCGCCAATTCCAATGATAGTTAACAACACCATGGTTGCCATCAAATCAAGGATCTCGTTGTTGGCTATAAACAATCTTAGGGACAAATACCTACCAGTAACATCCGAGATGTTGCGAAATTGCATTGAGAATCCACCAAACTACCTCCTGTGTCCCAGCATACAAACCATTCATACATCCGTATCCAGCTACTTGGCATGTGAAGTGAACCTGCTCAACAAAAACAGCAATGCTTTATGTCCCTTAACAAAACTTATTGACGAATACATGTGCATACTACAAGGGATCAATCATTGGATATTCGCAGTTAAGAAACCAACCGATCTCAATGCAGTCTGCGGTGCCAATCACTTTCAAGTTACATTGGAATATGCTGGACTTTTGGAACTTCAATCTGAGTGCTCATTGAGGAACACGCAACTGCAGCTGAACAGCTATAGCGTTTATAACACCAGTCAATTATCCTACATATCATTTGCAAATTTAAATATCTCTTCAGATTTACCAGTTACAGGAGACTTCAGAGTTTACAATGCTACTCCGTATGCTGCCGATGTCAGTGATCTTGCAACACTACAGCAATTATTAGCAAACCAGCAAAATTCTGCACTACCTAATGATATTCAGCAACCTGTAATAATCGAGGAGCTATGGCTCTAAAAGCCAGCGCTGCCACAGGCACACAGCACAAACTCAATTTAACAATGAGTAACCATTCAGTCACCTTCCCCATCGCAACACTCGCTCTTTTTTCGCATGAAAAATAAGTCAAGAAAATGTCTTTTGTACTTAACTCCCGGGAAACAAAATTCTAAAACTGTTTAATATTTTTAATGTGTAGTGATTTTATTACAATATCTTTTGAATATAATTTAACGAATTGCGGTGTAACGCGGTATACAAATGATTAGAACGAAACGGTAAACCCCTTAAACTATATGAACGATAAAATCATTGTATCATATAAACCCCTTAAAGTTTGTCAAATTTTACCCATTCCAACCATAATATTAATTAAAAATTGTTTTGTTTGTCGGTAATTAACGTGTGCCTGTCTAATTCTTCCGATTTTTCCCATTTAATTACGCCTAATCATTATAAACGAAAATTGCTTTCAATTGATAACTTAATCGAATCTACAAAAGACGACGTAAATTTTAAAAACAACCGAAACGAGTGTGCATTATCACTATCTCGGATCCACCTTAGTACGCATGATCGATCGAAAATCGTCGAAGTGCATTGAGTCGGTTGGCGCGGCGAGTGGCGAAGTGAATGAAAAGCGAAAAAGTTTCCTCGTTCAGGGAGTCTGCTCGAGATTGCGCACGAACGCGGACGCCGCGGCGTTTTGGTGTGAGGATTGTAGTGTGATACTCCGTTTTACTTCAGACGGGACGGGTTTAGGTGAAAAAAATACAGTTTTTGTGCGATAATTTCATTAAGGAAAGTTTTGCAAGCAATTCGACTAAGTGAATTCCAAATATTGTAGGTGAACTTTTGTGTACGAATTGACTAAAATCGAAATTAGAAGATAACGGACAATTACGGAAACGCCATCCACGAATACATTTGCGTGATCAGAATTTAATTCGATTCCGAACTTGGCCGTCATGCACGTATACGAATGAATCAGTGTAGTGACTTCGTGTCGTGTCTATTGCCAGTGGATGTATAAGCGATGATAAAGACAAAGGAATAACTTTTTAGAACAGGTCGTAGGAAATTTTACGGGACGCGCAACTTGAACGACGAGTGGGATAGCCGTCGCGTTAGTTAGAGGGGTGGAAGAAACAGTACGGTTAGGGGAATACGCCGCCGGTAAGCGGGGAGTTCAAAAGAAAAGTTTTAAGTTGTGTGGTTTTAGACCAAACACTTAATCACCGCGTGATCATTCCGTCAATTGAAATCTAAGCTGTGAAAGGTGAATTATGATCAAAACCGTAAGCGCGTGAGTTTTCACAATGAGGGATTGGAAAGAGATGTACCCGAACAACCGCTGGTGGAAGGAACAGTTGTGCGGCGTGTAATTCATAGTTATCAAAATGCCTATATTCCTTTGTTCAAGGTTTTCAGGAAGTTTTTGATTCGCAAACTGGTGGTTTGTTTGATTGGGGTTTATTATACGTCCCAAAAAATTGTTTGCTCTCGGTGGAGGCAGCTTATCAATTTTACTGTTTGATATGTACTTGGAAGTCTTTCGAGAAAACGGGTTATGTTGTGTGCATTGAAAATTCTGATGTGAGTGTGAATAAACAGAATGATACATTTGAACACTGGGGAGCAGTTTTAGTGGATGTAGTGAAGAATTGTTTCGATCATTATCGGGCACAGAAAATCGACACCGGCTAACAAATTGTGATTTGAATGCACAAGAATCGTAGAAACTGTGCAGAATAATCAATTCCAAAATTTTTTTTTACCAATGTACTTAGATGTTTTACTAGTCAGTTTCCAAGTGTAAGGATTTCTACTCTATGTAAATTGTCAACAAATTATACTGACCGAAGAAAACATGCACAGACTTTCGAAAATATGAAATGCAGCAATTCGTATCATATTGATTGTTTTTAAATAAATAAGGATATAGTTGCTTTCGTGGAGATATTACGCAACCATTGCCAATGACTGTCAGATAAATTGTACAATGGAGGATGTCTTAATGTGCGAATAAAGACATTGTCAAATATTTGAATTTAATTAGTGCATCCATACGCCTTGAAGATAGTTCGCTGCAGCAGTTCCTTGCTTCATCGTGTTTTCTAGTGGGTTGAGTGGCCCAAGCAGAGTGCCTCTTTATGGTATAGAGTTATGCAATCCAATTGTATAATTCTATGACATAAATTGGTCACCGGGGTACTCCCCTTCTGATGGGAAAGTTCATACAATTCAAGTTGTATGAGTTTTCCACTCAGAAGAGGAATACCTGGCCACTTCAACAAGATATCTATGGATTTATTCCGGTTGGGTGGGTACGAAGGGGCCCCACCACCACCCGTTTGCCCCTCTTTCATTTGTGGGCCATGAACTTCGTCGGGTAATGACGAGGTCACCCCAAGTTCGCCTTTCTTTTCAGGTTCCACTTGTTCTCGTAACAAGTTCTCCCTCCCTCTGTGAGGTTACCTACAATTTTTGCGACTTCGGTCACCTTTCGATCTGCGGTCCAATTCGTGAATGCGAAATTTTTTGTAGTGGGTCCTCGTGCTGGGGAAATGAACCCGCCCCACGACGCCGCAATGCTAGCCTGCCAGCGCATTCACGCGTCTCCAGACGAGGGCATTCTCGGCAGATACCTCCATCTTCTTCTGCCGGGGCAGCAGACCATCGCTGCAGTCCTTCACGGACATTTTTGAAGATTATTATTCACTACAAACCGCTTCACCATCCTTTAGCAATTGGCTATACGACCTTCACTCTACTCATCATACTCACCATAATCATCTGCTGGAAGTGGCGAGTTCACTGGCGAGTGCACTGGCGAGGTCACAGTGATTCCAAAAACTCAAAACCAACACCATCACCAAGAAACCACGTGGATGAAAACTTCACCGTTAACGTCTAATCAATCAGTTGAGGAATCCCTCAACGGGGGGGCAGGAAATGTATAAATACATCACCCTTTGTATGACTCAATCCTACATTAAAATCAAAATCATGCAGTAATTTCTTTCAATACATTGTAATTCGTATCAAAAATAATTAATTACATTCCATCACCATACAATGTATCAAACTCCACACAATGTATTTCCATTCATTATATCCAGACATATCGTCAGCATTTTAATTATCGTTTGACGAAACTTGATCTGCATATAATTTAAACACATTGTTCTTTATCGATCTGTCTTAATCATCATGTGCACATTTGTATTCATCATCTATTTAACTTAAATAAGCATGCTTGGTATTTAATATGTTGTGAACTCAAGTACAGACATTGTCGCGCGCAGATTCCACTTGAAAAATTGTCAGCATTTTTGTCGAACAATATTTTAAATTTTAAGTACACTATCGCGCGAGTGGAATTTGCATGCTATGCACTTTTTATGTATTTAATGATATGGAAGGAAAAAATATACTCACTTGTCGTTTGAACTCCGCAGAGTTTTATTGTGTTGTTGTTTTACTTTTGAGGTGCACACGTTCAAGTGTGTGGGTACAGTTTTGTAGCGGTTTGATTGCAACGTGTAGTCAATCAATAAGGAATTGATTGACTCAGGTCACTACCGTGTCTAGTGATTATTTCGACATAGATCCAGGTGTCTTTGGACTGAGACAAACATTCATTCACGCAAAACCAATTGGTTAAAGTAACAATTGGTTCCCAGTGCGTCAATCAATTGGTGTTGCACCAATTGGTTAACAGCCACAGTAATTCTGTGACTTTCATCGGATTCATCGAGGGTCGATTCATCGCGTCTGGTCAGTTGGTGTTGCACTATCTGATTTCGTGTCACGGATTTCTCGAAGTTTTCGAGAAATGGTAAGTATCATAAAATAAGAAACCTACAGTCGAGCCTGCGCCTTTCTGTTTTTATTTTGCGCTTCATGTTTCATTTAGGACACCCTACAAACCATTTATGCGATAAATAATTTGTAGTGGAACTTCGTGCCACAGCACCGGAGACGCTAGCTTGCAAGCGCATACACGCGTTCCTGGACCAAGTCACCCTCAGTAAGAACATCTGTTTCACTGGAGCAGCCCAACATCGCTGAAAGTCCTTCACGGACAATTAACCTCTTCCAACACTACACCTCACTAACAAAAAAAAGTAAATACAGTCATCATACAAGCTACTAATACACGAAGAAACAACATGAACTAATAAACGCCAAACTACGATTATGAGTGTGCGGAGTAATGGTAGATAGGGGCAGTGTGAGATTGGGTAGAGGAGCGAAATAAATCAATAAAATAATGCATGTGATGAAAAACAACATGGTTTGCAGTAAAATACCCACCTTCTGTCCTTGTCACCATAATAAAATATATCTTCTTTCTAAGATGAATCTATTGGGACATATTTCAAACCTAATGATCAAAGTTGATTTTTGAGACATTAAGCTTATAGTCCTTTGCACGAATTTTAAACTTAAAAGTTAAAATCCAAATATTTTTATATCCTTATATTTTGAATTAACATGTTTTTGTTACTATCTATCAAATTAGGCCACAACGACAAAATAATTGCACTTCAGCCAAATTGCATCTAAATCAAATTGGAACATATATTTTTATTTGATTTTATCTATTTGAATATCAATATTAAATTAAACAAAGAACTAGTTACCATAAAGTACATATTTCAAATCAGAAACATTTATTTAAGTGAACTGAAACTTTCGCTTGCATAAAATAATGTTAAACGAATGTGAAGCAGTCAATAATTTTATTTATTTGATGTAGGAGGCCAATTTTTTTTTCTTGAAAAGCTGTCGAGCCTAGCTTTGTCGTGTGAGGATACGCGTTTCGATTCCTTTAAGTCATCCTCAGTGTCTGAAGATGTGACACATCTGGGTCTGCTCACACGACAAAGCTAACAGTATCGCTGGTAAACCCCACATTCAATCAACCAGAGCACGTGGACATGCTTTTGGGAGCTGAATTCTATCATGAGCTCTTAACTCCAGGTCCGTTGAAGCTATCAGAAGCTACTCCCATTCTTCAAAACACAGTATTTGGATGCATAATGTCTGGAAGAGTCAATCAGGATCATGTGGGACATGCTACGTGTGGTGTCTTCACTGCAGGAGAAGAAGTCACTAACGAGCTGATAGAGCGATTTTGGAGGATCGATGAGGTTACTGACAATCAGCCAGCTCTATCAGTAACGGAAAAAAGGTGTGAGATCCATGTCGTGGAGAATACCACCAGATTGGAAAACAGTCGATTCTTGGTCCAATTGCCCTTCCTAGATGACCCATCAACATTGGGAGTGTCTCGAAGAACAGCATTCAATCGGCTGTGTTCTCTCGAAAAACGTTTGGCTAAGGACTCAACCTTAAAAGAACAATATAATGAATTCATGAAGGAATACGAGTCTCTGAATCACATGACTAGAATCAATTCCAAGGATATACCAGAGAGACACTAGGTGATACAACACCATTGTGTACTAAAGCCCGAAAGTACATCCACAAAACTGCGAGTGGTATTTGATGCTTCATCAAAAACTAGTTCTGGGTCATCACTCAATGTTGTTTTGCACCAGGGTCCAACAGTTCAGCCGGAGTTATTCACCATTTTGCTACGCTTCCGGATACCAAATTATGTTTTTACTGCCGACATTCAAAAGATTTATCGGCAGATATTCATGCATCCGGAGGATAGACAATACCAAATTATATTATGGCACGACAATCCATCAGAACCAATGCGCTACTACCAACTCAACACCGTCACATACGGGACCCGGGCAGCACCATATTTGGCAACCAAATGCCTTCAAAAGCTTGCAGAAGACAACCGCCAGAGGTACCCGTTGGGATCAGTAGCGCTTAATGATCACTTTTATGTGGATGATGGGTCGGTGGGCTCTAATTCGTTGGTGGAAGCCCTTGAAATTCAAAGACAATTAACTGAATTACTTAGCTTAGCCGCTTTCAGCCTTCGCAAATGGTGTGCCAACCACAAGCGACTATTGGATTGCATTTTGCCGGAACATCGAGAGGTTAGCTTGGATTTGGAGGAGATCCTCACCATTATGGTTGCTTTGCTGCTTCTACCGCTAGTTTTGGCATCACCAGTTCATATAACAAAATTCAAAAACTCACCAGGCATTCATTTTGAGCAGATTTCAACCATTCAACCCATAGCAGCCGAGTGGAATCTAATAATCTACTACGACATCAAACCCATTTGGAAGGGCATAGTAGCTATGCACATTAGGAGAGAAGCCTTACTACATTTATGTGGATCAATTCATCGGAACTCCTCCTGTCAAGCCTTGATCAAACAATTCAATCATGTTATTAATGAACTACAGCTTAATGAGGTCTTGCTAACCAGGAAACATGCTAAACGAGGCGCCATTGACCTGGTCGGCAGCATCGCGTACTCAGTTTTTGGTATTTTGGACACGGAATATGCACAACAAATGGCCAACACCATTGATAATGTTAAGGCAAATGAAGATCACCTCTTTAATCTTCTCAAGAACCAGACATCAATTCTTGATGCCACCATCAACATCATTAAAAAACATTAGGCACAGATCAATCAAATCTTTGGTGACTTGGAAAAACAAATCAATGACATGGCACACAAGCTCCAGGAGCATGATGTTCAAGAATATCAGCTAAAGCTCTCACAGTTAGTAACCACTTTGTCTATTCAGCTCACATTAAGAGCCTCCAGCTTGCAAAGGGTGCAAGCCCTGTTAATAGACGTTCTCATTGACACCCACCATGGAAAACTCAGCCCAATGTTGTTACAAGTCGACCAAATTCAACAGGAGGTCCGCAAAATAAAGGCTCATTTAGCACCACCTCTCCAACTACCAATCCAGGACAACGAAGCAACCACGTTTTACAAACTAATGTCGATAAAAGGTGCCGCCACCAAGGATTATTTTATCTTCAACATAAAATTGCCATTGACCAACCAAGAGCGATTTCATGTATTCCGTCTATCGCCAATTCCAATGATAGTTAACAACACCATGGTTGCCATCAAATCAAGGATCTCGTTGTTGGCTATAAACAATCTTAGGGACAAATACCTACCAGTAACATCCGAGATGTTGCGAAATTGCATTGAGAATCCACCAAACTACCTCCTGTGTCCCAGCATACAAACCATTCATACATCCGTATCCAGCTACTTGGCATGTGAAGTGAACCTGCTCAACAAAAACAGCAATGCTTTATGTCCCTTAACAAAACTTATTGACGAATACATGTGCATACTACAAGGGATCAATCATTGGATATTCGCAGTTAAGAAACCAACCGATCTCAATGCAGTCTGCGGTGCCAATCACTTTCAAGTTACATTGGAATATGCTGGACTTTTGGAACTTCAATCTGAGTGCTCATTGAGGAACACGCAACTGCAGCTGAACAGCTATAGCGTTTATAACACCAGTCAATTATCCTACATATCATTTGCAAATTTAAATATCTCTTCAGATTTACCAGTTACAGGAGACTTCAGAGTTTACAATGCTACTCCGTATGCTGCCGATGTCAGTGATCTTGCAACACTACAGCAATTATTAGCAAACCAGCAAAATTCTGCACTACCTAATGATATTCAGCAACCTGTAATAATCGAGGAGCTATGGCTCTAAAAGCCAGCGCTGCCACAGGCACACAGCACAAACTCAATTTAACAATGAGTAACCATTCAGTCACCTTCCCCATCGCAACACTCGCTCTTTTTTCGCATGAAAAATAAGTCAAGAAAATGTCTTTTGTACTTAACTCCCGGGAAACAAAATTCTAAAACTGTTTAATATTTTTAATGTGTAGTGATTTTATTACAATATCTTTTGAATATAATTTAACGAATTGCGGTGTAACGCGGTATACAAATGATTAGAACGAAACGGTAAACCCCTTAAACTATATGAACGATAAAATCATTGTATCATATAAACCCCTTAAAGTTTGTCAAATTTTACCCATTCCAACCATAATATTAATTAAAAATTGTTTTGTTTGTCGGTAATTAACGTGTGCCTGTCTAATTCTTCCGATTTTTCCCATTTAATTACGCCTAATCATTATAAACGAAAATTGCTTTCAATTGATAACTTAATCGAATCTACAAAAGACGACGTAAATTTTAAAAACAACCGAAACGAGTGTGCATTATCACTATCTCGGATCCACCTTAGTACGCATGATCGATCGAAAATCGTCGAAGTGCATTGAGTCGGTTGGCGCGGCGAGTGGCGAAGTGAATGAAAAGCGAAAAAGTTTCCTCGTTCAGGGAGTCTGCTCGAGATTGCGCACGAACGCGGACGCCGCGGCGTTTTGGTGTGAGGATTGTAGTGTGATACTCCGTTTTACTTCAGACGGGACGGGTTTAGGTGAAAAAAATACAGTTTTTGTGCGATAATTTCATTAAGGAAAGTTTTGCAAGCAATTCGACTAAGTGAATTCCAAATATTGTAGGTGAACTTTTGTGTACGAATTGACTAAAATCGAAATTAGAAGATAACGGACAATTACGGAAACGCCATCCACGAATACATTTGCGTGATCAGAATTTAATTCGATTCCGAACTTGGCCGTCATGCACGTATACGAATGAATCAGTGTAGTGACTTCGTGTCGTGTCTATTGCCAGTGGATGTATAAGCGATGATAAAGACAAAGGAATAACTTTTTAGAACAGGTCGTAGGAAATTTTACGGGACGCGCAACTTGAACGACGAGTGGGATAGCCGTCGCGTTAGTTAGAGGGGTGGAAGAAACAGTACGGTTAGGGGAATACGCCGCCGGTAAGCGGGGAGTTCAAAAGAAAAGTTTTAAGTTGTGTGGTTTTAGACCAAACACTTAATCACCGCGTGATCATTCCGTCAATTGAAATCTAAGCTGTGAAAGGTGAATTATGATCAAAACCGTAAGCGCGTGAGTTTTCACAATGAGGGATTGGAAAGAGATGTACCCGAACAACCGCTGGTGGAAGGAACAGTTGTGCGGCGTGTAATTCATAGTTATCAAAATGCCTATATTCCTTTGTTCAAGGTTTTCAGGAAGTTTTTGATTCGCAAACTGGTGGTTTGTTTGATTGGGGTTTATTATACGTCCCAAAAAATTGTTTGCTCTCGGTGGAGGCAGCTTATCAATTTTACTGTTTGATATGTACTTGGAAGTCTTTCGAGAAAACGGGTTATGTTGTGTGCATTGAAAATTCTGATGTGAGTGTGAATAAACAGAATGATACATTTGAACACTGGGGAGCAGTTTTAGTGGATGTAGTGAAGAATTGTTTCGATCATTATCGGGCACAGAAAATCGACACCGGCTAACAAATTGTGATTTGAATGCACAAGAATCGTAGAAACTGTGCAGAATAATCAATTCCAAAATTTTTTTTTACCAATGTACTTAGATGTTTTACTAGTCAGTTTCCAAGTGTAAGGATTTCTACTCTATGTAAATTGTCAACAAATTATACTGACCGTAGAAAACATGCACAGACTTTCGAAAATATGAAATGCAGTAATTCGTATCATATTGATTGTTTTTAAATAAATAAGGATATAGTTGCTTTCGTGGAGATATTACGCAACCATTGCCAATGACTGTCAGATAAATTGTACAATGGAGGATGTCTTAATGTGCGAATAAAGACATTGTCAAATATTTGAATTTAATTAGTGCATCCATACGCCTTGAAGATAGTTCGCTGCAGCAGTTCCTTGCTTCATCGTGTTTTCTAGTGGGTTGAGTGGCCCAAGCAGAGTGCCTCTTTATGGTATAGAGTTATGCAATCCAATTGTATAATTCTATGACATAAATTGGTCACCGGGGTACTCCCCTTCTGATGGGAAAGTTCATACAATTCAAGTTGTATGAGTTTTCCACTCAGAAGAGGAATACCTGGCCACTTCAACAAGATATCTATGGATTTATTCCGGTTGGGTGGGTACGAAGGGGCCCCACCACCACCCGTTTGCCCCTCTTTCATTTGTGGGCCATGAACTTCGTCGGGTAATGACGAGGTCACCCCAAGTTCGCCTTTCTTTTCAGGTTCCACTTGTTCTCGTAACAAGTTCTCCCTCCCTCTGTGAGGTTACCTACAATTTTTGCGATCTGCGGTCCAATTCGTGAATGCGAAATTTTTTGTAGTGGGTCCTCGTGCTGGGGAAATGAACCCGCCCCACGACGCCGCAATGCTAGCCTGCCAGCGCATTCACGCGTCTCCAGACGAGGGCATTCTCGGCAGATACCTCCATCTTCTTCTGCCGGGGCAGCAGACCATCGCTGCAGTCCTTCACGGACATTTTTGAAGATTATTATTCACTACAAACCGCTTCACCATCCTTTAGCAATTGGCTATACGACCTTCACTCTACTCATCATACTCACCATAATCATCTGCTGGAAGTGGCGAGTTCACTGGCGAGTGCACTGGCGAGGTCACAGTGATTCCAAAAACTCAAAACCAACACCATCACCAAGAAACCACGTGGATGAAAACTTCACCGTTAACGTCTAATCAATCAGTTGAGGAATCCCTCAACGGGGGGGCAGGAAATGCATAAATACATCACCCTTTGTATGACTCAATCCTACATTAAAATCAAAATCATGCAGTAATTTCTTTCAATACATTGTAATTCGTATCAAAAATAATTAATTACATTCCATCACCATACAATGTATCAAACTCCACACAATGTATTTCCATTCATTATATCCAGACATATTGTCAGCATTTTAATTATCGTTTGACGAAACTTGATCTGCATATAATTTAAACACATTGTTCTTTATCGATCTGTCTTAATCATCATGTGCACATTTGTATTCATCATCTATTTAACTTAAATAAGCATGCTTGGTATTTAATATGTTGTGAACTCAAGTACAGACATTGTCGCGCGCAGATTCCACTTGAAAAATTGTCAGCATTTTTGTCGAACAATATTTTAAATTTTAAGTACACTATCGCGCGAGTGGAATTTGCATGCTATGCACTTTTTATGTATTTAATGATATGGAAGGAAAAAATATACTCACTTGTCGTTTGAACTCCGCAGAGTTTTATTGTGTTGTTGTTTTACTTTTGAGGTGCACACGTTCAAGTGTGTGGGTACAGTTTTGTAGCGGTTTGATTGCAACGTGTAGTCAATCAATAAGGAATTGATTGACTCAGGTCACTACCGTGTGTAGTGATTATTTCGACATAGATCCAGTTGTCTTTGGACTGAGACAAACATTCATTCACGCAAAACCAATTGGTTAAAGTACCAATTGGTTCCCAGTACGTCAATCAAGTGGTGTTGCACCAATTGGTTAACAGCCACAGTAATTCTGTGACTTTCATCGGATTTATCGAGGGTCGATTCATCGCGTCTGGTCAGTTGGCGTTGCACTATCTGATTTCGTGTCACGGATTTCTCGAAGTTTTCGACAAATGGTAAGTATCATAAAATAAGAAACCTACAGTCGAGCCTGCGCCTTTCTGTTTTTATTTTGCGCTTCATGTTTCATTTAGGACACCCTACAAACCATTTATGCGATAAATAATTTGTAGTGGGACTTGGTGCCACGGCACCGGAGACGCTAGCTTGCAAGCGCATACACGCGTTCCTGGACCAAGTCCCCCTCAGTAAGAACATCTGTTTCACTGGAGCAGCCCAACATCGCTGAAAGTCCTTCACGGACAATTAACCTCTTCCAACACTACACCTCAGTAACAAAAAAAAGTAAATACAGTCATCATACAAGCTACTAATACACGAAGAAACAACATGAACTAATAAACGCCAAACTACGATTATGAGTGTGTGGAGTAATGGTAGGTAGGGGCAGTGTGAGATTGGGTAGAGGAGCGAAATAAATCAATAAAATAATGCATGTGATGAAAAACAACATGGTTTGCAGTAAAATACCCACCTTCTGTCCTTGTCACCATAATAAAATATATCTTCTTTCTAAGATGAATCTATTGGGACATATTTCAAACCTAATGATCAAAGTTGATTTTTGAGACATTAAGCTTATAGTCCTTTGCACGAATTTTAAACTTAAAAGTTAAAATCCAAATATTTTTATATCCTCATATTTTGAGTTAACTTGTTTTTGTCACTATCTATCAAATTAGGCCACAACGACAAAATAATTGCACTTCAGCCAAATCGCATCTAAATCAAATTGGAACATATATTTTTATTTGATTTTATCTATTTGAATATCAATATTAAATTAAACAAAGAACTAGTTACCATAAAGTACATATTTCAAATCAGAAACATTTATTTAAGTGAACTGAAACTTTCGATTGCATAAAATAATGTTAAACGAATGTGAAGCAGTCAATAATTTTATTTATTTGATGTAGGAGGCCAATTTTTTTTCTTGAAAAGCTGTCGAGCCTAGCTTTGTCGTGTGAGGATACGCGTTTCGATTCCTTTAAGTCATCCTCAGTGTCTGAAGATGTGACACATCTGGGTCTGCTCACACGACAAAGCTAACAGTATCGCTGGTAAACCCCACATTCAATCAACCAGAGCACGTGGACATGCTTTTGGGAGCTGAATTCTATCATGAGCTCTTAACTCCAGGTCCGTTGAAGCTATCAGAAGCTACTCCCATTCTTCAAAACACAGTATTTGGATGCATAATGTCTGGAAGAGTCAATCAGGATCATGTGGGACATGCTACGTGTGGTGTCTTCACTGCAGGAGAAGAAGTCACTAACGAGCTGATAGAGCGATTTTGGAGGATCGATGAGGTTACTGACAATCAGCCAGCTCTATCAGTAACGGAAATAAGGTGTGAGATCCATGTCTCGGAGAATACCACCAGATTGGAAAACAGTCGATTCTCGGTCCAATTGCCCTTCCTAGATGACCCATCAACATTGGGAGAGTCTCGAAGAACAGCATTCAATCGGCTGTGTTCTCTCGAAAAACGTTTGGCTAAGGACTCAACCTTAAAAGAACAATATAATGAATTCATGAAGGAATACGAGTCTCTGAATCACATGACTAGAATCAATTCCAAGGATATACCAGAGAGACACTAGGTGATACAACACCATTGTGTACTAAAGCCCGAAAGTACATCCACAAAACTGCGAGTGGTATTTGATGCTTCATCAAAAACTAGTTCTGGGTCATCACTCAATGATGTTTTGAACAAGGGTCCAACAGTTCAGCCGGAGTTATTCACCATTTTGCTACGCTTCCGGATACCAACTTATGTTTTGACTGCCGACATTCAAAAGATTTATTGGCAGATATTCATGCATCCGGAGGATAGACAATACCAAATTATATTATGGCACGACAATCCATCAAAACCAATGCGCTACTACCAACTCAACACCGTCACATACGGAACCCGGGCAGCACCATATTTGGCAACCAAATGCCTTCAAAAGCTTGCAGAAGACAACCGCCAGAGGTACCCGTTGGGATCAGTAGCGCTTAATGATCACTTTTATGTGGATGATGGGTTGGTGGGCTCTAATTCGTTGGTGGAAGCCCTTGAAATTCGAAGACAGTTAACTGAATTACTGAACTTGGCCGGTTTCAGCCTTCGCAAATGGTGTGCCAACCACAAGCGACTCTTGGATTGCATTTTGCCGGAACATCGAGAGGTCAGCTTGGATTTGGAGGAGATCCTCACCATTATGGTTGCTTTGCTGCTTCTACCGCTAGTTTTGGCATCACCAGTTCATATAATAAAATTCAAAAACTCACCAGGCATTCATTTTGAGCAGATTTCAACCATTCAACCCATAGCAGCCGAGTGGAATCTAATAATCTACTACGACATCAAACCCATTTGGAAGGGCATTGTATGTGGATCATTCATCGGAACTCCTCTTGTCAAGCCTTGATCAAACAATTCAATCATGTTATTAATGAGCTACAGCTGAATGAGGTCTTGCTGACCAGGAAACGTGCTAAACAAGCGCCATTGACCTGGTCGGCAGCATCGCGCACTCACTTTTTGGTATTTTGGACACGGAATATGCACAACAAATGGCCAACACCATTGATAATGTTAAGGCAAATGAAGATCACCTCTTTAATCTTCTCAAGAACCAGACATCAATTCTTGATGCCACCATCAACATCATTAAAACGGATCAGGCACAGATCAATAAAATCTTTGGTGACTTGGAAAAACGAATTAATGACATGGCACACAAGCTCCAGGAGCATGATGTTCAAGAATATCAACTAAAGCTCTCACAGTTAGTAACCACTTTGTTTATTCAGCTCACATTAAGAGCCTCCAGCTTGCAAAGGGTGCAAGCCCTGTTAATAGACGTTCTCATTGACATCCACCATGGAAAACTCAGCCCAATGTTGTTACCAGTCGACCAAATTCAACAGGAGGTCCACAAAATAAAGGCTCATTTAGCACCACCTCTCCAACTACCAATCCAGGACAACGATCCAACCACGTTTTACAAACTAATGTCGATAGAAGGTGCCGCCACCCAAGGTTATTTTATCTTCAACATAAAATTGCCATTGACCAACCAAGAGCGATTTCATGTATTCCGTCTATCGCCAATTCCAATGATAGTTAACAACACCATGGTTGCCATCAAATCAAGGATCTCGTTGTTGGCTATAAACAATCTTAGGGACAAATACCTACCAGTAACATCCGAGATGTTGCGAAATTGCATTGAGAATCCACCAAACTACCTCCTGTGTCCCAGCATACAAACCATTCATACATCCGTATCCAGCTAGTTGGCATGTGAAGTGAACCTGCTCAACAAAAACAGCAATGCTTTATGTCCCTTAACAAAACTTATTGACGAATACATGTGCATACTACAAGGGGTCAATCATTGGATATTCGCAGTTAAGAAACCAACCAATCTCAATGCAGTCTGCGGTGCCAATCACTTTCAAGTTACATTGGAATATGCTGGACTTTTGGAACTTCAATCTGAGTGCTCATTGAGGAACACGCAACTGCAGCTGAACAGCTATAGCGTTTATAACAACATCAGTCAATTATCCTACATATCATTTCCAAATTTAAATATCTCTTCAGATTTACCGGTTACAGGAGACTTCAGAGTTTACAATGCTACTCCGTATGCTGCCGATGTCAGTGATCTTGCAACACTACAGCAATTATTAGCAAACCAGCAAAATTCTGCACTACCTAATGATATTCAGCAACCGCTTCACCATCCTTTAGCAATTGGCTATACGACCTTCATTCTACTCATCATACTCACCATAATCATCTGCTGGAAGTGGCGAGTTCACTGGCGAGTGCACTGGCGAGGTCACAGTGATTCCAAAAACTCAAAACCGACACCATCACCAAGAAACCACGTGGATGAAAACTTCACCGTTAACGTCTAATCAATCAGTTGAGGAATCCCTCAACGGGGGGGCAGGAGTAGGGGTAGTTTGTACGTTCTAACGCACTTTTTTCATACAAATTTCAAATGTTGGCGAGGGTGTGTGTCTTGGGTGTATGGGTGTTTGTATTAGGGTGGTACAGTTAGGTGCCTGCGATAAGAAGGTATGAGTCTGGAATAGGTGTGGATGTTATGGATGGTTGCGGCGAGGGTGTGTGTCTAGGGTATGTGGATATGCGTATCAGATTAGTGTAAGTGCGGGCCTTAGGTATGTGGGTATGTGTACAAGATTGGTATAGGTGGATACCAGGGGTGAGAAGGTATGGGTCTAAGGTAAATATACATCTGTATCTTGGTTAGGTAGGTAAGTATTCCAGGTCTTAGTAGCCTCTAATGGTAAATGGTGAAACTAGGCATATTGACTATAGTCTAGGATAGTCCCATATTTTCAATCAATAGATTAAAGACCTAGATTTCTCAGCGTGTTTATACTTTGGCGCTTTTAGCAGTCGATAATTATACTATTCATGGTTGTTATTCATCTATAGTGGAAAGATTTTTTATATATTCATTGCTTCTAGTTTGCGAGTAGTTTTGTTATTGATCTTTGGTGGAAGTGCTTCTCGGGTCTTTTACGCTTCTAGCGGTAGATAGTTTTTTAGCCATGACTAATTTAATGTATATGTTAGGAGGTCCATGTCTAGAGTTGATAACTTGAAGTATTAAGGTTGTTGATCAATTAGGGAAGCTCTATGGATAGGTTTACTGCTTATAGCGACGAGCGATTTACGTGCTGAACGTTTTTTATGGTGCGATTGGCTGCGTGGTGATGACGGGTGCTTGTATAGATGGATGACTGTGATATTGATGGGTGATGGACTGGTCTGTCAGCGCGTATTCTAAGCCATGGGAATTTACTTCATGGGCGCTTGGATAAGGAACGCGTTGCAGCGATTAGTGTCTTTGGCTAAGGATAGATGGCCGCGTGTGGAAATGGTCGATTCGCTTGATCATGCTAGCCGTGCCGGAAGTTTTTATGATGCGGGTAGTTGTGTGGGATGGAGGGTGCTGCTATAGATGGCTGGCTTTGCATTATGGATGGGCGACGGGCTTGCCTTTCGACGGGTGTTCTAAGGCGTGAGAATTTGCTTCATGGGTGCTTGCTTAAGGTACGTTTTTGCTCCTCGTTTGATGTCTGTGGTTAAAGATGGACGGTATTGTAGATGTGATGCGTGTCGCTTGCTGGAGGAAGTAATTTGAGGTGTACGTTTCACCCAAGGCGGATGTTATGAGCCGTAGAAATTTGCCTCGTGAGCGTTTGGTTAAGTTTCCGCGTTGCTCATCAAAGGGTGCCTATCTTTAAGTATGGACTACCTTGTAGACAATTCGGAATGATTTGCGTCGCTTGTCAGAGGATCGTGATTGCGGTGTAGATTTGCTCGGCGGCGAGTTCTGTTAAGCATGGAAATTAACCTCGGGGGATGCGTGGCATGTGCAAGTGATTTTGCTTGTTAAGAGTAGTGTTTCGTACGTATAGACTTCCCCGTCGGCGGGAGTTTTAAGGCATCGGAATCTACAGCGTGGAAGAGAAGTGGCATGGCATACATTGCATTGCAATATGGTTTTGCTTGATGGAGGCAGTTTTTCTTGTTGTGTTGGCCGTGGGCAGCGGGTAACGTGATGCGCGGCATTGAGACGTGTTTCCATAAATGTCCATTCACAGATGCGCCTGTTCTAGTTTGCTGATTATTATTTACATTGTTCGTTTTCAGTTTCTTTTTGCTTGAATACGTCGTTTCTTTGTTTTGTGACTCATTGCTATTGTATATTATTGCTTTTATCGGTTTCATTAAATACTACTTTAAGAATCGTCTACAATGTATTTTGTTCGGTTAGACTACTATGTTGATTGCTCAAATCCATGGATGCAGTGAAAGAGATGATGCGTTCTTGATATTTAGTATAGTATTAAATTTTAGTTTGCTTGTAGCAGCATTTTGTTTGTCTTCATCATCATCACTTATTTCTTAAAGCAGTTTCTATACTTCATTCTCTGATTTTACTATTATGTAGAAGTATGGCACTACATTCATTTTTTTTCTTTACTATAGGATGCTCGTTGGTTTTGTTCAAAAATTCTGATAATTTCTTCCAAGACGAGTTATTTTTTCAAATTAATGATCTTGTAGTGCATGAGATGGTGATAATTTTGTTCGTACATCATATGATTTGTCCCTTTTGATAAGTGCTTGGGTCTATTTTTTAGATCAATATGTTGACATGTATGTTTTGGGTATCTATTCTAAATTTGAGATTATTTATGGATGTTGTATAGGAAAGATATTACGGTTTATGGCTTCTGGAATGCTACTTTTTTATGATGGATGTAGAAATCATCGTGGTGGTCCTAATGAGTAGGAATATGGACGCATTTTCATTGACATTAGGGGTTTGCTGGTATTATGGTATTATTCGTTGGTTATGTCCATAATGCATGAAAAAATATTTTTAGTCCTATATGACGGCATTATATGCATGCACTAGATTAAATGAATTTTTATATTTACTTTGAATTACGTGTTGTTATTGTGGGTCTGTATTATTTAGTTTAGTTAGTTTCATAAGTGTCAGTATAATATAGAGTTAAACTATTATTTTATGCTTGTCTCATATTCTTCACAGTATGTATGATTTTTCGACATTTCCGGATCTCGTTAGCCATATCTGCATTAGGAACTTGATGATGTTTTGAGTATGAGAATTTTTAATTTGTTATCTCCTTTGGAATGCTTGCATGCATGGATGATGCCATTTAGTTGATACTTTTCGGATGCATATTATCGCTTTATCGCTCATACTTTGTGTGCTTGTATTAAGCGTAAAGCCACTTCTGCTATATTCATATACATTTTCAATATTTGAGCATTGAGTAAAATACGTATTTATTACATTTTAAATATACTGGATTTATCATCATAGGGATTTTCGGCTATATTCATATACATTTTCAATATTTGAGCATTGTAAAATACGTATTTCCTACATTTTTAAATATGCTAGATTTAACATCATAGGGATTTTCGGGTATGCTCAATGACATATTCAAGTATTATTTTCACATAAGTAAAATATATTCTTATTGAGTTTTTTCTTATCAGAATTTTTTTCTGCTGGACGCTTGGTTAATTTTTTATAGGTTTGAAGAAGATCTAATTATTTTTCAACATATAGGGTATGTTTTGGGTTGGCACACTGCTACTATAGATCACTTAGGCTAATGTTTATGTAAGATAGTTCGGTATACATAACGATGTGTGGTAGCATATGAGTTTATGGTAGGCTATTTTTAGATCGATCTCATCGCATCTTGTATAGACAAGTAGCATATGTTATGAAGTGTTCTTGATAAGGATGGTCGCGAGTCATTGTAGGATGTTAAGAGATGATCATTACTTTCAGGAGGTGTTTGTCTGCTGGTAATTTGATGAACAGATGTACACTTGAGTTGAGTGAACTCATGCGGGTTTTCTTTTCCATCGTTAGATATTTTTGAATGGTAGAGCTAAGTGTTTGATATTTGGGAGTTTCGGATGTGCTAGAAATGTTTAGATTTTTTTTTTTTGGTTTGTTGTTTGAGGTGTTTGTTTACTTGAGCAGTGTTAGATTAGTTGTTAAAATAAAAAGACTGTGTTTCTTTCTAATAGAAATAATTTATCGAGTAATGCTATTTTTTGTTATATATATAAATGAATTTTCATACAATTTACAACACACCTGATAAATGGCTTGATATATTTATGAATTCTATAGCATATTGAACAATTTTCAAGTTGACTCAACGTAGGTTTATTCAGCTGCACTGATTCTGGTTTAGGACCATACAAATGTATAGTAAGTCCTCTCACATCTTTTTTAATGTTTATTGTACAATTTATATAGGAATTCAATATCCTCAGCATATCATTGTAGCTTATATCCCCTTCACTCTAGTGCATACTGTTGATGTTTCAATTCCAATATCGTTTTGGTTGTATGTTATGAGAACAGTATGTTCCTTAATGAATTACTGATGAGGATTTCCCGATACAAATTGAATATCAATTATAAACTTTTTCATTCTAATAGCACTCACCACTAGTTGGTTCTGGTCTTGTTTAGAATGTTTATACTACCCGGTGCTATGAATTATTACTTTGTCGTATGTACTCGAGACTGTGGGATTATATAATGTTTTATGAGTGTAAAAATATTTCTTGTCTCTTGATCATATGAATGACAAATGCATGTATCAGTGCCTGATTTCGTATTAGAGTTGGACCAGTCACATATTTGGTAGTGTATTCCATGTTTATTAGATACTTTCTCACCCATATTATCATATTTAAGCACATAATTTTCGATGCGTATCCGATGTTCAAGCTAAATGTCATGGTACTCTTCCATGAAGTATAGGATGACCATTGTAACAGATCTCATCGCGTTGAAAGTGTTTTAACCTCTGACGTATTAGTTTTCTTGGCATTTTTTAAATAGTTGGATTTAGGACCACTTTTTTGATGAATTTTAAAAACCTCATATGACCCGTAGAATAATATGTGATCTAGTGTTAGAAAAAAAGATGTGCTACCTTGAAGTTAACATATATTGATGTTCTAGTTTGTACAGTACAGCTAAGATAAAGGTCAGTTCCTCAATATTACACTTCAGTATATTATAGACTCAAGAGATTATACTTGATTTCAAAGCCTTTCACAATAGTTTGTAGTTTTCCAAGTCTCAATTTACAATTTCCTAATGAATAATTCCTTTTAGTGAAGTAAAACATTGTTTATAGGGTTTTTAGTATTTTATTTCATCACATGGAAAATTAGAACGTTACATAGTACTGGTATTTCATAAAAAAGCCTAGAGTAGTTTATATTTACAAATGATGTTTGAGTTGGAGTGAAAAAGTCGTTGATATCCAGTTTAAGTACGCTTTTTTCTCTGCATCTTGCACAATATTGGTCATAGTATTCCTTCACACAATCGGTAAGCAAATTGTTGTATTGCATGACAATGTTGAAAAAATCCATCAAGATGAAAAGCGTGAAGAGCTCGGGATGTTTAAGTATTAGTCTATCGCCTCCAATAGGTATGTAGAAGAGTTCAAGAAGTTCAAGCTGATTTGCAGGGAATTCATCTACTCTATCCTTGAGATCAATGAAGTATTGGCGAAGTGAAGTCCATTGACTGTTATCTAACTCCAACTTATTTTGTCCACTGCATCTGAAGATTATTTTTGCTTGAAATGTCAGCGGGTCAAATCCAAGTATTACTTTGCTTTTGTGGAAGCCTTCATCAAGATAGTATGTATAGTTCAGCAAGAGGTTTTTCTCATAGATTCGTTGTTTCTCTCGATTCTTTTTTAGTTTCTTCTCTTTCTTGTTCACTTTTCTGGCTGAAGTAGCCTTACCAGTCTGGCTGGCCTTTCCATGCTTCTGACTAACTGACGAAGTTACTGGATCTGCTCCGATCATTTTAAATGACTGCTTCTCGTAGTAAAACTAAATATGTATATTTATTACACCAGCATATATATTCACTTTTCTGAATTTACGGATGGAGGAGGGGTCAAGTTCAGTATATGTTGATAATTCTATTGCATAAGTAAACATGTTTAGCCCTTGGATGCTGTAATGTTGCTTACCGTCATGATTTAAATTCAAAGATAAGAAAGTGCTATGGAGTTAAGATTTGAACCACCATGCTAACAGGAGTAGGAGTCAGTAACAGGAAATGACACTTTGCTCCGTATTTTCTTTAGAATTTTTAGGAGTACTGCTGGACTACAATAGATTACTTCTAGGCTGATTAGCTGTCTTTTTATCTGTTAAACTATCTATTTAGCTGTCGCTTTTGCTGATAAGCTGTCTATCTTATGTGTAATGCTGTCTATGTAGCTGTCTTTTAAGCCGATTCCATGTCTGTTTAGCTGAGATGCTATCCTCTTGAGCTGTCTGTGTAGCTGTCGCTTTTGCTGATGAGCTGTCTATTTTATGTATAATGCTGTCTATGCAGCTGTCTATTTAGCTGATGCCCTGTCTGTTTAGTTGTTATGCTGTCTGCTGAGCTAACCGTTTAGCTGATAAAGCCGTCTGTTTAGCTGGTAAGTTGTCTATGTAGCTATCTTTTTAGCTGATGTCCTGTCTGCTTAGTTGATATGCATCTCTTGAGCTGTCATATAGCTATCTTTAGTTGATAAGTTGAGTGTTTGACCTAACGTGCTATCTTCTATTCGGTGAATTTATTTGTTTGTTAGTAATTATTTATCCATAAAAAAATTCTAACTTTCCATACAGTTGCAGTCAGCTTTTTTTACACCTTACTTTAAATGTCATATGCTCATTACGATTTACGTTAGGCCTATTGGTTACAAAGACTGCATGTTAATCATCTTCCAAGTTATTCGTAGACATACATGGGTCAGACAAGAATATTCACGTCTAGGTTGCTGTTCTGGTAAATAAATCTTGAGTAGGAGGAAGCCATTATTAGTTGCTCGAGAATTATTTGATCGTATTTCATGCTGATATATTCTTCATAAGATTGAGTCAATACACACTTCTTTTTTCATGTGCATCAGTTTTTCTCCTGACCCCTGTCCACCTTATCTGTAGGAACCCCTTTTGACAGCAATTTGAGTTCACTTTTCCAATCTTTACTTGTCTTCATAGGACTTGCGGTCCGTCATTATTTTTTAAGTAAATAATGCTTGAGACTCTTACCGCCCACAATGATGGTCCGTTGCATTGAAATCATGCTGCTATACTTATGAACTTATCCAAAATGCTCAAAAATCGTATGATCCCTTGGATCAGCCATTTGAATCATTTTGTAAAGCACAAACTTGTTGAGTAAATCTCTACTGCATGCAAACCATTGCTAGGGCCTTAACATGAGGTCATTTAGCCTCTTGTTTAGTCGATGTATTAAGGGCTTATAGTGGAACTTATTAAGTATATTGAATCATCTTGGGTTCCTCATGTATGATCAACCCTTTTGCATTATCCGGGATATGCAGAAAGATCAGTATGTTAGGACCGGAGCGATTTTTCCCTATCATTGAACAATTGAGTAAAATTTTAGTCCCTCCAACTGACTAAAAATCTGTCATTGATCCGTTTTCAGAAGAGTTTTGAATGGTTTTGATGACTCAATGCTGCATCATTACTGTAATGAGAGACAGCGCCCGCCTTCAGGTGCAGGGCCATGGACGCGGGATGGTTTTGTGTGGGTGCGGTGTTCAGGGATAACATATTTCAGTGTTTATCTGACGCCTAACGAGGCAATGCGATCTTTTCGAACCAAACTCGATGCCCTGGAGGACGCTGTCTCGAACACAGAGGGCCACATGCTGGTCGGGGGAGACTTCAACGCTAGAGCCATTGAATGGGGTATGCTACAATCCGACCCAAGGGGAAAGCAAATCTTGGACATAGCGGCCAGAACAGCGCTTTTTGTCCTAAATACTGGTAACACTCCTACTTTCCGCCGCTGGGGTTGCGTAGGAACCATACCCGATGTGACACTCGCTTCGGAGCCCCTGGTACCCAGAGTACACAACTGGCGAGTACTAGAGGACTACTCGGCTAGTGATCACCAGTATATAGCTGTTGAGATTCACGACGGTGCCACTCTGCGTGCATATGCCCAAACTTCAATCCTCGGATGGAGGACTGGGAGGATGGACGTTGAGAGGTTTGCTGACGCGCTTACGGCAGGCGCACCGTTGCTCGGAGCTCCGCCAGGGAGTGGAGGGCCTACAGCCAAGGATTTGGTGAACTCAACTATGAATACCATCATAGCTGCTTGCGAGTCTTCTATGCCCCGTCGGAGACCCCGACATGGTAAGCCTCCAGTATACTGGTGGTCAAACGAGATCGCCGAACAAAGAAGCGAGTGTCACAAACTTCGGCGAGAGGCTCAGCGGGCGCGAACACGGGACGAGGCAGACACTAGGCTAGCAGCATACAGGTCCGGCAGGAAATATCTTCGCAGGCTTATTAACAAGAGCAAGGCCCGATGCTGGCAAGACCTCGTGGACGATGTAAATAGGGATCCGTGGGGCCTTGGCTACAAGCTGGTCATGGGGAAACTTGGTGCCCTACGGAAGCCTTGTATACATGACGCGGAAAAGATGGACGCGATAGTGCGGGGACTCTTCCCCGCCCATCCCGTCCGTGTTGACGCTGTCCATGGTGAAACAGCAGTCGAGTGCCCACTCTTCACACAGCTGGAACTGGAGGAGGCAGTCCTCTCCCTGAAAGCGAGGAAGGCTCCAGGTCCAGATGGTGTTCCAGCTGAGGTTTTGCAGCTCGTCTATCACCATTGTCCTGACTTGCTGCTCAGCACATTCAACGCTTGCCTACGGGACGGGGTTTTCCCGGTACGATGGAAGGTGGCGAGGCTCGTGCTGGTCAGCAAGGGGAAGGGAAATCCCGAATCGCCGTCTGCATATCGCCTGTTATGCATGCTAGACACAGCTGGGAAAGTGCTAGAGAAACTCATCAAGGGGAGACTCACTGACGCGATTCGTGGTGCTGGGGACCTACCTTCTCGGCACTACGGCTTTAGAGCAGGACGTTCTACCATTGATGCGATTGCAGAGGTGGTGAACGAGGTCCAAAAGGCAAAGGCATATAGTCGCACCCAGCGACGGATCGTCCTGTTGGTGACACTCGACGTCAGGAATGCCTTCAACTCCGCTAGATGGGTGGATATTCTGGACACGCCGGAAAACTCTTTTCAAGTTCCAGAATATCTAATGCGGCTTTTGAGGAACTACCTAAAGGACCGAAGCCTGCTCTTAGACACGACACAGGGCCAACGAAGGATGGAAATTACATCGGGTGTTGCCCAGGGATCTATCCTTGGTCCGGACCTGTGGAACGTGTCTTACGACGGGCTACTGAGACTTGAGATGCCAGATGAGTCGTGCTTGGTCGGCTATGCGGATGATGTTGCGGCTCTGGTCGCCGGACGCACCGTTGAACAAGCGCAACTTAGGCTAGGTATGCTAATGCGCCGAGTGAGGAACTGGATGACTGCTCGCGGGCTCAGTTTAGCACTGGAGAAAACCGAAGTGGTCATCTTGACAAAAAAGAGAATCCCTAGAGTAAGGATGATCAGTATTGGAGATATACAGATCGAATCGAAGCCAGCGGTGAAGTACCTGGGGCTACTGATCGACTCGAAGATGAGTTTCTCTGAGCAAATCAGGGCAACGGCTGAGAAGGCTGCTTCGGGAATATCGGCCCTGAGTCGACTTATGGCCAACGTAGGGGGACCCAGCCCATCAAGAAGACGCCTCTTGATGAGTGCTGTAGGGTCAGTGCTACTGTACGGGGCAGAGGTATGGGGCGACGCTCTCAGCAAGGCGGTATACCGAAAACGATTGGCACAGGTGCAGAGAAGAGGAGCACTGAGAATTGCATCTTCGTATCCAACAGTTTCCGACTCGGCGGTGAGAGTGATTGCAGTCGTGATACCTGTCGCCCTCCTTGCTAGAGAATGCCGCGCTATTTACCTGCGCCGAAACGAGGATGCGAGGGAGATCGTTGTTCGATAGGAGAGACAACGCTCGCTCAACGATTGGCAGCAGTCTTGGAGGAATTGCACGAAGGGAAGGTGGACTGCGCGCCTCATCCCGGATGTGAGACCGTGGCTAAATCGAAGGCATGGTGAGACTGACTTCTATCTGACCCAGCTTTTGAGCGGGCACGGGTTTTTTCAGTCTTACCTGCACAAGATCGGCAAGTCACGGTCTTCCGATTGTCGGTTTTGCCCAGGAGAGGAGGACAATGCCTGTCATACATTTTTTGCGTGTACCAAATGGGCCAGGCTGCGAAGGGAACTCTACAGGGAGACGGGAGAGCTCACCCCGGATAATATAGTTGCGGTGATGCTCGAATCGGTTGACAAATGGAACCAGGTGGCACATTATGCTCGGGCAGTCCTAAAATATAAAAGGGACTCACAGCAGCCGGAGGCACTGGGGCTGGGGGATCGCTCTTCTGGCAATTCCTCTTCCCCTCTCCCCTCCCGCTAGGAAACGGACTCCCCAGCTTGAAGGCGCCCCACGGCGTAACAAAACGAGACCTGGCCCGAAGTAATGTGTCAAACGGTTCCAGGCTAGGTTCTCAGATTGACAGGGGAGGTGTTTAGTGGGTAGTCCAAAGGTATCCTCCACGGGAGTCCCACACTGCCAGACTCGGCGGGCATAAATGCCTTCACCTCCCTACCACAAAAAAAAAGGGCTAAACATGTTTACTTATGCAATAGAATTATCAACATATACTCAACTTGACCCCTCCTCCATCCGTAAATTCAGAAAAGTGAATATATATGCTGGTGTAATAAATATTCATATTTAGTTTTACTACGAGAAGCAGTCATTTAAAATGATCGGAGCAGATCCAGTAACTTCGTCAGTTAGTCAGAAGCATGGAAAGGCCAGCCAGACTGGTAAGGCTACTTCAGCCAGAAAAGTGAACAAGAAAGAGAAGAAACTAAAAAGGAATTGAGAGAAACAACGAATCTATGAGAAAAACCTCTTGCTGAACTATACATACTATCTTGATGAAGGCTTCCACAAAAGCAAAGTAATACTTGGATTTGACCCGCTGACATTTCAAGCAAAAATAATCTACAGATGCAGTGGACAAAATAAGTTGGAGTTAGATAACAGTCAATGGACTTCACTTCGCCAATACTTCATTGATCTCAAGGATAGAGTAGATGAATTCCCTGCAAATCAGCTTGAACTTCTTGAACTCTTCTACATACCTATTGGAGGCGATAGACTAATACTTAAACATCCCGAGCTCTTCACGCTTTTCATCTTGATGGATTTTTTCAACATTGTCATGCAATACAACAATTTGCTTACCGATTGTGTGAAGGAATACTATGACCAATATTGTGCAAGATGCAGAGAAAAAAGCGTACTTAAACTGGATATCAACGACTTTTTCACTCCAACTCAAACATCATTTGTAAATATAAACTACTCTAGGCTTTTTTATGAAATACCAGTACTATGTAACGTTCTAATTTTCCATGTGATGAAATAAAATACTAAAAACCCTATAAACAATGTTTTACTTCACTAAAAGGAATTATTCATTAGGAAATTGTAAATTGAGACTTGGAAAACTACAAACTATTGTGAAAGGCTTTGAAATCAAGTATAATCTCTTGAGTCTATAATATACTGAAGTGTAACATTGAGGAACTGACTCTTATCTTAGCTATACTGTACAAACTAGAACATCAATATATGTTAACTTCAAGGTAGCACATCTTTTTTTCTAACACTAGACTACATATTATTCTACGGATCATATGAGTTTTTTAAAATTCATCAAAAAAGTGGTCCTAAATCCAACTATTTAAAAAATGCCAAGAAAACTAATACGTCAGAGGTTAAAACACTTTCAACGCGATGAGATCTGTTACAATGGTCATCCTATATTCATGGAAGAGTACCATGACATTTTTCTTGAACATCGGATACGCATCGAGAATTATGTGCTTAAATATGATAATATGGTTGAGAAAGTATCTAATAAACATGGAATACACTACCAAATATGTGACTGGTCCAACTCTAATACGACATCAGGCACTGATACATGCATTTGTCATTCATATGATCAAGAGACAAGAAATATTTTTACACTCATAAAACATTATATAATCCCGCAGTCTCGAGCACATACGACAAAGTAATAATTCATAGCACCGGGTAGTATAAACATTCTAAACAAGACCAGAACCAACTAGTGGTGAGTGCTATTAGAATGAAAAAGTTTATAATTGATATACAATTTGTATCGGGAAATCCTCATCAGTAATTCATTAAGGAACATACTCTTCTCATAACATACAACCAAAACGATATTGGAATTGAAACATCAACAGTATGCACTAGAGTGAAGGGGATATAAGCTACAATGATATGCTGAGGATATTGAATTCCTATATAAATTGTACAATAAACATTATAAAAGATGTGAGAGGACTTACTATACATTTGTATGGTCCTAATGCAGAAATAGTGCAGCTGAATAAACCTAGGTTGAGTCAACTTGAAAATTGTTCAATATGCTATAGAATTCATAAATATATCAAGCCATTTATCAGGTGTGTTGTAAATTGTATGAAAATTTATTTATATCACATCGTTATGTATACCGAACTATCTTACATAAACATTAGCCTAAGTGATCTATAGTAGCAGTGTGCCAACCCAAAACATACCCTATATGTTGAAAAATAATTAGATCTTCTTCAAACCTATAAAAAATCAACCAAGCGTCCAGCAGAAAAAAATTTTGATAAGAAAAAACTCAATAAGAATATATTTTACTTATGTGAAAATAATACTTGAATATGTCATTGAGCATACCCGAAAATCCCTATGATGTTAAATCTAGCATATTTAAAAATGTAGGAAATACGTATTTTACAATGCTCAAATATTGAAAATGTATATGAATATAGCCGAAAATCCCTATGATGATAAATCCAGTATATTTAAAATGTAATAAATACGTATTTTACTCAATGCTCAAATATTGAAAATGTATATGAATATAGCAGAAGTGGCTTTACGCTTAATACAAGCACACAAAGTATGAGCAATAAAGCGATAATATGCATCCGAAAAGTATCAACTAAATGGCATCATCCATGCATGCAAGCATTCCAAAGGAGATAACAAATTAAAAATTCTCATACTCAAAACATCATCAAGTTCCTAATGCAGATATGGCTAACGAGATCCGGAAATGTCGAAAAATCATACATACTGTGAAGAATATGAGACAAGCATAAAATAATAGTTTAACTCTATATTATACTGACACTTATGAAACTAACTAAACTAAATAATACAGACCCACAATAACAACACGTAATTCAAAGTAAATATAAAAATTCATTTAATCTAGTGCATGCATATAATGCCGTCATATAGGACTAAAAATATTTTTTCATGCATTATGGACATAACCAACGAATAATACCATAATACCAGCAAACCCCTAATGTCAATGAAAATGCGTCCATATTCCTACTCATTAGGACCACCACGATGATTTCTACATCCATCATAAAAAAGTAGCATTCCAGAAGCCATAAACCGTAATATCTTTCCTATACAACATCCATAAATAATCTCAAATTTAGAATAGATACCCAAAACATACATGTCAACATATTGATCTAAAAAATAGACCCAAGCACTTATCAAAAGGGACAAATCATATGATGTACGAACAAAATTATCACCATCTCATGCACTACAAGATCATTAATTTGAAAAAATAACTCGTCTTGGAAGAAATTATTAGAATTTTTGAACAAAACCAACGAGCATCCTATAGTAAAGAAAAAAAATGAATGTAGTGCCATACTTCTACATAATAGTAAAATCAGAGAATGAAGTAGGTTGAGTCAACTTGAAAATTGTTCAATATGCTATAGAATTCATAAATATATCAAGCCATTTATCAGGTGTGTTGTAAATTGTATGAAAATTTATTTATATCACATCGTTATGTATACCGAACTATCTTACATAAACATTAGCCTAAGTGATCTATAGTAGCAGTGTGCCAACCCAAAACATACCCTATATGTTGAAAAATAATTAGATCTTCTTCAAACCTATAAAAAATCAACCAAGCGTCCAGCAGAAAAAAATTTTGATAAGAAAAAACTCAATAAGAATATATTTTACTTATGTGAAAATAATACTTGAATATGTCATTGAGCATACCCGAAAATCCCTATGATGTTAAATCTAGCATATTTAAAAATGTAGGAAATACGTATTTTACAATGCTCAAATATTGAAAATGTATATGAATATAGCCGAAAATCCCTATGATGATAAATCCAGTATATTTAAAATGTAATAAATACGTATTTTACTCAATGCTCAAATATTGAAAATGTATATGAATATAGCAGAAGTGGCTTTACGCTTAATACAAGCACACAAAGTATGAGCAATAAAGCGATAATATGCATCCGAAAAGTATCAACTAAATGGCATCATCCATGCATGCAAGCATTCCAAAGGAGATAACAAATTAAAAATTCTCATACTCAAAACATCATCAAGTTCCTAATGCAGATATGGCTAACGAGATCCGGAAATGTCGAAAAATCATACATACTGTGAAGAATATGAGACAAGCATAAAATAATAGTTTAACTCTATATTATACTGACACTTATGAAACTAACTAAACTAAATAATACAGACCCACAATAACAACACGTAATTCAAAGTAAATATAAAAATTCATTTAATCTAGTGCATGCATATAATGCCGTCATATAGGACTAAAAATATTTTTTCATGCATTATGGACATAACCAACGAATAATACCATAATACCAGCAAACCCCTAATGTCAATGAAAATGCGTCCATATTCCTACTCATTAGGACCACCACGATGATTTCTACATCCATCATAAAAAAGTAGCATTCCAGAAGCCATAAACCGTAATATCTTTCCTATACAACATCCATAAATAATCTCAAATTTAGAATAGATACCCAAAACATACATGTCAACATATTGATCTAAAAAATAGACCCAAGCACTTATCAAAAGGGACAAATCATATGATGTACGAACAAAATTATCACCATCTCATGCACTACAAGATCATTAATTTGAAAAAATAACTCGTCTTGGAAGAAATTATTAGAATTTTTGAACAAAACCAACGAGCATCCTATAGTAAAGAAAAAAAATGAATGTAGTGCCATACTTCTACATAATAGTAAAATCAGAGAATGAAGTATAGAAACTGCTTTAAGAAATAAGTGATGATGATGAAGACAAACAAAATGCTGCTACAAGCAAACTAAAATTTAATACTATACTAAATATCAAGAACGCATCATCTCTTTCACTGCATCCATGGATTTGAGCAATCAACATAGTAGTCTAACCGAACAAAATACATTGTAGACGATTCTTAAAGTAGTATTTAATGAAACCGATAAAAGCAATAATATACAATAGCAATGAGTCACAAAACAAAGAAACGACGTATTCAAGCAAAAAGAAACTGAAAACGAACAATGTAAATAATAATCAGCAAACTAGAACAGGCGCATCTGTGAATGGACATTTATGGAAACACGTCTCAATGCCGCGCATCACGTTACCCGCTGCCCACGGCCAACACAACAAGAAAAACTGCCTCCATCAAGCAAAACCATATTGCAATGCAATGTATGCCATGCCACTTCTCTTCCACGCTGTAGATTCCGATGCCTTAAAACTCCCGCCGACGGGGAAGTCTATACGTACGAAACACTACTCTTAACAAGCAAAATCACTTGCACATGCCACGCATCCCCCGAGGTTAATTTCCATGCTTAACAGAACTCGCCACCGAGCAAATCTACACCGCAATCACGATCCTCTGACAAGCGACGCAAATCATTCCGAATTGCCTACAAGGTCGTCCATACTTAAAGATAGGCACCCTTTGATGAGCAACGCGGAAACTTAACCAAACGCTCACGAGGCAAATTTCTACGGCTCATAACATCCGCCTTGGGTGAAACGTACACCTCAAATTACTTCCTCCAGCAAGCGACACGCATCACATCTACAATACCGTCCATCTTTAACCACAGACATCAAACGAGGAGCAAAAACGTACCTTAAGCAAGCACCCATGAAGCAAATTCTCACGCCTTAGAACACCCGTCGAAAGGCAAGCCCGTCGCCCATCCATAATGCAAAGCCAGCCGTCTATAGCAGCGCCCTCCATCCCACAAAACTACCCGCATCATAAAAACTTCCGGCACGGCTAGCATGATCAAGCGAATCGACCATTTCCACACGTGGCCGTCTATCCTTAGCCAAAGACACTAATCGCTGCAACGCGTTCCTTATCCAAGCGCCCATGAAGTAAGTTCCCATGGCTTAGAATACGCGCTGACAGACAAGTCCATCACCTATCAATATCACAGTCATCCATCTATACAAGCGCCCGTCATCACCACCAGAAAGGTGAATATATATGCTGGTGTAATAAATATACATATTTAGTTTTACTACGAGAAGCAGTCATTTAAAATGATCGGAGCAGATCCAGTAACTTCGTCAGTTAGTCAGAAGCATGGAAAGGCCAGCCAGACTGGTAAGGCTACTTCAGCCAGAAAAGTGAACAAGAAAGAGAAGAAACTAAAAAAGAATCGAGAGAAACAACGAATCTATGAGAAAAACCTCTTGCTGAACTATACATACTATCTTGATGAAGGCTTCCACAAAAGCAAAGTAATACTTGGATTTGACCCGCTGACATTTCAAGCAAAAATAATCTTCAGATGCAGTGGACAAAATAAGTTGGAGTTAGATAGCAGTCAATGGACTTCACTTCGCCAATACCTCATTGATCTCAAGGATAGAGTAGATGAATTCCCTGCAAATCAGCTTGAACTTCTTGAACTCTTCTACATACCTATTGGAGGCGATAGACTAATACTTAAACATCCCGAGCTCTTCACGCTTTTCATCTTGATGGATTTTTTCAACATTGTCATGCAATACAACAATTTGCTTACCGATTGTGTGAAGGAATACTATGACCAATATTGTGCAAGATGCAGAGAAAAAAGCGTACTTAAACTGGATATCAACGACTTTTTCATTCCAACTCAAACATCATTTGTAAATATAAACTACTCTAGGCTTTTTTATGAAATACCAGTACTATGTAACGTTCTAATTTTCCATGTGATGAAATAAAATACTAAAAACCCTATAAACAATGTTTTACTTCACTAAAAGGAATTATTCATTAGGAAATTGTAAATTGAGACTTGGAAAACTACAAACTATTGTGAAAGTCTTTGAAATCAAGTATAATCTCTTGAGTCTATAATATACTGAAGTGTAATATTGAGGAACTGACTCTTATCTTAGCTATACTGTACAAACTAGAACATCAATATATGTTAACTTCAAGGTAGCACATCTTTTTTTCTAACACTAGACTACATATTATTCTACGGATCATATGAGTTTTTTAAAATTCATCAAAAAAGTGGTCCTAAATCCAACTATTCAAAAAATGCCAAGAAAACTAATACGTCAGAGGTTAAAACACTTTCAACGCGATGAGATCTGTTACAATGGTCATCCTATATTCATGGAAGAGTACCATGACATTTTTCTTGAACATCGGATACGCATCGAGAATTATGTGCTTAAATATGATAATATGGGTGAGAAAGTATCTAATAAACATGGAATACACTACCAAATATGTGACTGGTCCAACTCTAATACGACATCAGGCACTGATACATGCATTTGTCATTCATATGATCAAGAGACAAGAAATATTTTTACACTCATAAAACATTATATAATCCCGCAGTCTCGAGTACATACGACAAAGTAATAATTCATAGCACCGGGTAGTATAAACAGTCTAAACAAGACCAGAATCAACTAGTGGTGAGTGCTATTAGAATGAAAAAGTTTATAATTGGTATTCAATTTGTATCGGGAAATCCTCATCAGTAATTCATTAAGGGACATACTGTTCTCATAACATACAACCAAACCGATATTGGAATTGAAACATCAACAGTATGCACTAGACTGAAGGGGATATAAGCTACAATGATATGCTGAGGATATTGAATTCCTATATAAATTGTACAATAAACATTAAAAAAGATGTGAGAGGACTTACTATACAATTGTATGGTCCTAATGCAGAAATAGTGCAGCTGAATAAACCTAGGTTGAGTCAACTTGAAAATTGTTCAATATGCTATAGAATTCATAAATATATCAAGCCATTTATCAGGTGTGTTGTAAATTGTATGAAAATTTATTTATATATATAACAAAAAATAGCATTACTCGATAAATTATTTCTATTAGAAAGAAACACACTCTTTTTATTTTAACAACTAATCTTACACTGCTCAAGTAAACAAACACCTCAAACAACAAACCAAAAAAAAAAATCTAAACATTTCTAGCACATCCGAAACTCCCAAATATCAAAAACTTAGCTCTACCATTCAAAAATATCTAACGATGGAAAAAAAAAACCCGCATGAGTTCACTCAACTCAAGTGTACATCTGTTCATCAAATTACCAGCAGACAAACACCTCCTGAAAGTAATGATCATCTCTTAACATCCTACAATGACTCGCGACCATCCTTATCAAGAACACTTCATAACATGCTACTTGTCTATACAAGATGCGATGAGATCGATCTAAAAATAGCCTACCATAAACTCATATGCTACCACACATCGTTATGTATACCGAACTATCTTACATAAACATAAGCCTAAGTGATCTATAGTAGCAGTGTGCCAACCCAAAACATACCCTATATGTTGAAAAATAATTAGATCTTCAAACCTATAAAAAATCAACCAAGCATCCAGCAGAAAAAAATTCTGATAAGAAAAAACTCAATAAGAATATATTTTACTTATGTGAAAATAATACTTGAATATGTCATTGAGCATACCCGAAAATCCCTATGATGTTAAATCTAGCATATTTAAAAATGTAGGAAATACGTATTTTAAAATGCTCAAATATTGAAAATGTATATGAATATAGCCGAAAATCCCTATGATGATAAATCCAGTATATTTAAAATGTAATAAATACGTATTTTACTTAATGCACAAATATTGAAAATGTATATGAATATAGCAGAAGTGGCTTTACGCTTAATACAAGCACACAAAGTATGAGCGATAAAGCGATAATATGCATCCGAAAAGTATCAACTAAATGGCATCATCCATGCATGCAAGCATTCCAAAGGAGATAACAAATTAAAAATTCTCATACTCAAAACATCATCAAGTTCCTAATGCAGATATGGCTAACGAGATCCGGAAATGTCGAAAAATCATACATACTGTGAAGAATATGAGACAAGCATAAAATAATAGTTTAACTCTATATTATACTGACACTCATGAAACTAACTAAACTAAATAATACAGACCCACAATAACAACACGTAATTCAAAGTAAATATAAAAATTCATTTAATCTAGTGCATGCATATAATGCCGTCATATAGGACTAAAAATATTTTTTCATGCATTATGGACATAACCAACGAATAATACTATAATACCAGCAAACCCCTAATGTTAATGAACTACCGCATTCACTTTTTTCTATATTACGCTCTTCCTTTCAGTACGTACCCAAAATTTATCAATGAAAATGCGTCCATATTCCTACTCATTAGGACCACCTCGATGATTTCTACATCCATCATAAAAAAGGAGCATTCCAGAAGCCATAAACCGTAGTATCTTTCCTATACAACATCCATAAATAATCTCAAATTTAGAATAGATACCCAAAACATACATGTCAACATAGTGATTTAAAAAATAGACCCAAGCACTTATCAAAAAGGACAAATGGTATGATGTACGAACAAAATTATCACCATCTCATGCACTACAAGATCATTAATTTGAAAAAATAACTCGTCTTGGAAGAAATTATCAGAATTTTTGAACAAAACCAACGAGCATCCTATAGTAAAGAAAAAAAATGAATGTAGTGCCATACTTCTACATAATAGTAAAATCAGAGAATGAAGTATAGAAACTGCTTTAAGAAATAAGTGATGATGATGAAGACAAACAAAATGCTGCTACAAGCAAACTAAAATTTAATACTATACTAAATATCAAGAACGCATCATCTCTTTCACTGCATCCATGGATTTGAGCAATCAACATAGTAGTCTAACCGAACAAAATACATTGTAGACGATTCTTAAAGTAGTATTTAATGAAACCGATAAAAGCAATAATATACAATAGCAATGAGTCACAAAACAAAGAAACGACGTATTCAAGCAAAAAGAAACTGAAAACGAACAATGTAAATAATAATCAGCAAACTAGAACAGGCGCATCTGTGAATGGACATTTATGGAAACACGTCTCAATGCCGCGCATCACGTTACCCGCTGCCCACGGCCAACACAACAAGAAAAACTGCCTCCATCAAGCAAAACCATATTGCAATGCAATGTATGCCATGCCACTTCTCTTCCACGCTGTAGATTCCGATGCCTTAAAACTCCCGCCGACGGGGAAGTCTATACGTACGAAACACTACTCTTAACAAGCAAAATCACTTGCACATGCCACGCATCCCCCGAGGTTAATTTCCATGCTTAACAGAACTCGCCACCGAGCAAATCTACACCGCAATCACGATCCTCTGACAAGCGACGCAAATCATTCCGAATTGCCTACAAGGTCGTCCATACTTAAAGATAGGCACCCTTTGATGAGCAACGCGGAAACTTAACCAAACGCTCACGAGGCAAATTTCTACGGCTCATAACATCCGCCTTGGGTGAAACGTACACCTCAAATTACTTCCTCCAGCAAGCGACACGCATCACATCTACAATACCGTCCATCTTTAACCACAGACATCAAACGAGGAGCAAAAACGTACCTTAAGCAAGCACCCATGAAGCAAATTCTCACGCCTTAGAACACCCGTCGAAAGGCAAGCCCGTCGCCCATCCATAATGCAAAGCCAGCCGTCTATAGCAGCGCCCTCCATCCCACAAAACTACCCGCATCATAAAAACTTCCGGCACGGCTAGCATGATCAAGTGAATCGACCATTTCCACACGCGGCCGTCTATCCTTAGCCAAAGACACTAATCGCTGCAACGCGTTCCTTATCCAAGCGCCCATGAAGTAAGTTCCCATGGCTTAGAATACGCGCTGACAGACAAGTCCATCACCTATCAATATCACAGTCATCCATCTATACAAGCGCCCGTCATCACCACCAGAAAGGTGAATATATATGCTGGTGTAATAAATATACATATTTAGTTTTACTACGAGAAGCAGTCATTTAAAATGATCGGAGCAGATCCAGTAACTTCGTCAGTTAGTCAGAAGCATGGAAAGGCCAGCCAGACTGGTAAGGCTACTTCAGCCAGAAAAGTGAACAAGAAAGAGAAGAAACTAAAAAAGAATCGAGAGAAACAACGAATCTATGAGAAAAACCTCTTGCTGAACTATACATACTATCTTGATGAAGGCTTCCACAAAAGCAAAGTAATACTTGGATTTGACCCGCTGACATTTCAAGCAAAAATAATCTTCAGATGCAGTGGACAAAATAAGTTGGAGTTAGATAGCAGTCAATGGACTTCACTTCGCCAATACCTCATTGATCTCAAGGATAGAGTAGATGAATTCCCTGCAAATCAGCTTGAACTTCTTGAACTCTTCTACATACCTATTGGAGGCGATAGACTAATACTTAAACATCCCGAGCTCTTCACGCTTTTCATCTTGATGGATTTTTTCAACATTGTCATGCAATACAACAATTTGCTTACCGATTGTGTGAAGGAATACTATGACCAATATTGTGCAAGATGCAGAGAAAAAAGCGTACTTAAACTGGATATCAACGACTTTTTCACTCCAACTCAAACATCATTTGTAAATATAAACTACTCTAGGCTTTTTTATGAAATACCAGTACTATGTAACGTTCTAATTTTCCATGTGATGAAATAAAATACTAAAAACCCTATAAACAATGTTTTACTTCACTAAAAGGAATTATTCATTAGGAAATTGTAAATTGAGACTTGGAAAACTACAAACTATTGTGAAAGGCTTTGAAATCAAGTATAATCTCTTGAGTCTATAATATACTGAAGTGTAATATTGAGGAACTGACCCTTATCTTAGCTGTACTGTACAAACTAGAACATCAATATATGTTAACTTCAAGGTAGCACATCTTTTTTTCTAACACTAGATTACATATTATTCTACGGGTCATATGAGGTTTTTAAAATTCATCAAAAAAGTGGTCCTAAATCCAACTATTTAAAAAATGCCAAGAAAACTAATACGTCAGAGGTTAAAACACTTTCAACGCGATGAGATCTGTTACAATGGTCATCCTATACTTCATGGAAGAGTACCATGACATTTTTCTTGAACATCGGATACGCATCGAGAATTATGTGCTTAAATATGATAATATGGGTGAGAAAGTATCTAATAAACATGGAATACACTACCAAATATGTGACTGGTCCAACTCTAATACGACATCAGGCACTGATACATGCATTTGTCATTCATATGATCAAGAGACAAGAAATATTTTTACACTCATAAAACATTATATAATCCCGCAGTCTCGAGTACATACGACAAAGTAATAATTCATAGCACCGGGTAGTATAAACATTCTAAACAAGACCAGAATCAACTAGTGGTGAGTGCTATTAGAATGAAAAAGTTTATAATTGGTATTCAATTTGTATCGGGAAATCCTCATCAGTAATTCATTAAGGGACATACTGTTCTCATAACATACAACCAAACCGATATTGGAATTGAAACATCAACAGTATGCACTAGACTGAAGGGGATATAAGCTACAATGATATGCTGAGGATATTGAATTCCTATATAAATTGTACAATAAACATTAAAAAAGATGTGAGAGGACTTACTATACAATTGTATGGTCCTAATGCAGAAATAGTGCAGCTGAATAAACCTAGGTTGAGTCAACTTGAAAATTGTTCAATATGCTATAGAATTCATAAATATATCAAGCCATTTATCAGGTGTGTTGTAAATTGTATGAAAATTTATTTATATATATAACAAAAAATAGCATTACTCGATAAATTATTTCTATTAGAAAGAAACACACTCTTTTTATTTTAACAACTAATCTTACACTGCTCAAGTAAACAAACACCTCAAACAACAAACCAAAAAAAAAAAATCTAAACATTTCTAGCACATCCGAAACTCCCAAATATCAAAAACTTAGCTCTACCATTCAAAAATATCTAACGATGGAAAAAAAACCCGCATGAGTTCACTCAACTCAAGTGTACATCTGTTCATCAAATTACCAGCAGACAAACACCTCCTGAAAGTAATGATCATCTCTTAACATCCTACAATGACTCGCGACCATCCTTATCAAGAACACTTCATAACATGCTACTTGTCTATACAAGATGCGATGAGATCGATCTAAAAATAGCCTACCATAAACTCATATGCTACCACACATCGTTATGTATACCGAACTATCTTACATAAACATAAGCCTAAGTGATCTATAGTAGCAGTGTGCCAACCCAAAACATACCCTATATGTTGAAAAATAATTAGATCTTCAAACCTATAAAAAATCAACCAAGCGTCCAGCAGAAAAAAATTCTGATAAGAAAAAACTCAATAAGAATATATTTTACTTATGTGAAAATAATACTTGAATATGTCATTGAGCATACCCGAAAATCCCTATGATGTTAAATCTAGCATATTTAAAAATGTAGGAAATACGTATTTTAAAATGCTCAAATATTGAAAATGTATATGAATATAGCCGAAAATCCCTATGATGATAAATCCAGTATATTTAAAATGTAATAAATACGTATTTTACTTAATGCACAAATATTGAAAATGTATATGAATATAGCAGAAGTGGCTTTACGCTTAATACAAGCACACAAAGTATGAGCGATAAAGCGATAATATGCATCCGAAAAGTATCAACTAAATGGCATCATCCATGCATGCAAGCATTCCAAAGGAGATAACAAATTAAAAATTCTCATACTCAAAACATCATCAAGTTCCTAATGCAGATATGGCTAACGAGATCCGGAAATGTCGAAAAATCATACATACTGTGAAGAATATGAGACAAGCATAAAATAATAGTTTAACTCTATATTATACTGACACTCATGAAACTAACTAAACTAAATAATACAGACCCACAATAACAACACGTAATTCAAAGTAAATATAAAAATTCATTTAATCTAGTGCATGCATATAATGCCGTCATATAGGACTAAAAATATTTTTTCATGCATTATGGACATAACCAACGAATAATACTATAATACCAGCAAACCCCTAATGTTAATGAACTACCGCATTCACTTTTTTCTATATTACGCTCTTCCTTTCAGTACGTACCCAAAATTTATCAATGAAAATGCGTCCATATTCCTACTCATTAGGACCACCTCGATGATTTCTACATCCATCATAAAAAAGGAGCATTCCAGAAGCCATAAACCGTAGTATCTTTCCTATACAACATCCATAAATAATCTCAAATTTAGAATAGATACCCAAAACATACATGTCAACATAGTGATTTAAAAAATAGACCCAAGCACTTATCAAAAAGGACAAATGGTATGATGTACGAACAAAATTATCACCATCTCATGCACTACAAGATCATTAATTTGAAAAAATAACTCGTCTTGGAAGAAATTATCAGAATTTTTGAACAAAACCAACGAGCATCCTATAGTAAAGAAAAAAAATGAATGTAGTGCCATACTTCTACATAATAGTAAAATCAGAGAATGAAGTATAGAAACTGCTTTAAGAAATAAGTGATGATGATGAAGACAAACAAAATGCTGCTACAAGCAAACTAAAATTTAATACTATACTAAATATCAAGAACGCATCATCTCTTTCACTGCATCCATGGATTTGAGCAATCAACATAGTAGTCTAACCGAACAAAATACATTGTAGACGATTCTTAAAGTAGTATTTAATGAAACCGATAAAAGCAATAATATACAATAGCAATGAGTCACAAAACAAAGAAACGACGTATTCAAGCAAAAAGAAACTGAAAACGAACAATGTAAATAATAATCAGCAAACTAGAACAGGCGCATCTGTGAATGGACATTTATGGAAACACGTCTCAATGCCGCGCATCACGTTACCCGCTGCCCACGGCCAACACAACAAGAAAAACTGCCTCCATCAAGCAAAACCATATTGCAATGCAATGTATGCCATGCCACTTCTCTTCCACGCTGTAGATTCCGATGCCTTAAAACTCCCGCCGACGGGGAAGTCTATACGTACGAAACACTACTCTTAACAAGCAAAATCACTTGCACATGCCACGCATCCCCCGAGGTTAATTTCCATGCTTAACAGAACTCGCCACCGAGCAAATCTACACCGCAATCACGATCCTCTGACAAGCGACGCAAATCATTCCGAATTGCCTACAAGGTCGTCCATACTTAAAGATAGGCACCCTTTGATGAGCAACGCGGAAACTTAACCAAACGCTCACGAGGCAAATTTCTACGGCTCATAACATCCGCCTTGGGTGAAACGTACACCTCAAATTACTTCCTCCAGCAAGCGACACGCATCACATCTACAATACCGTCCATCTTTAACCACAGACATCAAACGAGGAGCAAAAACGTACCTTAAGCAAGCACCCATGAAGCAAATTCTCACGCCTTAGAACACCCGTCGAAAGGCAAGCCCGTCGCCCATCCATAATGCAAAGCCAGCCGTCTATAGCAGCGCCCTCCATCCCACAAAACTACCCGCATCATAAAAACTTCCGGCACGGCTAGCATGATCAAGCGAATCGACCATTTCCACACGCGGCCGTCTATCCTTAGCAAAGACACTAATCGCTGCAACGCGTTCCTTATCCAAGCGCCCATGAAGTAAGTTCCCATGGCTTAGAATACGCGCTGACAGACAAGTCCATCACCTATCAATATCACAGTCATCCATCTATACAAGCGCCCGTCATCACCACCAGAAAGGTGAATATATATGCTGGTGTAATAAATATACATATTTAGTTTTACTACGAGAAGCAGTCATTTAAAATGATCGGAGCAGATCCAGTAACTTCGTCAGTTAGTCAGAAGCATGGAAAGGCCAGCCAGACTGGTAAGGCTACTTCAGCCAGAAAAGTGAACAAGAAAGAGAAGAAACTAAAAAAGAATCGAGAGAAACAACGAATCTATGAGAAAAACCTCTTGCTGAACTATACATACTATCTTGATGAAGGCTTCCACAAAAGCAAAGTAATACTTGGATTTGACCCGCTGACATTTCAAGCAAAAATAATCTTCAGATGCAGTGGACAAAATAAGTTGGAGTTAGATAGCAGTCAATGGACTTCACTTCGCCAATACCTCATTGATCTCAAGGATAGAGTAGATGAATTCCCTGCAAATCAGCTTGAACTTCTTGAACTCTTCTACATACCTATTGGAGGCGATAGACTAATACTTAAACATCCCGAGCTCTTCACGCTTTTCATCTTGATGGATTTTTTCAACATTGTCATGCAATACAACAATTTGCTTACCGATTGTGTGAAGGAATACTATGACCAATATTGTGCAAGATGCAGAGAAAAAAGCGTACTTAAACTGGATATCAACGACTTTTTCACTCCAACTCAAACATCATTTGTAAATATAAACTACTCTAGGCTTTTTTATGAAATACCAGTACTATGTAACGTTCTAATTTTCCATGTGATGAAATAAAATACTAAAAACCCTATAAACAATGTTTTACTTCACTAAAAGGAATTATTCATTAGGAAATTGTAAATTGAGACTTGGAAAACTACAAACTATTGTGAAAGGCTTTGAAATCAAGTATAATCTCTTGAGTCTATAATATACTGAAGTGTAATATTGAGGAACTGACCCTTATCTTAGCTGTACTGTACAAACTAGAACATCAATATATGTTAACTTCAAGGTAGCACATCTTTTTTTCTAACACTAGATCACATATTATTCTACGGGTCATATGAGGTTTTTAAAATTCATCAAAAAAGTGGTCCTAAATCCAACTATTTAAAAAATGCCAAGAAAACTAATACGTCAGAGGTTAAAACACTTTCAACGCGATGAGATCTGTTACAATGGTCATCCTATACTTCATGGAAGAGTACCATGACATTTTTCTTGAACATCGGATACGCATCGAGAATTATGTGCTTAAATATGATAATATGGGTGAGAAAGTATCTAATAAACATGGAATACACTACCAAATATGTGACTGGTCCAACTCTAATACGACATCAGGCACTGATACATGCATTTGTCATTCATATGATCAAGAGACAAGAAATATTTTTACACTCATAAAACATTATATAATCCCGCAGTCTCGAGTACATACGACAAAGTAATAATTCATAGCACCGGGTAGTATAAACATTCTAAACAAGACCAGAATCAACTAGTGGTGAGTGCTATTAGAATGAAAAAGTTTATAATTGGTATTCAATTTGTATCGGGAAATCCTCATCAGTAATTCATTAAGGGACATACTGTTCTCATAACATACAACCAAACCGATATTGGAATTGAAACATCAACAGTATGCACTAGACTGAAGGGGATATAAGCTACAATGATATGCTGAGGATATTGAATTCCTATATAAATTGTACAATAAACATTAAAAAAGATGTGAGAGGACTTACTATACAATTGTATGGTCCTAATGCAGAAATAGTGCAGCTGAATAAACCTAGGTTGAGTCAACTTGAAAATTGTTCAATATGCTATAGAATTCATAAATATATCAAGCCATTTATCAGGTGTGTTGTAAATTGTATGAAAATTTATTTATATATATAACAAAAAATAGCATTACTCGATAAATTATTTCTATTAGAAAGAAACACACTCTTTTTATTTTAACAACTAATCTTACACTGCTCAAGTAAACAAACACCTCAAACAACAAACCAAAAAAAAAAAATCTAAACATTTCTAGCACATCCGAAACTCCCAAATATCAAAAACTTAGCTCTACCATTCAAAAATATCTAACGATGGAAAAAAAACCCGCATGAGTTCACTCAACTCAAGTGTACATCTGTTCATCAAATTACCAGCAGACAAACACCTCCTGAAAGTAATGATCATCTCTTAACATCCTACAATGACTCGCGACCATCCTTATCAAGAACACTTCATAACATGCTACTTGTCTATACAAGATGCGATGAGATCGATCTAAAAATAGCCTACCATAAACTCATATGCTACCACACATCGTTATGTATACCGAACTATCTTACATAAACATAAGCCTAAGTGATCTATAGTAGCAGTGTGCCAACCCAAAACATACCCTATATGTTGAAAAATAATTAGATCTTCAAACCTATAAAAAATCAACCAAGCGTCCAGCAGAAAAAAATTCTGATAAGAAAAAACTCAATAAGAATATATTTTACTTATGTGAAAATAATACTTGAATATGTCATTGAGCATACCCGAAAATCCCTATGATGTTAAATCTAGCATATTTAAAAATGTAGGAAATACGTATTTTAAAATGCTCAAATATTGAAAATGTATATGAATATAGCCGAAAATCCCTATGATGATAAATCCAGTATATTTAAAATGTAATAAATACGTATTTTACTTAATGCACAAATATTGAAAATGTATATGAATATAGCAGAAGTGGCTTTACGCTTAATACAAGCACACAAAGTATGAGCGATAAAGCGATAATATGCATCCGAAAAGTATCAACTAAATGGCATCATCCATGCATGCAAGCATTCCAAAGGAGATAACAAATTAAAAATTCTCATACTCAAAACATCATCAAGTTCCTAATGCAGATATGGCTAACGAGATCCGGAAATGTCGAAAAATCATACATACTGTGAAGAATATGAGACAAGCATAAAATAATAGTTTAACTCTATATTATACTGACACTCATGAAACTAACTAAACTAAATAATACAGACCCACAATAACAACACGTAATTCAAAGTAAATATAAAAATTCATTTAATCTAGTGCATGCATATAATGCCGTCATATAGGACTAAAAATATTTTTTCATGCATTATGGACATAACCAACGAATAATACTATAATACCAGCAAACCCCTAATGTTAATGAACTACCGCATTCACTTTTTTCTATATTACGCTCTTCCTTTCAGTACGTACCCAAAATTTATCAATGAAAATGCGTCCATATTCCTACTCATTAGGACCACCTCGATGATTTCTACATCCATCATAAAAAAGGAGCATTCCAGAAGCCATAAACCGTAGTATCTTTCCTATACAACATCCATAAATAATCTCAAATTTAGAATAGATACCCAAAACATACATGTCAACATAGTGATTTAAAAAATAGACCCAAGCACTTATCAAAAAGGACAAATGGTATGATGTACGAACAAAATTATCACCATCTCATGCACTACAAGATCATTAATTTGAAAAAATAACTCGTCTTGGAAGAAATTATCAGAATTTTTGAACAAAACCAACGAGCATCCTATAGTAAAGAAAAAAATGAATGTAGTGCCATACTTCTACATAATAGTAAAATCAGAGAATGAAGTATAGAAACTGCTTTAAGAAATAAGTGATGATGATGAAGACAAACAAAATGCTGCTACAAGCAAACTAAAATTTAATACTATACTAAATATCAAGAACGCATCATCTCTTTCACTGCATCCATGGATTTGAGCAATCAACATAGTAGTCTAACCGAACAAAATACATTGTAGACGATTCTTAAAGTAGTATTTAATGAAACCGATAAAAGCAATAATATACAATAGCAATGAGTCACAAAACAAAGAAACGACGTATTCAAGCAAAAAGAAACTGAAAACGAACAATGTAAATAATAATCAGCAAACTAGAACAGGCGCATCTGTGAATGGACATTTATGGAAACACGTCTCAATGCCGCGCATCACGTTACCCGCTGCCCACGGCCAACACAACAAGAAAAACTGCCTCCATCAAGCAAAACCCTATTGCAATGCAATGTATGCCATGCCACTTCTCTTCCACGCTGTAGATTCCGATGCCTTAAAACTCCCGCCGACGGGGAAGTCTATACGTACGAAACACTACTCTTAACAAGCAAAATCACTTGCACATGCCACGCATCCCCCGAGGTTAATTTCCATGCTTAACAGAACTCGCCACCGAGCAAATCTACACCGCAATCACGATCCTCTGAAAAGCGACGCAAATCATTCCGAATTGCCTACAAGGTCGTCCATACTTAAAGATAGGCACAATTTGATGAGCAACGCGGAAACTTAACCAAACGCTCACGAGGCAAATTTCTACGGCTCATAACATCCGCCTTGGGTGAAACGTACACCTCAAATTACTTCCTCCAGCAAGCGACACGCATCACATCTACAATACCGTCCATCTTTAACCACAGACATCAAACGAGGAGCAAAAACGTACCTTAAGCAAGCACCCATGAAGCAAATTCTCACGCCTTAGAACACCCGTCGAAAGGCAAGCCCGTCGCCCATCCATAATGCAAAGCCAGCCGTCTATAGCAGCGCCCTCCATCCCACACAACTACCCGCATCATAAAAACTTTCGGCACGGCTAGCATGATCAAGCGAATCGACCATTTCCACACGCGGCCGTCTATCCTTAGCCAAAGACACTAATCGCTGCAACGCGTTCCTTATCCAAGCGCCCATGAAGTAAGTTCCCATGGCTTAGAATACGCGCTGACAGACAAGTCCATCACCTGTCAATATCACAGTCATCCATCTATACAAGCGCCCGTCATCACCACCAGAAAGGTGAATATATATGCTGGTGTAATAAATATACATATTTAGTTTTACTACGAGAAGCAGTCATTTAAAATGATCGGAGCAGATCCAGTAACTTCGTCAGTTAGTCAGAAGCATGGAAAGGCCAGCCAGACTGGTAAGGCTACTTCAGCCAGAAAAGTGAACAAGAAAGAGAAGAAACTAAAAAAGAATCGAGAGAAACAACGAATCTATGAGAAAAACCTCTTGCTGAACTATACATACTATCTTGATGAAGGCTTCCACAAAAGCAAAGTAATACTTGGATTTGACCCGCTGACATTTCAAGCAAAGATAATCTTCAGATGCAGTGGACAAAATAAGTTGGAGTTAGATAACAGTCAATGGACTTCACTTCGCCAATACCTCATTGATCTCAAGGATAGAGTAGATGAATTCCCTGCAAATCAGCTTGAACTTCTTGAACTCTTCTACATACCTATTGGAGGCGATAGACTAATACTTAAACATCCCGAGCTCTTCACGCTTTTCATCTTGATGGATTTTTTCAACATTGTCATGCAATACAACAATTTGCTTACCGATTGTGTGAAGGAATACTATGACCAATATTGTGCAAGATGCAGAGAAAAAAGCGTACTTAAACTGGATATCAACGACTTTTTCATTCCAACTCAAACATCATTTGTAAATATAAACTACTCTAGGCTTTTTTATGAAATACCAGTACTATGTAACGTTCTAATTTTTCATGTGATGAAATAAAATACTAAAAACCCTATAAACAATGTTTTACTTCACTAAAAGGAATTATTCATTAGGAAATTGTAAATTGAGACTTGGAAAACTACAAACTATTGTGAAAGGCTTTGAAATCAAGTATAATCTCTTGAGTCTATAATATACTGAAGTGTAATATTGAGGAACTGACCCTTATCTTAGCTGTACTGTACAAACTAGAACATCAATATATGTTAACTTCAAGGTAGCACATCTTTTTTTCTAACACTAGATTACATATTATTCTACGGGTCATATGAGGTTTTTAAAATTCATCAAAAAAGTGGTCCTAAATCCAACTATTTAAAAAATGCCAAGAAAACTAATACGTCAGAGGTTAAAACACTTTCAACGCGATGAGATCTGTTACAATGGTCATCCTATACTTCATGGAAGAGTACCATGACATTTTTCTTGAACATCGGATACGCATCGAGAATTATGTGCTTAAATATGATAATATGGGTGAGAAAGTATCTAATAAACATGGAATACACTACCAAATATGTGACTGGTCCAACTCTAATACGACATCAGGCACTGATACATGCATTTGTCATTCATATGATCAAGAGACAAGAAATATTTTTACACTCATAAAACATTATATAATCCCGCAGTCTCGAGTACATACGACAAAGTAATAATTCATAGCACCGGGTAGTATAAACAGTCTAAACAAGACCAGAACCAACTAGTGGTGAGTGCTATTAGAATGAAAAAGTTTATAATTGGTATTCAATTTGTATCGGGAAATCCTCATCAGTAATTCATTAAGGCACATACTGTTCTCATAACATACAACCAAACCGATATTGGAATTGAAACATCAACAGTATGCACTAGACTGAAGGGGATATAAGCTACAATGATATGCTGAGGATATTGAATTCCTATATAAATTGTACAATAAACATTAAAAAAGATGTGAGAGGACTTACTATACAATTGTATGGTCCTAATGCAGAAATAGTGCAGCTGAATAAACCTAGGTTGAGTCAACTTAAAAATTGTTCAATATGCTATAGAATTCATAAATATATCAAGCCATTTATCAGGTGTGTTGTAAATTGTATGAAAATTTATTTATATATATAACAAAAAATAGCATTACTCGATAAATTATTTCTATTAGAAAGAAACACAGTCTTTTTATTTTAACAACTAATCTTACACTGCTCAAGTAAACAAACACCTCAAACAACAAACCAAAAAAAAAAAATCTAAACATTTCTAGCACATCCGAAACTCCCAAATATCAAAAACTTAGCTCTACCATTCAAAAATATCTAACGATGGAAAAAAAACCCGCATGAGTTCACTCAACTCAAGTGTACATCTGTTCATCAAATTACCAGCAGACAAACACCTCCTGAAAGTAATGATCATCTCTTAACATCCTACAATGACTCGCGACCATCCTTATCAAGAACACTTCATAACATGCTACTTGTCTATACAAGATGCGATGAGATCGATCTAAAAATAGCCTACCATAAACTCATATGCTACCACACATCGTTATGTATACCGAACTATCTTACATAAACATAAGCCTAAGTGATCTATAGTAGCAGTGTGCCAACCCAAAACATACCCTATATGTTGAAAAATAATTAGATCTTCAAACCTATAAAAAATCAACCAAGCGTCCAGCAGAAAAAAATTCTGATAAGAATAAACTCAATAAGAATATATTTTACTTATGTGAAAATAATACTTGAATATGTCATTGAGCATACCCGAAAATCCCTATGATGTTAAATCTAGCATATTTAAAAATGTAGGAAATACGTATTTTAAAATGCTCAAATATTGAAAATGTATATGAATATAGCCGAAAATCCCTATGATGATAAATCCAGTATATTTAAAATGTAATAAATACGTATTTTACTTAATGCACAAATATTGAAAATGTATATGAATATAGCAGAAGTGGCTTTACGCTTAATACAAGCACACAAAGTATGAGCGATAAAGCGATAATATGCATCCGAAAAGTATCAACTAAATGGCATCATCCATGCATGCAAGCATTCCAAAGGAGATAACAAATTAAAAATTCTCATACTCAAAACATCATCAAGTTCCTAATGCAGATATGGCTAACGAGATCCGGAAATGTCGAAAAATCATACATACTGTGAAGAATATGAGACAAGCATAAAATAATAGTTTAACTCTATATTATACTGACACTCATGAAACTAACTAAACTAAATAATACAGACCCACAATAACAACACGTAATTCAAAGTAAATATAAAAATTCATTTAATCTAGTGCATGCATATAATGCCGTCATATAGGACTAAAAATATTTTTTCATGCATTTTGGACATAACCAACGAATAATACTATAATACCAGCAAACCCCTAATGTTAATGAACTACCGCATTCACTTTTTTCTATATTACGCTCTTCCTTTCAGTACGTACCCAAAATTTATCAATGAAAATGCATCCATATTCCTACTCATTAGGACCACCTCGATGATTTCTACATCCATCATAAAAAAGGAGCATTCCAGAAGCCATAAACCGTAGTATCTTTCCTATACAACATCCATAAATAATCTCAAATTTAGAATAGATACCCAAAACATACATGTCAACATAGTGATTTAAAAAATAGACCCAAGCACTTATCAAAAAGGACAAATGGTATGATGTACGAACAAAATTATCACCATCTCATGCACTACAAGATCATTAATTTGAAAAAATAACTCGTCTTGGAAGAAATTATCAGAATTTTTGAACAAAACCAACGAGCATCCTATAGTAAAGAAAAAAATGAATGTAGTGCCATACTTCTACATAATAGTAAAATCAGAGAATGAAGTATAGAAACTGCTTTAAGAAATAAGTGATGATGATGAAGACAAACAAAATGCTGCTACAAGCAAACTAAAATTTAATACTATACTAAATATCAAGAACGCATCATCTCTTTCACTGCATCCATGGATTTGAGCAATCAACATAGTAGTCTAACCGAACAAAATACATTGTAGACGATTCTTAAAGTAGTATTTAATGAAACCGATAAAAGCAATAATATACAATAGCAATGAGTCACAAAACAAAGAAACGACGTATTCAAGCAAAAAGAAACTGAAAACGAACAATGTAAATAATAATCAGCAAACTAGAACAGGCGCATCTGTGAATGGACATTTATGGAAACACGTCTCAATGCCGCGCATCACGTTACCCACTGCCCACGGCCAACACAACAAGAAAAACTGCCTCCATCAAGCAAAACCATATTGCAATGCAATGTATGCCATGCCACTTCTCTTCCACGCTGTAGATTCCGATGCCTTAAAACTCCCGCCGACGGGGAAGTCTATACGTACGAAACACTACTCTTAACAAGCAAAATCACTTGCACATGCCACGCATCCCCCGAGGTTAATTTCCATGCTTAACAGAACTCGCCGCCGAGCAAATCTACACCGCAATCACGATCCTCTGACAAGCGACGCAAATCATTCCGAATTGCCTACAAGGTCGTCCATACTTAAAGATAGGCACCCTTTGATGAGCAACGCGGAAACTTAACCAAACGCTCACGAGGCAAATTTCTACGGCTCATAACATCCGCCTTGGGTGAAACGTACACCTCAAATTACTTCCTCCAGCAAGCGACACGCATCACATCTACAATACCGTCCATCTTTAACCACAGACATCAAACGAGGAGCAAAAACGTACCTTAAGCAAGCACCCATGAAGCAAATTCTCACGCCTTAGAACACCCGTCGAAAGACAAGCCCGTCGCCCATCCATAATGCAAAGCCAGCCGTCTATAGCAGCACCCTCCATCCCACACAACTACCCGCATCATAAAAACTTCCGGCACGGCTAGCATGATCAAGCGAATCGACCATTTCCACACGCGGCCATCTATCCTTAGCCAAAGACACTAATCGCTGCAACGCGTTCCTTATCCAAGCGCCCATGAAGTAAGTTCCCATGGCTTAGAATACGCGCTGACAGACAAGTCCATCACCTATCAATATCACAGTCATCCATCTATACAAGCGCCCGTCATCACCACCAGAAAGGTGAATATATATGCTGGTGTAATAAATATACATATTTAGTTTTACTACGAGAAGCAGTCATTTAAAATGATCGGAGCAGATCCAGTAACTTCGTCAGTTAGTCAGAAGCATGGAAAGGCCAGCCAGACTGGTAAGGCTACTTCAGCCAGAAAAGTGAACAAGAAAGAGAAGAAACTAAAAAAGAATCGAGAGAAACAACGAATCTATGAGAAAAACCTCTTGCTGAACTATACATACTATCTTGATGAAGGCTTCCACAAAAGCAAAGTAATACTTGGATTTGACCCGCTGACATTTCAAGCAAAAATAATCTTCAGATGCAGTGGACAAAACAAGTTGGAGTTAGATAACAGTCAATGGACTTCACTTCGCCAATACCTCATTGATCTCAAGGATAGAGTAGATGAATTCCCTGCAAATCAGCTTGAACTTCTTGAACTCTTCTACATACCTATTGGAGGCGATAGACTAATACTTAAACATCCCGAGCTCTTCACGCTTTTCATCTTGATGGATTTTTTCAACATTGTCATGCAATACAACAATTTGCTTACCGATTGTGTGAAGGAATACTATGACCAATATTGTGCAAGATGCAGAGAAAAAAGCGTACTTAAACTGGATATCAACGACTTTTTCACTCCAACTCAAACATCATTTGTAAATATAAACTACTCTAGGCTTTTTTATGAAATACCAGTACTATGTAACGTTCTAATTTTCCATGTGATGAAATAAAATACTAAAAACCCTATAAACAATGTTTTACTTCACTAAAAGGAATTATTCATTAGGAAATTGTAAATTGAGACTTGGAAAACTACAAACTATTGTGAAAGGCTTTGAAATCAAGTATAATCTCTTGAGTCTATAATATACTGAAGTGTAATATTGAGGAACTGACCCTTATCTTAGCTGTACTGTACAAACTAGAACATCAATATATGTTAACTTCAAGGTAGCACATCTTTTTATCTAACACTAGACTACATATTATTCTACGGATCATATGAGTTTTTTAAAATTCATCAAAAAAGTGGTCCTAAATCCAACTATTCAAAAAATGCCAAGAAAACTAATACGTCAGAGGTTAAAACACTTTCAACGCGATGAGATCTGTTACAATGGTCATCCTATACTTCATGGAAGAGTACCATGACATTTTTCTTGAACATCGGATACGCATCGAGAATTATGTGCTTAAATATGATAATATGGGTGAGAAAGTATCTAATAAACATGGAATACATGTAATGTGACGCCTACGCCCGGGAATCGAAGTGATTCCGATCCCGAACCCTTGCAACCGGCCAGATGGGTATGTCCTCGAAGTGCCAGCGGACTTCATCTGTCGTGCGGATATCGTTGCGCAGAAAATATTTCTTTTCCTTCCAAATTTTTAGATCTGTGGATATAAATATTCGAAATATAAAATTAATCCAAACCCCGACACATTTCGAGACATATCCATCTGGAAATGCCCCTCCACCGTGGCCATCGAAAAACTATGCCACTGGCGACAAATGGAGAGGCACATTGCCGCCATGTGGCGTGCCATTCCACACACATCTGTTTTGTCCGATGTGACAACCGGTCGAATTTGACAGCCACATGGGAGTGGAAGGAGGTTTGGCTGAGTGAAAGGAAAGGTGGCGGTAGCAGCATGTTGGCGCGGTACTAAATGGAAGTAAAACTAAATTAAGAGTTAATCGCTCCATAAATTGGAATGCTGACACAACCTTCAAAGTGGAGAATCGCTGGAAAACTCGACGACTGTGGAAGCAAATGCACCTAATCTACCGTTGTAGGAGGCTTGGAGGATCCTAATTGCCCAGCTAAGTATCATTAGGAAGTGCAGATCAATTGCATTACTGAACATCATATTAATGTGTTACATAACTGTTTCGTACGTGAATGGGAACTGAAGTGGGCCAATATCCATGATGTAACTCTTAGTGAAATAAACCGGGAGTTATACATTAACCTCTAACCGTTAGCTGCTGGTAAACTGACGTGGTTAATCTGCCCAAGGCAAGGCGCATTGCCCTCGATTCCAATCGGACTAATCCCGAGTGAAAAATCGTGAATATTTCGCGCGTTTCTGTGCAAGGCTTCTGTTTATTTTTCCATCGCTCGATGAACTTTAACGCTACATGGTGTGGGATTCGTTGAAGTATGATCGAGAAAAGTGCATGATTGGCGTCGTGAGTGTTATTGCATTGTGCATGTTTGCATTGAGCGGAACAAGTGCATGATAGCGCTGAAGAAATCGATTGCACTTGCACTGGCGCTCCCTAATGCCCCGTATTCATAGTGCGATATAGGAAAAGCAAAAGTCATGAAGGAAGAAGCCACGAGTGGAAACGAGAATTTGCCTCACTCTCGTGGAATGTGTCACTCTCGCAAGTAAACTGTCAAGTCATTTGGCTTCTTGGTGTTTATGTCAATTGGGAAACGTCAAAGATAGTAAATCGAACGAAAATTGCATAGTGGCGTTGCGGCGGTGTAAATTGTCGCGTGAAAATTACAATTTAAATTCATACGATGGCAAGTTAAGTTCAGGCAAATAGTTTGGCGCACTGTTGTGCACTAAATCTGAGAGAAAAAAAATACTTGTGCTTGTTTGATGAATTGTTTATGATCAACGCGGATAGAATCCCAAAAATACCAGAGGGACCAATAAATGGAAGAGAGAAAATTATCAGCAAACTGCCAGCTGGTGTAGAAAAAAGCAAAACAAAGCTTAACCGAAAAAACCTGAGAAATGAACAAACGTTGAATTTTTACAACTGCTTATGGAAGCAGACAATGTCGAACAGGCTAAAATTCCGAAGCTGTCAAATGAATGGGTGGAAAAGGACTTGGTGTTGTATCATGCTTTTAATACAGGAAAGCGAACAGTGGTGAGACCACAAACTACAAAACTAACGTCAAAACAGACAAGGACCATCGAGATACCGCATCCTGGCGTGAGCTATAATCCAAGCATAAAAGATCATCATAAAAGTAAACTTATAAAAGAAGAACAAAATCTCAAACGTGTGACAACTGATATGTTTTCGAAAACTCATCCAATTGAACGTGTCATTCAAAAAACTCCAAGCAGGTTCTTCTGAAGCTGAAGCTGAAGAGGAAGAAACGGAATTCGATCAAGAGAAAAACACAAACAATTCATCAACTAATCGACCAGTTCACAATAAAAAGAAGCCCTAAAGAAAAGACGTAATGAACGCATAGAACGACAATTAAAGCAAAAGAAAAAGGAACTTAAGCGTGAGAAGAAAAAAATCACAGATATTCATAGGTTGAGGTTAATATTCTCAAGGAATAAGCAAAAATTTGTACTCCAAATTGGGAAAAAAAAATTTAGACTTTAATGAGTTGCAAAACCTAAATTGCCTGAATCATATACGAGGCATCTTTTACCTTAGATTAAATTGTAAACGATTGCCACTAGGTCACAAGGTAGTTTTAAATGAATAAATTTGTCCGCGCAATCAAAGAATTGCTTTTGCGGTAGTCTGTCAAGATGAAATATTTTTCGCACAACTGTAAATCATGCGTCCCACGTCTTAATTTTTTCCTTCACGGACTTTCCATCGTGAAGTATTCTTAATTCTAATATTTCATAATACCAAACAATTCGATTTTTTGGTTTGGTTTCAGTTGGCTATTTTAGTAACTTGATATTCGCTCATCTCTCCAATTGATATTAAAATCTCATCAAAAATTAATATTTCAAAACAAAACTTTGAAAAAAGTTAGTAAAACGTCTGGTCAATAAGGGGAAAAATCATTCATACCTTCCAACCATCTGTTATTTTTTGAGTATCAACTTTAAAAAACATTATGAACCCCAAGACGATCCCGAAATTCTTACCTATTTCTTCTGCCGTAATGGTGTCTACAGCTTATTGTATTACGTTACACTAAAATTAGATCCCTGTCTAAAATATGCCCAAAATAAAGTGAGCGAAAAAAAAATGGTTTACTAGAAATGTGCATAAATACTTTTGATAACTAAAAAGGAAATTTATATTATACAAGTAAAACACTTCTGTAAAAAGGATTCCATTGAAGATAAAAATAAGTACTACTACTACTTCAATTGAATAATTAATTTTTAAGTTGATGCAATATTAACTATTAGCAATTATTAAATTCTGAATAATTTGAAAACAAAATTACTTGAATTCAGAGTAAAGTCAATTCCACTTGGCCATAGTGCTGTAAATTTGATAAATCCCAAATATCTCGATATTTTTTTTTAGCTACTATGTAACAACAATATACATACATAAATGCATCGTTAAGTAAGATATTTTCCGCAGGGAATAGAATTGAGTTTAACAAAAGCAATTGCATTTGAAACTTTTCTCATATAATTAATTTCGAAAATATTACAATACATCGATAAAAATTTGTAAATACTGATAAAATATTAGGAAATAATATTTAGATTTAATACAGTATCAAGATATTTGACTATAAATTTTTTTTATTCGCGAATCGCCAACCTTAAGTAATCAAATCATTGTTTTTATTTAAGAATAAGATGTATTTTATGTGGTGATTCTAATTAGAAAATTTGCGTAAAAAAAAAAACAAACATAAAATGAATTGCTAAAGATAACCACGACGTTCCTTTTCAGCGGTTTTTCTTTTTCAGTGGGAAAGGTGAGTGCAGGGTAAGTATGCCGTCGCGAGGGTAGGGTTTCGACAAATCCGCTGAGGTCGGTTTCGCGTCGCGCGTGGTACGCGGTACCTTTGTTGTTTTGTTATTTTATTAGAGTAGTTTTCGTCGGGTTAATTTCGAGTAGCATATTTTTCGGTACCGCGTCGGAACTTCGGAAACGTGAAATGAAAATTAGATTTTGTATTCTTAACTGGATGAATGGAGAAATACGGAGTAACGTAAAGTAGGTTTCTTCTCCGTATGGTTTGGTTGTGATAACGCGTTTTGAAAACGGGCATGTTCAGGTGGCTGAAAATATTGTAATTGAGCGTAACCCATTCGGAGACCCGCGACCGAAATCCTCTCCGAACTAGCTGGCCGACAAGCAGCCACCGCGCGAATGGGTTACGGTGCCCGGATTGGTTGACCTGTTGGTACCATCCGTTGGCACTACTCAGACTTAACGTCTAGAACCGATGAGAGGTCGGTTCCGCGTTCGAACGTAAAAAGGTGAAAAACATTACAAATGGCGCCCAACGTGGGGCCTAAGACATCCTAAGGGGGAAAGAACTTTGCGTCTTCTGACGAGTTGGTCCTTTACGGAGGATGTAAGGTACTCTGGTACTCGAGTCCCACTATCAGGAGCAGTGGAGTTGTGTGATACACACTAGCAGTCGCTTCACGTGAGTTGTATCTTCCGCTCTCCTTTGTTTGATTTTTTTTTTCGCGACAGAATCCTTCCGATGTGTTGTCCCAGGTTAACCCCTGTAAGGACCTTCTATTTTCTTGACGGAACAGCCAGCCTGATGGGTTTACCTATCAGCATGGACTCTCAAGAAAATAGAGGGCTACCTTGCCTTTATGTCGCGGAAGGATTCTAATTATTTCGTATGCGTGATAGACGAGTGGTATCGGTTCAACGTTCGGTGGCGTACGCTGGAGTTGCGAAGCCCGGAATGCTTCCACGCGTCGGGAAATTTTGACCGCGTACAAAATAGTTACGGTAGCTCTACCACTTGTCTCGTCGAGTCCTTTAACGTAGATTAGAAACGGTTTGTAATGTATGTGGGCAGGGGCTTAAATTTAGTAAATCGACCGAAAGCACCTTTTCTTCGGCAGATTACCACGCACTCTCCTTTCCCGTTGAAGCAGTCGACCACTGAAAAGGAAAGTGTATCAAATAAATTTTTTTTTTCCTATCATACCATTAATAGCTCGCCACTATCGGCCACTCAATTAGAACTGAATTCTTTTTTTTCACTTATATAGTAGGAATAAGTATATTTCATACATTTTTTTTAGTAGGAATAAGTATATTTTATGTTTTATATTTTTTTTCGTTTCATACTAGCAACCACCCATAATAAACCCACACGAAATGGCAACGAAGCGGACTCCCGATAAGCGGTGGACCCGGTCCAAAACGGTCCAACCCGCGAACTGCGGGATCTGTTTCGAGGACGTAGTGGAGGGGGTACACAGCGTGCAATTGGATTGTGGACATCTATTCCACCGTGCCTGTGTCCAACAGCTCCTCCTCACGTCCGAGCTGTGTCCCTTATGCCGGCGACCCATCGAGCGGACCGCCCTAGACGTCCCTCTCGGAACGCCCCTACCAACGCGTGGAGCAGTGGCGAAAGGAGTTCCAGAGGCTGAACCGTCACAACCACTTTTAGACCTGTAAGGAGCCGTAGGCGGTGAAGTTCCGGCCGCAAGTGTCGTGTCCGAGGTGACACCCATGCCTTCCGCCCACTACATTGACACCCTCGTGGCGTTGATGAGGGATGTCGGAGAGGATTGGCAACCTGGAGGGAAAGCTCCAGAATCTCCCTATGAGCCAACCACCCAGTCGCGTGAGAACTCCGCTTGGCTGGGAGCCCAATCCCAGTTTGGCGATGCCCCCCTCCCGACAATCCGAGCAATGGGTCCCACCTCCAAGGAACTCGGGAATGGATCCCAGAGCTCCCGAATATAGACCACGACACAGTACCGGACCTCCGTTGGTACCTCTAGCCCCCGAGGCCGTTCAGTACAACAGGTCAATCGAGGATGTGATTCCCCCCGGGAACGCATTGACACTTTTTCGAGACCCGACGCCTCGTATCATGGAGAGTTGGCACCTGAACTTTACAGGGTTCAACGATATGATATCGGCGGACCGGTTCCTTTTCCGGATTCAGGCGTTGGTATCCAGCACCCTGGGAGGTGATTCCTCGGCCTTCCTCCGGCATGCACATCTTTTGTTCAGCGGCGACGCTGCCGACTGGTACTGGAGATTTAAAGAATCAACGCCACGTCCCACTTGGCACTCTTTCAGTGCAGCCTTCCGCAATCGATTTGAGGATGGCTTCACTGAGAGAGAACTAAGAGAACAATTAAAGAAACGGAAACAAGGCGCTCACGAACCGTTCGACCAGTACTACACAAGTATAGTGAGATTGAGCACTCGCTTGCGAACAACCATGCCCGAGGACGAACTGGTAGAAATTATCAGAGAGAACATGCGCTGGGATCTCCAGAATAGCCTTCTACATTTTCCCATCAACACCATACAGGGATTGCGCCTCCATGCCCGTAGGCAAGAACACTTGGATGAGCGGCGAGGTACCTTCCGTCCACAACCTCGCATAACGGGACCAAATCCCCGAAATCATCACACCGCGGAGTTGATGGCAGCGGACCACCTACTTGCTGATCCAGTACCGAGGAGCGGAGCACCACCGGAGCTTGAGGACCCAGCATTGATTGATCGACCCTCCCTTGAAGCATTTACAAGCCCGACGGTCTGTTGGAACTGCCAACAACCGGGACATCGGTTCTATGCATGTCCAGCGGAGCCGACGCTTTTCTGCTACCGCTGCGGGAAGGCCGACACCTACGCACCTGACTGTGCAAATTGCAAAGGGCGAAAAAACTTGCCACCGAGTGCCGCGACCACCCGTCGGCACTCCTAAACCCCGGACGAACCAATCTTGACCCCATCACTAGCTATGACCAAGCTCCCAACATGACTCCAACTCTGCTGACTCGCACCGCTAAACACGGTTCTCCCGAAGTTCCACAATCGACGCCGTCCTTCGCTGAGGCCAACGCGCAGGGAAATGATAGCGAGGCGAAAGTTCCTTGGCATGTAAAACCTTTTCATGTCAGGCTGCGGAATTACTTGGCTACTCGACAGCGCATCTTCCATGAGGAGTTGGCTACAAATGTCCCACCGCGAAGCAAGCGAGCCACGCGTCGGATGCGGAGCTTCTGGAGAAAAGTCAGGCAGTCGAGGAAGGTGCTGAAGGACATACACTTAGATGAATTATTGAGGGATGATGTTCGGCCATATGCGTCAGTACACCTCCTGCAAAAACGAGTGTCAGGCTTAGTCGATACGGGAGCCAGTGTGAATTGCATATCGGCCGAGTTTGCAGGGGAGGTACTGGCAATGCACGCGGACCAAATCCGTCATTTCACCTCCTGGTTATGCACGGCGGACGGAACTCGCCACTCGGTAGTGGGAAAAATTATGACGGATGTCACCTTTAAAGGAGTAACTAAACCCATGGAATTTTTCATCATACCTCAGTTAACCCAGAATCTTTACCTAGGAGTGGATTTCGTTCGAAAATTTAACTTGGCCCCGGCACTATTTTCCGGTACGACCCTGGAGTCCGTCACCACCGTTCCCGACCAATCTCAACCCTCTCACTTACTACGACATACACTGGATGTAAATCAGCAACTGCGTCTTGACTCGGCTTTATCGGCTTTTCCATCGCATGAGAAAGAAGGTCTCGGGAGAACTGCCCTGGTGTTCCACACTATAGATGTGGGGGATGCTAAACCCATAAAACAGAGACATTTCGCCATATCTCCGGCGAAGGAAAAATCGTTATATGCCGAAGTGGATCGAATGCTAGCATTAGGCGTGATCGAAGAATCACAGAGCGCGTGGGCTTCCCCAGTCACCTTAGTTGTCAAGCCGAACAAGGTCCGGTTATGCTTAGATGCCAGACGCTTGAACGCCGTCACAGTCAAGGACGCATACCCTCTACCGTTGATTGAAGGCATTTTGAGTCGGTTGCCTAAAGCCCACTTCATCACGAGCTTAGACCTCAAGGACGCCTTCTGGCAAATTCCTTTAGATCCCGGTTCAAAGGAGAAAACAGCCTTCACAGTCCCTGGTCGGCCCCTATATCAATTCGTGACCATGCCGTTTGGATTGTGTAATGCCCCCCAAACAATGACGCGCCTTATGGATAAGGTGATACCACCTCATTTGCGGCACCAAGTTTTCGTTTACTTGGACGATCTGTTGCTTATAACCGAGACCTTTGACGAACACATCGACCTGCTTCAGGAGGTGGCTCTACACATCCGGAGGGCAAGATTAACCATCAACATACGGAAGAGTCAGTTCGTGATGACGGAGGTGAAATATTTAGGGCACATCATTGGGCACGGCCATATCAAGACCGATCCGGAAAAGACTCAAGCGATTGACGTTTTTCCCCTACCCAAGACCACCAAGCAATTACGCCGATTCTTACGCTTATGCGGATGGTACCAGCGTTTTGTACGTGACTATGCCACCATTACCACTCCTTTGACCGACATGCTGCGTAAGGGACGTAAATTCGTCTGGGAGGAGCCCAGCTTGCGAGCCTTTGAAGAGCTAAAGAAGAGTCTGACTACAGCCCCCGTACTGCACAGCCCGGACTTTGACAAACTGTTCTCAATCCATTGTGACGCGAGTCAACATGGGGTGGGAGCAGTCTTAGTCCAGGTTGCACAAGACGGCGAGGAGAGACCTATAGCCTTCATGTCTCACAAGTTGAACCCAGCCCAGCGAATTACACGGTATCCGAGCAGGAATGTCTAGCTGCGGTGTTGGCAGTGAAACGCTTCCGAGCCTATGTGGAGGGACACACCTTTGAAATCGTTACGGACCACGCTTCACTGAAATGGCTAATGAGCCAGACTGATCTCAACGGCAGATTGGCCAGGTGGGCACTGAAACTACAGGCATTTGACTTCACAATTCGCCCCCGAAAAGGAAGCCAGCATGTAGTCCCCGACACCTTATCCAGAATGTTCGCCCCTGAAGGAGCCGAGTTGGTCCAGGAGGATGACAGCCCCCAATCGATCGATCTGGACCATCCTGCCTTCAAGTCAGCCAGCTACACCCAACTGATTCACACTATCCAGAATCAACTGTCCCAGCTTCCTGAACTGCGGTTGACGGATGGATTTATTTATAAGCGGATGGGACACGCATCCGGAGACCCCATACAAGAAGAAGAACAGTGGAAGTTGTGGGTGCCCGAAGAATTAACCACTGATCTTATCAGACGGGCCCATGACCACCCATCAAGTGCGCACGGCGGTTACGGTCGTAAACTTAGGCGGTTGAAAACCTGCTTCTTTTGGCCTAAGATGGCACAACAGATAAAAGCGTACGTAGCCTCCTGTGAGCTATGCAAGTGCACTAAAGCGCCCAACACCATTCTTCGGCCTCCCATGGGTAAGGTTGAGGTCCCCGAACGCGTGTTCCAGCGCTTGTACATTGATCTTATCGGTCCTTACCCTCGATCTACTTCTGGTCACACGGGAGCTGTCGTGGTCCTGGACCAGCTCTCTAAATTCCCTATCATAGAACCACTGCGTAACATGCACACTGGACCTATAATCAGCTTCTTGGAGAACCGAGTCTTTCACATGTTTGGAGTTCCGGAGAAACTTGTCTCCGACAACGGGGTCCAGTTCACCTCCAGCAAGTTCCGAGACCTAATGTCCAAATACGGCATCATCCACCAACGAACCACCGTCTATTCACCACAAGCCAATGCATCCGAACGACTGAACCGTACGCTCATAGCGGCCGTTCGCGCCTATGTCCACCCGAATCAGAAGGACTGGGATCGCGAATTGTCCGCCATCACTAGTGCGCTGCGCTCGTCGTACCACGCCACTACCGGCATTTCGCCGTATTTCGCATTGTTCGGCCAGTACATGATCTGTCGTGGGAGCGCTTACCGGCTATTGCGGCAACTGAAATCGCTAGAGGACCCAATCGTGGTTCTGGAACCGCACGAAAAGCTCCAACTTCTGCGAGAGCAACTGCGGGAGAAGATTGAAGAAAGTCGACGGATGGGAGAGGAGCGGTACAACTTGCGATCTCATCCTTCTGGCTTTAAGGTAGGCGACGAGATATATCGTCGAAATTTCCGACAGAGCGATGCCACCCGACATTACAATGCCAAACTAGACAAGAAATTCGTGAAGTCTCGAGTCCTACAAGTAATAAGCCCCACCCGATACCTCATCGCGGACATGACTGGTAAAACCCTGGGAATTTACCACGCAAAAGACCTTAGACGATGAAGTGCAACTATTTTCCACGAAAAACCTTGGCTTACCCAAATCTCTGCCTGGACGAAGACCTCCGAGTAACCCCTGACTCCCTACGGTATAGTCACTGTCGAGTCTTTACGAACATGGTTGTAGCCTATTCCTCGAAACCGACCTTCGACCCACCACGGCCCTAACCAAGACCTTTTACATAGTAGGCGGGATCGTACTTACTTCGATTTTGGGGGGGGGGAATGTGTAATGTGACGCCTACGCCCGGGAATCGAAGTGATTCCGATCCCGAACCCTTGCAACCGGCCAGATGGGTATGTCCTCGAAGTGCCAGTGGACTTCATCTGTCGTGCGGATATCGTTGCGCAGAAAATATTTCTTTTCCTTCCAAATTTTTAGATCTGTGGATATAAATATTCGAAATATAAAATTAATCCAAACCCCGACACATTTCGAGACATATCCATCTGGAAATGCCCCTCCACCGTGGCCATCGAAAAACTATGCCACTGGCGACAAATGGAGAGGCACATTGCCGCCATGTGGCGTGCCATTCCACACACATCTGTTTTGTCCGATGTGACAACCGGTCGAATTTGACAGCCACATGGGAGTGGAAGGAGGTTTGGCTGAGTGAAAGGAAAGGTGGCGGTAGCAGCATGTTGGCGCGGTACTAAATGGAAGTCAAACTAAATTAAGAGTTAATCGCTCCATAAATTGGAATGCTGACACAACCTTCAAAGTGGAGAATCGCTGGAAAACTCGATGACTGTGGTAGCAAATGCACCTAACCTACCGTTGTAGGAGGCTTGGAGGATGCTAATTGCCCAGCTAAGTATCATTAGAAAGTGCAGATCAATTGCATTACTGAACATCATATTAATGTGTTACATAACTGTTTCGTACGTGAATGGGAACTGAAGTGGGCCAATATCCATGATGTAACTCTTAGTGAAATAAACCGGGAGTTATACATTAACCTCTAACCGTTAGCTGCTGGTAAACTGACGTGGTTAATCTGCCCAAGGCAAGGCGCATTGCCCTCGATTCCAATCGGACTAATCCCGAGTGAAAAATCGTGAATATTTCGCGCGTTTCTGTGCAAGGCTTCTGTTTATTTTTCCATCGCTCGATGAACTTTAACGCTACATGGTGTGGGATTCGTTGAAGTATGATCGAGAAAAGTGCATGATTGGCGTCGTGAGTGTTATTGCATTGTGCATGTTTGCATTGAGCGGAACAAGTGCATGATAGCGCTGAAGAAATCGATTGCACTTGCACTGGCGCTCCCTAATGCCCCGTATTCATAGTGCGATATAGGAAAAGCAAAAGTCATGAAGGAAGAAGCCACGAGTGGAAACAAGAATTTGCCTCACTCTCGTGGAATGTGTCACTCTCGCAAGTAAACTGTCAAGTCATTTGGCTTCTTGGTGTTTATGTCAATTGGGAAACGTCAAAGATAGTAAATCGAACGAAAATTGCATAGTGGCGTTGCGGCGGTGTAAATTGTCGCGTGAAAATTACAATTTAAATTCATACGATGGCAAATTAAGTTCAGGCAAATAGTTTGGCGCACTGTTGTGCACTAAATCTGAGAGAAAAAAAATACTTGTGCTTGTTTGATGAATTGTTTATGATCAACGCGGATAGAATCCCAAAAATACCAGAGGGACCAATAAATGGAAGAGAGAAAATTATCAGCAAACTGCCAGCTGGTGTAGAAAAAAGCAAAACAAAGCTTAACCGAAAAAACCTGAGAAATGAACAAACGTTGAATTTTTACAACTGCTTATGGAAGCAGACAATGTCGAACAGGCTAAAATACCGAAGCTGTCAAATGAATGGGTGGAAAAGGACTTGGTGTTGTATCATGCTTTTAATACAGGAAAGCGAACAGTGGTGAGACCACAAACTACAAAACTAACGTCAAAACAGACAAGGACCATCGAGATACCGCATCCTGGCGTGAGCTATAATCCAAGCATAAAAGATCATCAGGATCTAATGAAGCTAGTACTAGAAAAAGAAAGTAAACTTATAAAAGAAGAACAACATCTCAAACGTGTGACAACTGATATGTTTTCGAAAACTCATCCAATTGAACGTGTCATTCAAAAAACTCCAAGCAGGTTCTTCTGAAGCTGAAGCTGAAGAGGAAGAAACGGAATTCGATCAAGAGAAAAACACAAACAATTCATCAACTAATCGACCAGTTCACAATAAAAAGAAGCCCTAAAGAAAAGACGTAATGAACGCATAGAACGACAATTAAAGCAAAAGAAAAAGGAACTTAAGCGTGAGAAGAAAAAAATCACAGATATTCATAGGTTGAGGTTAATATTCTCAAGGAATAAGCAAAAATTTGTACTCCAAATTGGGAAAAAAAAATTTAGACTTTAATGAGTTGCAAAACCTAAATTGCCTGAATCATATACGAGGCATCTTTTACCTTAGATTAAATTGTAAACGATTGCCACTAGGTCACAAGGTAGTTTTAAATGAATAAATTTGTCCGCGCAATCAAAGAATTGCTTTTGCGGTAGTCTGTCAAGATGAAATATTTTTCGCACAACTGTAAATCATGCGTCCCACGTCTTAATTTTTTCCTTCACGGACTTTCCATCGTGAAGTATTCTTAATTTTAATATTTCGTAATACCAAACAATTCGATTTTTTGGTTTGGTTTCAGTTGGCTATTTTAGTAACTTGATGTTCGCTCATCTCTCCAATTGATATTAAAATCTCATCAAAAATTAATATTTCAAAACAAAACTTTGAAAAAAGTTAGTAAAACGTCTGGTCAATAAGGGGAAAAATAATTCATACCTTCCAACCATCTGTTATTTTTTGAGTATCAACTTTAAAAAACATTATGAACCCCAAGACGATCCCGAAATTCTTACCTATTTCTTCTGCCGTAATGGTGTCTACAGCTTATTGTATTACGTTACACTAAAATTAGATCCCTGTCTAAAATATGCCCAAAATAAAGTGAGCGAAAAAAAAATGGTTTACTAGAAATGTGCATAAATACTTTTGATAACTAAAAAGGAAATTTATATTATACAAGTAAAACACTTCTGTAAAAAGGATTCCATTGAAGATAAAAATAAGTACTACTACTACTTCAATTGAATAATTAATTTTTAAGTTGATGCAATATTAACTATTAGCAATTATTAAATTCTGAATAATTTGAAAACAAAATTACTTGAATTCAGAGTAAAGTCAATTCCACTTGGCCATAGTGCTGTAAATTTGATAAATCCCAAATATCTCGATATTTTTTTTTAGCTACTATGTAACAACAATATACATACATAAATGCATCGTTAAGTAAGATATTTTCCGCAGGGAATAGAATTTAGCTAAAGATAACCACGACGTTCCTTTTCAGCGGTTTTTCTTTTTCAGTGGGAAAGGTGAGTGCAGGGTAAGTATGCCGTCGCGAGGGTAGGGTTTCGACAAATCCGCTGAGGTCGGTTTCGCGTCACGCGTGGTACGCGGTACCTTTGTTGTTTTGTTATTTTATTAGAGTAGTTTTCGTCGGGTTAATTTCGAGTAGCATATTTTTCGGTACCGCGTCGGAACTTCGGAAACGTGAAATGAAAATTAGATTTTGTATTCTTAACTGGATGAATGGAGAAATACGGAGTAACGTAAAGTAGGTTTCTTCTCCGTATGGTTTGGTTGTGATAACGCGTTTTGAAAACGGGCATGTTCAGGTGGCTGAAAATATTGTAATTGAGCGTAACCCATTCGGAGACCCGCGACCGAAATCCTCTCCGAACTAGCTGGCCGACAAGCAGCCACCGCGCGAATGGGTTACGGTGCCCGGATTGGTTGACCTGTTGGTACCATCCGTTGGCACTACTCAGACTTAACGTCTAGAACCGATGAGAGGTCGGTTCCGCGTTCGAACGTAAAAAGGTGAAAAACATTACATACACTACCAAATATGTGACTGGTCCAACTCTAATACGACATCAGGCACTGATACATGCATTTGTCATTCATATGATCAAGAGACAAGAAATATTTTTACACTCATAAAACATTATATAATCCCGCAGTCTCGAGTACATACGACAAAGTAATAATTCATAGCACCGGGTAGTATAAACAGTCTAAACAAGACCAGAACCAACTAGTGGTGAGTGCTATTAGAATGAAAAAGTTTATAATTGGTATTCAATTTGTATCGGGAAATCCTCATCAGTAATTCATTAAGGGACATACTGTTCTCATAACATACAACCAAAACGATATTGGAATTGAAACATCAACAGTATGCACTAGAGTGAAGGGGATATAAGCTACAATGATATGCTGAGGATATTGAATTCCTGTATAAATTGTACAATAAACATTAAAAAAGATGTGAGAGGACTTACTATACAATTGTATGGTCCTAATGCAGAAATAGTGCAGCTGAATAAACCTAGGTTGAGTCAACTTGAAAATTGTTCAATATGCTATAGAATTCATAAATATATCAAGCCATTTATCAGGTGTGTTGTAAATTGTATGAAAATTTATTTATATATATAACAAAAAATAGCATTACTCGATAAATTATTTCTATTAGAAAGAAACACAGTCTTTTTATTTTAACAACTAATCTTACACTGCTCAAGTAAACAAACACCTCAAACAACAAACCAAAAAAAAAAAATCTAAACATTTCTAGCACATCCGAAACTCCCAAATATCAAAAACTTAGCTCTACCATTCAAAAATATCTAACGATGGAAAAAAAACCCGCATGAGTTCACTCAACTCAAGTGTACATCTGTTCATCAAATTACCAGCAGACAAACACCTCCTGAAAGTAATGATCATCTCTTAACATCCTACAATGACTCGCGACCATCCTTATCAAGAACACTTCATAACATGCTACTTGTCTATACAAGATGCGATGAGATCGATCTAAAAATAGCCTACCATAAACTCATATGCTACCACACATCGTTATGTATACCGAACTATCTTACATAAACATAAGCCTAAGTGATCTATAGTAGCAGTGTGCCAACCCAAAACATACCCTATATGTTGAAAAATAACCAAGCGTCCAGCAGAAAAAAATTCTGATAAGAAAAAACTCAATAAGAATATATTTTACTTATGTGAAAATAATACTTGAATATGTCATTGAGCATACCCGAAAATCCCTATGATGTTAAATCTAGCATATTTAAAAATGTAGGAAATACGTATTTTACAATGCTCAAATATTGAAAATGTATATGAATATAGCCGAAAATCCCTATGATGATAAATCCAGTATATTTAAAATGTAATAAATACGTATTTTACTTAATGCACAAATATTGAAAATGTATATGAATATAGCAGAAGTGGCTTTACGCTTAATACAAGCACACAAAGTATGAGCGATAAAGGGATAATATGCATCCGAAAAGTATCAACTAAATGGCATCATCCATGCATGCAAGCATTCCAAAGGAGATAACAAATTAAAAATTCTCATACTCAAAACATCATCAAGTTCCTAATGCAGATATGGCTAACGAGATCCGGAAATGTCGAAAAATTATACATACTGTGAAGAATATGAGACAAGCATAAAATAATAGTTTAACTCTATATTATACTGACACTCATGAAACTAACTAAACTAAATAATACAGACCCACAATAACAACACGTAATTCAAAGTAAATATAACAAGTTGGGTAAACAGACCTACGCTCATGTCAGAAGGGTTTTGTATTCAATTTTCAAAATGCAGTCACCAGATTGAATAAAGTCAAGAAGCATGTCAATGACGATTTTATTGGAGAAACTATGAAATTCGAAGATCAGACTATTATTAACAAAGTTGAACGAATTTCGAGTTCTGAGGTTTTTGTTATTGTTATACTCATAAATATCTTCCTTGATAATTATTTCAGATGTCCACCCGCGACGGAGGAAACACATTTTTCATGTATTTCCCCCCTGTGCCCCCACTGAAGCTAAAACTGATAGTGTAACAACAGTTTTGAAAAGCTCGCATGAAAACTTTCGGCTACGTTTGATGAATTTTTTTTCAGGGGCCACTCTTCTGTACTGTTGTTGTTGTTACAAAGCCCTTTTGTTAGAAGCTCCCTCCCGCCTCCTTGACTTGTTTCACTTATGAGTATTAATTGTAGGTACTCAGCTTCCGTCATTCATTAAATCGAATCAAGTGTTCAAAGCATGCACCTTGAACGTTGAAGTTGGGAAAAAATAACTCAACATTATTCAATCTTCGCATTTAAAACAGCCACTATTTTGTTTTACGATTACTGATACCACTAGCTGAACTGATTCTCAAAGTTATTCATGGCACCTATCATTCCTGAAATTTTCATGCAAATCCTAGCAAAACTGTAGTGTCTTAGACGGTAAAAAGCGCATGTTGTTCCATAGCCATATGTTGCCATAGTAATACATGCAGCGCATATTGTTCCATAGTAATACAGGAAAATTCAAGCCGCTATAACTTCGCTAAATATGATGCAATCTTTATGAAACTTGCAGGGTTAATCAATCTTATAAATAGATATCTGTGTACTGAATTTCATTGAATTTAAGGGTACCGTTAAGATTTTATTCATGAAAACATAAAATCGATAAATCATACTATTACTAACAAAGTAGAGTGAATTGCGACTTCTCACGTATTTGTTGTTGTTGTACTCATCAAGGCCTACATTCTTGATTTTTTTCTGATTTTTCGGATCACAGGTGTCCAATCGCGAGGGGGGGGACACAAATTTTTCGTGTATTTCCCCTCCCTGTGCGCAGCTCGAAGCAAACTTTGCCAAACGAAGACCTGTTTTGAAAAGTTCTCATCAAGACCTTTCATTTGATACCCATATCGGCTACCTTCAATGAAATTTTTTTTTCGGGGGGTCACTCCCCTACATGGGGAGACCCCCCTTAAACACCTTATAAATTTTTTTAGTAGTTGAACTTTAAAGAGAGCACCACTTTACACCTACATACAAAATTTGATGCTTCTAGCTTAAGTAGTTTCCGAGAAAAACTGCTGTGACACACGGACGGACGGACGGACGGACGGACAGACAGACAGACGGACAGACGGACAGACAGGACGCGATTTTAGAAGGGTTTTGTAAAATTATTTTACAAAACCCTAAAAATTCACTTAATCTCATCCATCATAAAAAAGTAGCATTCCAGAAGCCATAAACCGTAGTATCTTTCCTATACAACATCCATAAATAATCTCAAATTTAGAATAGATACCCAAAACATACATGTCAACATAGTGATTTAAAAAATAGACCCAAGCGCTTATCAAAAAGGACAAATGGTATGATGTACGAACAAAATTATCACCATCTCATGCACTACAAGATCATTAATTTGAAAAAATAACTCGTCTTGGAAGAAATTATTAGAATTTTTGAACAAAACCAACGAGCATCCTATAGTAAAGAAAAAAAATGAATGTAGTGCCATACTTCTACATAATAGTAAAATCAGAGAATGAAGTATAGAAACTGCTTTAAGAAATAAGTGATGATGATGAAGACAAACAAAATGCTGCTACAAGCAAACTAAAATTTAATACTATACTAAATATCAAGAACGCATCATCTCTTTCACTGCATCCATAGATTTGAGCAATCAACATAGTAGTCTAACCGAACAAAATACATTGTAGACGATTCTTAAAGTAGTATTTAATGAAACCGATAAAAGCAATAATATACAATAGCAATGAGTCACAAAACAAAGAAACGACGTATTCAAGCAAAAAGAAACTGAAAACGAACAATGTAAATAATAATCAGCAAACTAGAACAGGCGCATCTGTGAATGGACATTTATGGAAACACGTCTCAATGCCGCGCATCACGTTACCCGCTGCCCACGGCCAACACAACAAGAAAAACTGCCTCCATCAAGCAAAACCATATTGCAATGCAATGTATGCCATGCCACTTCTCTTCCACGCTGTAGATTCCGATGCCTTAAAACTCCCGCCGACGGGGAAGTCTATGCGTACGAAACACTACTCTTAACAAGCAAAATCACTTGCACATGCCACGCATCCCCCGAGGTTAATTTCCATGCTTAACAGAACTCGCCGCCGAGCAAATCTACACCGCAATCACGATCCTCTGACAAGCGACGCAAATCATTCCGAATTGCCTACAAGGTCGTCCATACTTAAAGATAGGCACCCTTTGATGAGCAACGCGGAAACTTAACCAAACGCTCACGAGGCAAATTTCTACGGCTCATAACATCCGCCTTGGTTGAAACGTACACCTCAAATTACTTCCTCCAGCAAGCGACACGCATCACATCTACAATACCGTCCATCTTTAACCACAGACATCAAACGAGGAGCAAAAATGTACCTTAAGCAAGCACCCATGAAGCAAATTCTCACGCCTTAGAACACCCGTCGAAAGGCAAGCCCGTCGCCCATCCATAATGCAAAGCCAGCCGTCTATAGCAGCGCCCTCCATCCCACACAACTACCCGCATCATAAAAACTTCCGGCACGGCTAGCATGATCAAGCGAATCGACCATTTCCACACGCGGCCGTCTATCCTTAGCCAAAGACACTAATCGCTGCAACGCGTTCCTTATCCAAGCGCCCATGAAGTAAGTTCCCATGGCTTAGAATACGCGCTGACAGACAAGTCCATCACCTATCAATATCACAGTCATCCATCTATACAAGCGCTCGTCATCACCACGCAGCCAATCGCACCAAAAAAAACGTTCAGCACGTAAATCGCTCGTCGCTATAAGCAGTAAACCTATCGTCCAGAGCGCCACCTATCCATAGAGCTTCCCTAATTGATCAACAACCTTAATACTTCAAGGTATCAACTCTAGACATGGACCTCCTGACATATACATTAAATTAGTCATGGCTAAAAAACTATCTACCGCTAGAAGCGTAAAAGACCCGAGAAGCACTTCCACCAAAGATCAATAACAAAACTACTCGCAAACTAGAAGCAATGAATATATAAAAAATCTTTCCACTATAAATGAATAACAACCATGAATAGTATAATTATCGACTGCTAAAAGCGCCAAAGTATAAACACGCTGAGAAATCTAGGTCTTTAATCTATTGATTGAAAACATGGGACTATCCTAGACTATAGTCAATATGCCTAGTTTCACCATTAACCATTAGAGGCTACTAAGACCCGAAATACTTACTTACTTACTTTACCTTTGACCCATACCTTCTCACCCCTTTGGTTATCGATTTATCGATAGTGCCCTCAGACCGGGGAACCAAACGCGTCCCAAGGGTTGCGGATAGGGACAGACCTTTCTCAAAATGTTCGCTGCGAATAACCAATAAGCAGCCGTGGACAATGGTCGGCAGTGAAGGGAGAGTCTCAGGACAAATACCTGAGTGTCAATGATCTTCACTGTGACATGACGAAATATATGGCGTCATCAATTATCCATATATCCTGGCAGTAGGTAAAATGCTATGGGAACGGAAACCCAGACAGAAAACCAAACTATGCAGGTCCACAAGGGGAACCAAATTACGGTGCAGGGGGTCGGATCCCCAGTACCGGCGGCAGAGGGTAGTGAGCGAGCAGGCTCCCGGCCATCGTCATCCAGCGACTGCAATGTTATAGAAGAAGTGAACCTGGCTTCTGTAACAGATATAACTACAAGCACGGAGAACCCTTTCAGGCAAAAACCGCTGTTGGCAAGAACACCGATAAAACAAGTCACCGATTGCGGGGGGAGGCAGCAAACCCCAGAAACACTGTCAAAGTCAACATCACAGGTTAAATCATCGGAGGCAGACCACAGACGGACTAACGAACGAAAGAAGGCAGAGTGCGTTGTGCAACCTGGCATCATTGCGGCCTTTGGGCGCAGTAGAAGGACTATGCGCACCCCGGAGCGTCCAGTGCAAGACGTACACAATCCGGATCAAGCTGCGACACCAACAGAGGCCAGTGTAAGACTGGGGGAGGGAGAAGTTTTGCCGTCGGCTGACGCCACTTCAAACGTCACCCAAGCGATAGAAGCAAAAGGGCTAGGAAACGGGGGCCTCTCCCAAGAGGTGGCGCCAAATAACACAATCGCCCTTGACCGCGCCGAAGAGGAGCGGCTTACTCGGAAAGCGGGGACTATCGTTAAACAACTGAGGGCTGCCTGCGAAGTGCAGAAAAACATAGGCAAGAGTGTCAGGAATGGCATTCTTGAACTGGAGGAGCTTTTTGGCCGCATAACGCACTACAGGCGGAGGTGGCTTGCAACCGAAAAGCACCAAAAAGACACACTCTCCCTCGAGGCACAAGTGGGTCCTAGCAGCAGCAAAAGAATGGCCGGTAGCCCAATTGAAGGCGACCGTGAGAAAAGGTGGAAGGATGAGACCATAAACGAAGTTGTCACTCCAGGCGAGGAGTTTCATGTGGTGCGAAACAAGGCAGCGAAAAAAGCGGCCAAAAAGCTACTCCTAGAAAAAACAGACAAAGAGCTCAACCACGAAAAGAACAAAGAACCCCCCGATATACCGCAGAAAACAAAAAGCGAACCGCGGCGCAAACCCTTGCGAGAGGCACTGCTTATTAAACCCACTAAGGGCCGAACCTACGCAGATGTCCTCCGTGAAATTAAAGGAGCGGTCAAGCCAGACGACACCAAAACTGCCATCAAAGCAGTTCGACCAACGCGGACCGGGGGCTTGCTGATGGAATTCGGGCCAGAGGCCACAAACAAAGATGCATTCCGTGACGCGGTTCAAAAGGTTCTTGGAGATGCGGCAACGGTTGCCTCGCTCGAACCAATGGCCACCCTGGAAATCAGGGACCTCGACTGCGTCACGGACAAAGCTGGAGTAGAGGATGCCATTAGGAGGGAGTTCCCCAGCTTAAGTGAAGTCAAGGCAAGATTGACACGTGAAAACACAAGGGGGCAACGCATGGCTATTGTCGAACTAGCTGATAAAGACGCCCAGCAAATCCTGGCGAAGGGCAAAATTAAGATAGGTTGGGTGATCTGCAGGATACGGAGAAAAGCGATCCCTATCCGCTGCTTCAGATGCTTTGAATACGGACACACCGCGTATGGCAGTAGGGGACCCGACAGGAGATCTCTGTGCTACAAATGTGGTGAAACGGGGCACAAAAGGAAGGAGTGCACGAACGAGGCAAAATGCATTCTTTGCAAGGATGCTAAGCTAGCACCCGGCGACCTCAAACATGAGCCGGGGACAGGGAGATGCTGGGTTTTCAAGGAGGTCCTAACTAAAGCCAAATCGATACTCAAATGATCCGTATCCTGCAGGTCAATTTGCACCGAAGCACAAACGCCCAGGACCTACTTGAGCAGTTTGCGAGGGATAAGAAAGCTGACCTCCTGTTGCTAAGCGAGTAACATCATAACAAGGACTCGCAAGCGTGGTACCCTGACGAATCTGGTACCTCGGCCATCTGGGTTCGAGACAGCGCCCGCCTTCAGCTGCAGGGCCATGGACGCGGGGATGGTTTTGTGTGGGTGCGGTGTTCAGGGATAACATATTTCAGTGTTTATCTGACGCCTAACGAGGCAATGCGATCTTTTCGAACCAAACTCGATGCCCTGGAGGACGCTGTCTCGAACACAGAGGGCCACATGCTGGTCGGGGGAGACTTCAACGCAAGAGCCATTGAATGGGGTATGCCACAATCCGACCCAAGGGGAAAGCAAATCTTGGACATGGCGGCCAGAACAGCGCTTTTTGTCCTAAATACTGGTAACACCCCTACTTTCCGCCGCTGGGGTTGCGTAGGAACCATACCCGATGTGACACTCGCTTCGGAGTCCCTGGTACCTAGAGTACACAACTGGCGAGTACTAGAGTACTACTCGGCTAGTGATCACCAGTATATAGCTGTTGAGATTCACGACGGTGCCACTCTGCGTGCATATGCCCAAACTTCAATCCTCGGATGGAGGACTGGGAGGATGGACGTTGAGAGGTTTGCTGACGCGCTTACGGGAGGCGCACCGTTGCTGGGAGCTCCACCAGGGAGTGGAGGGCCTACAGCCAAGGACTTGGTGAACTCAACTATGAGTACCATCATAGCTGCTTGCGAGTCTTCCATGCCCCGTCGGAGACCCCGACATGGTAAGCCTCTAGTATACTGGTGGTCAAACGAGATCGCCGAACAAAGAAGCGAGTGTCACAAACTTCGGCGAGAGGCCCAGCGGGCGCGAACACGGGAGGAGGCAGACACTAGGCCAGCAGCATACAGGTCCAGCAGGAAATATCTTCGCAGGCTTATTAACAAGAGCAAGGCCCGATGCTGGCAAGACCTCGTGGATGATGTAAATAGGGATCCGTGGGGCCTTGGCTACAAGCTGGTCATGGGGAAACTTGGTGCCCTACGGAAGCCTTGTATACATGACGCGGAAAAGATGGACGCGATAGTGCAGGGACTCTTCCCCGCCCATCCCGTCCGTGTTGACGCTGTCCATGGTGAAACAGCAGTCGAGTGCCCACTCTTCACACAGCTGGAACTGGAGGAGGCAGTCCTCTCCCTGAAAGCGAGGAAGGCTCCAGGTCCAGATGGTGTTCCAGCTGAGGTTTTGCAGCTCGTCTATCACAATTGTCCTGACTTGCTGCTCAGCACATTCAACACTTGCCCACGGGACGGGGTTTTTCCGGTACGATGGAAGGTGGCGAGGCTCGTGCTGGTCAGCAAGGGGAAGGGAAATCCCGAATCGCCGTCTACATACCGCCCGTTATGCATGCTAGACACGGCTGGGAAAGTGCTAGAGAAACTCATCAAGGGAAGACTCACTGACGCGATTCGTGCTGCTGGGGACCTATCTCCTCGGCAGTACGGCTTTAGAGCAGGACGTTCTACCATTGATGCGATTGCAGAGGTGGTGAACGCGGTCCAAAAGGCAGAGGCATATAGTCGCACCAAGCGACGGATCGTCCTGTTGGTGACACTCGACGTCAGGAATGCCTTCAACTCCGCTAGATGGGTGGATATTCTGGACACGCCGGAAAACTCTTTTCAAGTTCCAGAATATCTAATGCGGCTTTTGAGGAACTACCTAAAGGACCGAAGCCTGCTCTACGACACGACACAGGGCCAACGAAGGATGGAAACTACATCGGGTGTTGCCCAGGGATCTATCCTTGGTCCGGACCTGTGGAACGTGTCTTACGACGGGCTACTGAGACTTGAGATGCCAGATGAGTCGCGCTTGGTCGGCTATGCGGATGATGTTGCGGCTCTGGTCGCCGGACGCACCGTTGAACAGGCGCTAATGCGCCGAGTGAGGGACTGGATGACTGCTCGCGTGCTCAGTTTAGCACTGGAGAAAACCGAAGTGGTCATCTTGACAAAAAAGAGAATCCCTAGAGTAAGGATGATCAGTATTGGAGATATGCAGATCGAATCGAAGCCAGCGGTGAAGTACCTGGGGCTACTGAACGACTCAAAGATGAGTTTTTCTGAGCAAATCAGGGCAACGGCTGAGAAGGCTGCTTCGGGAATATCGGCCCTGAGTCGACTTATGGCCAACGTAGGGGGACCCAGCCCATCAAGAAGACGCCTCTTGATGAGTGCTGTAGGGTCAGTGCTAATGTACGGAGCAGAGGTATGGGGCGACGCTCTCAGCAAGGAGGTATACCGAAAACGATTGGCACAGGTACAGAGAAGAGGAGCACTGAGAATTGCATCTTCGTATCCAACAGTCTCCGACTCGGCGGTGAGAGTGATTGCAGGCGTGATACCTGTCGCCCTCCTTACTAGAGAGCGCCGCGCTATTTACCTGCGCCGAAAAGAGGATGCGAGGGAGATGGTTGTCCGCGAGGAGAAACAACGCTCGCTCAACGATTGGCAGCAGTCTTGGAGGAATTGTACGAAGGGAAGTTGGACTGCGCGCCTCATCCCGGATGTGAGACCCTGGCTAAATTGAAGGCATGGTGAGACTGACTTCTATCTGACCCAGCTTTTGAGTGGGCACGGGTGTTTTCAGTCTTACCTGCACAAGATCGGCAAGTCACGGTCTCCCGATTGTCGGTTTTGCCCAGGAGAGGAGGACAATGCCTGTCACACATTTTTTGCGTGTACCAAATGGGCCAGGCTGCGAAGGGAACTCTACAGGGAGACGGGAGAGCTCATCCCGGATAATATAGTTGCGGTGATGCTCGAATCGGTTGACAAATGGAACCAGGTGGCACATTATGCTCGGGCAGTCCTAAAATATAAAAGGGACTCACAGCAGCCGGAGGCACTGGGGCTGGGGGATCGCTCTTCTGGGAATTCCTCTTCCCCTCTCCCCTCCCGCTAGGAAAGTGACTCCCCAGCTTGAAGGCGCCCACGGCGTAACAAAACGAGACCTGGCCCGAAGTAATGTGTCAAACGGTTCCAGGCTAGGTTCTCAGGTTGACAGGGGAGGTGTTTAGTGGGTAGTCCAAAGGTATCCTCCATGGGAGTCCCACACTGCCAGACTCGGCGGGCATAAATGCCTTCACCTCCCTACCACAAAAAAAAAAAACAAAAACAAAACTCATCTTCGAGTCGATCAGTAGCCCCAGGTACTTCACCGATGGCTTCAATTCGATTCGTAAGTCTCCAATACTGATCATCCTTACTCTAGGGATTCTCTTTTTTGTCAAGATGATCACTTCGGTTTCCTCCAGTGCTAAACTGAGTCCACGAGCAGTCATCCAGTCCCTCACTCGGCGCATTTGCGCCTGTTCAACGGTGGGTCCAGTGACCAGAGCCGCAACATCATCCGCATAGCCGATCAAGTGCGACTCATCTGGCATCTCGAGTCTCAGTAGCCCGTCGTAAGACACGTTCCACAGGTCCGGACCAAGGATAGATCCCTGGGCAACACCCGATGTAGTTTCCATCCTTCGTTGGCCCTGTGTCGTGTCGTAGAGCAGGCTTCGGTCCTTTAGATAGTTCCTCAAAAGCCGGATTAGATAATCTGGAACTTGAAAAGGGATTTCCAGCGTATCCAGAATATCCACCCATCTAGCGGAGTTGAAGGCGTTCCTGACGTCGAGCGTCACTAACAGGACGATATGCCTCTGCCTTTTGGACCGCGTTCACCACCTCTCCAATCGCATCAATGATGGAACGTCCTGCTCTAAAGCCGTACTGCCGTGGAGATAGGTCCCCAGCAGAATGAATCGTGTCAGTGTCTTCCCCTCTCCAGCACTTTCCCAGCCCTGTCAAGCGTGCATAACGGGCGGTATGGAGACGGCGATTCGGGATTTCCCTTCCCCTTACTGAGCTGAGCAGCAAGTCAGGACAATGGTGATAGACGAGCCACAACACCTGAGCCGGAACGCCATCTGGACCTGGAGCCTTCCTCGCTTTCAACGAAAGGACTGCCTCCTCCAGTTCCGGCTGTGCGAAGAGTGGACACTCGACTGCTGTTTCACCATGAACAGCGTCAATACGGACGGGATCTTTTCCGCGTCATGTATACAAGGCTTCCGTAGGGTACCAAGCTTCCGCATAACTAGCTTGTAGCCAAGGCCCCACGGATCCTTGTTCACATTGTCCACTAGGTCTTGCCAGAAGCGAGCCTTGCTACTGTTGATCAGTTTGTGAAGGCATTTCCTGGCCAACTTATATGCTGCCACCCAGTTGCATGCCTCGTCACGGTTCCGTACCTCTTGAGCCTCACGTCGAAGCTTGTGACGCTCCCTTCGCCTTTCAGTCTGGGGAACCTGTTCTGATTTACACGCCTAAACCAACAGTACCCTTGTGTCTAAAGTCGCATGGATTTTGATTTTGTGTGATTTGCTGTGGAGCTAGTCCACCACTTTACATGACAAAACATGAACTGCTCGTAAATCCTTGAGCATTCCTACTGCTCTTGTTCAACTACAAAAACTTTCTCAATGTATGTCTTCTCTATCTTCTCAATGTATGTCTTGAACAAAACTACACATATTTTGAATTTAAGAACAAAACATTTGTTGCGGAGGAAGAACTTGCTATGAGAAATCCATTAAACCCTTTGTTAGCTGAATTTTTCATGGATAATATAGAGACTAAAATTAGGGAACACGGATTGTTTAAGGATTTCACTTGGTGATGTAGGTAAATGGTGGTCCAACCAAAACGCACGATGTTAATTGTACATAAAACAAAAAGTTTTCATAGTATTATGTTAATATTTTTTATTATAATAGAAGGATCTATGATAATTATGTGTGAAACAAAATGTCGCCCAAATGCTCGCACGGCTATGGTGGCATTATTCTATCTGATGGCCCATATTCTCAATGACTCTGAGACATAATTGAGGTTCAATGTCGTTAATGTGCTGAATTATCTCATCCTTTAGTTCTTAAATTGTTCTTGGCGAAAAACTCGCACAGTTGAAAATGTTTCAGGATTTTATTAATAATTTATATAAAGACATCTGTACGAATTCGTATCACTTCAATAATACAAATTCGTATCAGTCAACATTTTTTATTTTCATTAACTTCTTTTGTATCAGCAAAATATTTAACGTACATCATTATGTAATGAGACACGCGACATAATTATTTCGCTTCAATAATACAAATTCGTATCAGTCAACATTTTTTATTTTCATTAACTTCTTTTGTATCAGCAAAATGTTTACCGTACATCATTGTGTAATGAGACGCGCGATTTGTCTAGCGCGAATGAAATTTCAAACTTCTGGAATTATTCGTGCGCGCTGGACATAGTTCTCATGGCAGGTGCAATGTGATCTATCGGTCTGCAAGGCAGATGGAACATATTGCGCTTGCAATTTTACGTATGAAAAATAATTATGTCGCGCGCAATATGATCTATCTGTCTGCAAGGTAGAGGGAGCATATTGCACTTGCAATTCCTGGGTTAGAACAACAAATTTATGGGAACAACTTTTGTTCCCACGGCAAATAAGTATTTAAGAAAATGTTAGTGGAAAATAAAGTGAGTCTAGTCTTGACCATCAACAAAAACACATCTTGGGTTTTTTTTATTAATTTGGAATAGTTTAGTAATCTCCCGATACAAGCATCGGAGAGATTTCCTGAACATCAATTTGAAAGCAGAATATTATACAAGTTTATGCACTTGTATAATCAAACTTCATCGGAGAGATTTCGGAGCGCAGAATATTATACAAGTTTATGCACTTGTATAATCAAACTTCAACGCGGAGAGATTTCTGAGCGCAGATTATTATACAAGTTTATGCACTTGTATAGTTAAACATCAACGCGTAAAATCTGCCCAGGAGAACAAGCAGTCAGCCAAGGCAAAGCAGCCTTGACGTTAACATTTGGTGACCCCGACGTGATCGTCACACTACAACACCAGCTAAGATTGAGGAATCATAATGGAGCGTTTAACACAGCAACAGACGCGTTTAGCTGCAGAAATTGATGGAATCATCATCAATTATAAAAAGGATCCATTGAATCGCAAGCAAAAGGCAGAATATTATGAGGAAAGGCTTCGCCGAATCGAAGCGGCCTGGGATCTGTTTGAAGAAACGGATACAAAGATCCGAGAACTGGAGGATATGTCAGAGACTCACGAATACTTTGTGAGCAAGTTATATGACACAACACAGGCAAACTTCCAACAGTTTCAGTCACACTTCAAGGAGAAGCTGCTACAAATAAGGCATGCAGAATCAGGAGTTGGCGAACAAGTGATTGAGATGGCCCCAGCCAAGCAGAGTACCAAACCGCGAGCGGATGAATCAGTGAGAACAACTGACGTAAATGTTAGTAAACTCGTTAGACGATACGACGCACTAGCAAATTCATTGCAACGACTCTTCTCGCGATTGGAACAAACGGAACAATACTCACGTCAATTCTGCAAAGTAAAAATTGCCTCAATACAGCAATACTGGTCACAACTAGATGAATACCAGCAACAAATATGGGAAATCATCACTGGTCCTGATCCAAACGGTTTCAACCTAAACCAGCACATTCAATTGGAGGAGATATCGCAGGAGTGGCTGATAAAGTTAGAGACTAAGATCGACGAGATAAATACGACACCCGCACCGCATGCGTCAACAACCACTACTCCCAGCGTAAATCTACCAAAAATTACGCTGCCAAAATTTGATGGGGACTATTTGCATTGGCGTCATTTCCGGGACTTATACATTCAAATGGTACACAATCAACCTATGTCAAGCTGCCAAAAGATGTGGTACCTTAAGGCTAACCTGACAGGAGAAGCTGATAAACTCGTACGCAACTTTACTATATCAGACGACAACTATGAGTCAGCATGGAAGACTCTGAATGAGCGCTACGAAAATCGACGCCTACTCGCTACAGCACTCCTTCAGAAGTTGATAGCCCAACCATCCAATACAATACCCTCTGCAGCAGCAGTGAAATCTCTGCACGACACAACTGCAGAATGCTTGAGAGGCTTGCAAAATATCGACATAGTAACGCAAGATTGGGATCCGTTACTTCTGCATCTCTTAATCAAGAAGCTTGATACTGCAACTCACACTCTATATGAGCAGTCATTGGTCAACCCACGGGATCTCCAGTCATTGACGGGCTTTTTGACCTTTTTGCATACGCGTTTTCAAGCTTTAGAAGCACTTGGCAATCAAACAAAGCGACTTGACGAGCATCGTAAAAAGACCATCAAGTCTACTAGTGCTGCTGTAACGACATTTTCATGCCTTGTTTGTAAAGAAGCTCATCCAGTCTACTATTGCCCAGACTTTCTTCAATGGACCCCGTCGAAGAGGTTGAAACTAGTCCAAGCTAAGAAATTGTGCGTAAACTGTTTCCGAGATGGACACAAGGCCGTAAACTGTACATCACGAGGATGTAAGGAGTGTGCCCAGAAACATAACAGCCTTCTGCACTTAGGGACCGTTCCCAAGGCAAAGCAAACAAACTCGCAAACAGAAGCACCTCAGGAGGGAGCGGCACTTTCATTAACTACACTTAGTAGTCACGAAATGACAAAATATGTACTCTTAAGTACCGCCATTGTAAAATTGACTAGCAATAACGGCAAAACAGTGGAATGCCGGGCAGTATTAGATCCCGGCTCACAAATTAACTTGATTACTGAACGCATCGTTAGGAAGCTGAACTTGGCATCAACTCACCACTCGACCTTCATTGAAAAGGTTGGCGGATCGACCGAACGCGCACAGAGAAGGGTGAATGTTACCCTTCAGTCAAGATTGAATGGATATTCCACGCGTTTAGAAGCGCATGTCATGGACAAGATTATATCTCCTCAACCATCTGTGCAGTTGAATATATCACAGTGGTCCATACCAAAGAATCTGAAGCTTGCCGATCCAAATTTCCATCTGACGGAACGCATAGATCTGTTATTAAGTGCCGAACATTTTTATGATATTCTAGCGATCGGTCAAATAAAGCTAGGCAGTGAATTGCCAGTCCTACAGAATACGCTTCTGGGATGGATAGTAGCAGGCAAGGTTGGTGGTACTGAATCGCTCCCTGTTACTTGTGGAGTTCTTGCCGAAGATCAAAAACTGAATAGTGCGATTGAAAGGTTTTGGAAATTAGAAGAGGTCGTCGATGCCAAGTCCCAGTATACGGCAGCGGAAAGGTCCTGTGAAACTCACTTTTGCCAATCAACGCAAAGACAACCAGATGGGCGTTTTCTGGTGAGACTTCCCTTTTCTAACGACCCCGACAAACTAGGAGAATCAAAAGACGTAGCCATTCGTCGCTTTTATGGAATTGAACGGCGATTAGCAAAAAACCTGGAACTCAAGCAGTGTTATCAAGAATTCATGGACGAATACATCAGACTAGGACATATGCAAGAGGTCACAGCGCAGGTATGTGAAGAATCGCATTATTTTCTTCCACACCATTGTGTCCTGAAACCCGACAGCAGTACCACTAAACTCAGGGTAGTGTTCGATGCCTCCTGTAAAACAACTACGAACGTCTCGCTGAACGATATCCTCTATACTGGACCAACCATCCAAGACGATCTATTTGCGATATTGCTCCGTTTTCGATTGCCTCGATATGTTTTCACTGCTGACATACAAAAAATGTATCGTCAGATAGTATTGCATCCTGACGACCGCAAATATCAGTTGCTGGTCTGGAGAAATGACCCAAACCAGGCTCTACGGTTCTATCAGTTGAATACCGTGACATATGGAACAACGTGTGCTCCATATTTGGCGACCAAATGCTTGCAAAGACTTGCCCGAGATGAAAAAGATCGATACTCTCTTGGTGCTAACATACTGCAACGCGACTTCTACGTTGATGATGTCATGACGGGATCTAATAGCTTAATCGAAACAGTTCAATCACAAGACGAATTAATAAAAGTTCTGGGAGGCGCTGGAATGAAGCTTCGAAAGTGGTGTTCTAATCATCCTCGACTACTGCAGAACATTTCACCAGACGACAAGGAAGTTCAACTAGATTTCAAAAGCCATTCTGAAGACTACATTAAAACCCTCGGCCTCACTTGGCTTCCTAAAGTAGACGATTTCCAAATCCGCATCAACCTGAATCCAAACGATACAAAAATTACCAAGAGGACAATAGCCTCCGACATCGCCAGGATGTTTGATCCATTGGGCATCATGGGCCCCGTAATAGTCACCGCCAAGCTATTTCTTCAAGATGTTTGGCGTTTGAAGTTGGACTGGGATGCTGCTTTGCCAGAAGTGATACACACCAGATGGTCCCAATTTCGGAGAGGCCTGTCAGTGCTACAAAAAACACAATTTCCTAGACACGTATTTGCCAGGGAAGTGCCCAAGGAGGTGCAGTTGCATATATTTTGTGACGCGTCAGAAAAGGCATATGGTGCAGCCGTGTATGTGCGGTCTACTTTAAAGAATGGCAGAATCATTGTGCGTCTCTTAAGTGCAAAATCACGTGTGGCTCCAATTCATGTGATAACTGTTCCACGATTAGAACTCTGTGCTGCAAAATTGGGTGCGGAGCTGGCGGAAAGAGTTAAGACTGCCCTACACTTGGAAGAAGTCTTACACATATTTTGGACCGATTCAGAAATCGTGCTTGCGTGGATAAACTCCACCGTTTCCTCATACAATACTTTTGTTGCCAACCGAGTATCAACAATTCAGTCACTATCGATTCCGGAGCAATGGCGTCACGTAGATTCAAAAAGAAATCCAGCCGACATTTTATCACGAGGCATTGCACCTGCAGAGTTAGCTGGATGTAATATTTGGCTGTATGGACCACCTTTTCTGCATGGAACGGAATCATTGTGGCCATCGGAATATGTAAAGGGACCCTCTTGTGATCTTGAGAAGAAAAAAGAAAGAGTAACTATGGCTGCAACTGTAATTGCTTCCACCAATTTTGTCGATGCCATACAGCATGGAAACTCTTTCAAAAAACTACAACGCATCATAGCTTATGTATTTAGGTTCATAGATCACATTAGTCAAAGGCCGCGGGCCTCTACATTGTTACCAAAATCATTCTCCAGTCAGGAACTAACTAGAGCAATCGAAGTCATCGTGAAACACGTTCAGAAGGACGAATTTCGGGATATAATAAAGGACTTGGAGAATGGAAAGCAACTCACCAAAAACAATCAGCTTGCTAGTCTGACACCGTTCCTCGATGAAAAGGGCTTACTTCGAGTTGGAGGAAGATTGGAAGCATCAAACCTATCTTATGATGCCAAACATCCCATCCTGCTCCCATACAAAAATCCATTAACAAAGTTACTGATGACGGATATCCACCAAGACAAATGCCATCTGGGCCCTCAAGCACTGCTTGCAGCAACGAGACAACGGTTTTGGCCAATCAAGGGCAAATCATTAGCACGAGCCATTGTTCAGCGATGTGTACGATGTTCCCGCGCGAACCCGCAGATGTTTTCTCAGTTCATGGGGAACTTGCCATCGGCCCGAGTACAGCCTGCTCGCCCATTCGTTAATGCTGGAGTTGACTTTTGTGGACCAATTATGATCCATTTTCGCGGCAGAGGAGCACGACCACAAAAGGGCTATATTGCTATATTCTGCTGTTTCGCCACCAAGGCAGTACATTTTGAGCTAGTAAGTGATCTCACCACTGAAGCATTCATCGGCTCTCTTAAGCGATTCATCGGTAGACGAGGTCATTGCAAAAATTTGTATTGCGACAATGCCACCAATTTTGTGGGAGCCCATAATCAGCTTAGAGAGCTGTCCACGTCTTTGTATTCTGAGCAGGCTCAAGAGAAAATCGCAGATATATGCAACAACAAAAGTATATACTTCCATTTTATACCACCTCGGGCCCCGCATTTTGGAGGGCTGTGGGAAGCCGCAGTTAAATCGGCAAAATACTTACTACTTAGAGGATCTTCAGCAGCAACCCTAACCTATGAAGAGCTCCAAACGCTTATAGTGGAGATTGAAGCAATTCTAAACTCAAGGCCTTTAACTCCAATGTCGTCAGATCCTAATGACCTCACTGTGTTAACACCAGGACACTTTCTTATAGGAGAACCCCCAACAGCTACGGTGGATGCTATATCTGAGCCAGCAAAGATGGGACTACTTAGCAGGTGGAAACTGGTGAGCGGTATCAAGCACGAGTTCTGGCGCCGCTGGTCAGAAGAGTATTTAAATCAGCTGCAGCACCGTTCAAAGTGGAAGCAGGTCAGCCAAAATGCTCAACTGGGCACAGTTGTTATCATTAAAGAAGACAATATGCCAGTAATGAAGTGGCCGCTCGGGAGAATTACAAAAATTTACCAAGGCAATGATGGTTTTGTTCGTGTGGTCGACGTAAAAACATCATCAGGGATATTGAAGAGACTGATTCATAAACTGGCGCCCTTGCCAATAGAAGCAGACACTGTTACTGCCGGAAGCGAGACCGAAGAAGCGATCAACGTAACGGAGGTAGTCAGCGCTAAGAAACGACCATTGGAGCAAGAACCAGAACCGGGTTGCTCAGCTGATTCCCCAAGAAAACAAAAACGGGCAACGAAAGGAACATCTATTAGTTCCTTACTATTGGCATGCGTATTGTTTCCTCTGGTGTTCACTGAACCAATTAAAATCACAACGGTCGGACCTCAACCAGTCTTACATTTCCAGTCATTGGGTAGTTCTTATTTAGCAACGAGTGAATGGAGGCTGCTGATATACTACGATTTAAGATCATATTGGTCGGAGGTTGCGACATTGGAGAACGGAACAAACATGCTACAGCAGCTTTGTGATCGTGGACTCACTAACAGTTGTCTCACGTTGGTAGACCATTTTGGCCATCTACGAAATGAACTCGTGAACATCAATCAATTATTGAAGATCAGAAATAAAAGAGGAGCTTTCAACATAGTTGGCAATGTGGCTAAATCTCTATTTGGCGTGCTCGATGAGGAATATGCTAACCAGATGTCACTGACAATAAAAGGTTTGAAGGGAAATCAAGATAAACTGTACCTGCTGCTAAAAAACCAAACATCTATTATTGATTCTACCTTGAACATTATTGGAAAGGGCGAACAGACCTCTCAACGAAGGTTTAAAGCAATAGAGGAGCACATGGATCGATTAGCTAACGTAGTGAGAGGTCCGGCCAGTAAAGATAATCAGCATAAAATATCGAATCTCATCACGACCTTATCGTTTCAAATGACATTGACTACCATCAATTTGCAACGAATTCAAGCCTCCATTGTTAACATCATCACCGACTCACAACATGGAAATTTTAATCCATTACTGTTATCTCAGAAACAATTAAGCATGGAGATTGCCAATATCAAGGAACATTTACCTGAGACACTACGCCTTCCAATAGCACATGAAAATTTCCTGCAATTATTCAGGATATCGTCAATCAGTGCGAGACTGACCGAAGATCTAGCTATATTTGAGCTGAAGGTACCACTCGTCAACACAGTCACATTTGACTTATTCAGGCTCTATCCTATACCAACAGTAAGCCACAATCAGCTGATGGCGATACTCCCCAATTCACGATATCTTATTATCAGCTCACATCGTGATATGTATTATCCACTCACGGAAGAAGAATACATGACATGTACCTGGATGGAACCAACCATCCACATTTGTAAACAGTCTCATCCATTATATCACAAGGAATCCAACATAAGTGTATGTGAAGTTACGCTTCTGAAGGACATTCCAGCCCCAGCTGAGTGCAATCTAACCGAACTTAAAACCCCATCACAGTGGAATCAAATTCTATTTACCAATGAGTGGATCTATGCTCTCACAAATCGGCTGGTAGTCCACATTGTCTGCGCTGGTAACACTTCAACCAGGGTCCTGGAAGGTTCAGGCATTCTCAAACTGGACTCAGATTGCACTCTCAAATCTGATACTGTAACCATCCAAGCACGCCGGATTTATACGAGTACAATTGGTACTTCCTATACAAGGATCCATCAGCCTGACAAGAATACCACATCGAAACCTCCAAACAAATCTTCGGAGCCTTACCAAACATACGCAGCAGATCTCGAAGCTTTGCAGAAACAACTCTTAGCGCAAGACTTATCTATCCCTGATCAAATCGACTCGCACGATATCCATCAATACACGATCTCATACATCAGCCTTATTTTGATAATTTCATTGGCAAGTTATCTCGGTTGCAAACTGCGAAATTGTCGGAATGTAGCTCCAGCTCAACGGCCGATTCCACGACCAAGGAAGCATAGCCTACCAAGCACCCAGGAAGCAGTTTGAACGGACCGTTCAACGCGGGGGAGGATGTACGAATTCGTATCACTTCAATAATACAAATTCGTATCAGTCAACATTTTTTATTTTCATTAACTTCTTTTGTATCAGCAAAATATTTAACGTACATCATTATGTAATGAGACACGCGACATAATTATTTCGCTTCAATAATACAAATTCGTATCAGTCAACATTTTTTATTTTCATTAACTTCTTTTGTATCAGCAAAATGTTTACCGTACATCATTGTGTAATGAGACGCGCGATTTGTCTAGCGCGAATGAAATTTCAAACTTCTGGAATTATTCGTGCGCGCTGGACATAGTTCTCATGGCAGGTGCAATGTGATCTATCGGTCTGCAAGGCAGATGGAACATATTGCGCTTGCAATTTTACGTATGAAAAATAATTATGTCGCGCGCAATATGATCTATCTGTCTGCAAGGTAGAGGGAGCATATTGCACTTGCAATTCCTGGGTTAGAACAACAAATTTATGGGAACAACTTTTGTTCCCACGGCAAATAAGTATTTAAGAAAATGTTAGTGGAAAATAAAGTGAGTCTAGTCTTGACCATCAACAAAAACACATCTTGGGTTTTTTTTATTAATTTGGAATAGTTTAGTAATCTCCCGATACAAGCATCGGAGAGATTTCCTGAACATCAATTTGAAAGCAGAATATTATACAAGTTTATGCACTTGTATAATCAAACTTCATCGGAGAGATTTCGGAGCGCAGAATATTATACAAGTTTATGCACTTGTATAATCAAACTTCAACGCGGAGAGATTTCTGAGCGCAGATTATTATACAAGTTTATGCACTTGTATAGTTAAACATCAACGCGTAAAATCTGTCCAGGAGAACAAGCAGTCAGCCAAGGCAAAGCAGCCTTGACGTTAACAACATCTGCTATGCCTTTAAATTAGATGGAAACAATAGCATTATTTTTTTAGATTTAACGATAATAAAAATGAAAAACAAATTAGAATTTAAAATCTTTCTTTCAATGAATTCATGCTATCACAAAATGGCTGCATTTCATAGCCTCATCCATAAGCTTATATCGGTTCCTTTATCTAAGGTAAACTTTCTTTCAGAATTATACTTTATTAAACAAATTGCAGTCAATAACGCCTTATAGATTCCTTGTTAAAAAATAAATACTACAGCATGCACTAAACAAAGTCTATCCTCAGCCTAAGAATACAAAAATCAAGAGTTCTAGCTTGTATATTGACGTTACGGACAAATTAGTTAAGAATTCTAAGCTCGGAGGAATTGCCTTAGCGTAAACAACTAATTTATCTCTCGGGCGACTTATTAAAAATAATAAAAATAAGATTGACGAGCTCCTAAAATCGGGAGTTTATCAATTTAACTGATAAAATGTACATCGAGCAGACAGGAAGATCATTTAATAAGCCCGTTAAGGAACATAAACATAGTTTCAAATATAGTACGGCTAAATCAAATTATGAAAACCAACTGAATGAAAGCGGCCATAAATTTAATTCTTATATCAACATTTTATACTACGGAAATAAAGGTCCAAGATTAAAAGGATTCAAAACCCTCGAAACCAACAAACGAAAAAATTCAGATCATTTGCTTAATGGCCTGGTAGATTTATTTAGTTCTCCATTGTTGAATTTATTTTAATTGGTTTCGTTGTTTTATTTATTTATCGTGTTAAAATATTTAAATGTCAACTTATTTTCCATAAAAGGTACATGTATTAACTGCATACTTGACAGTTACATGTATTAACTGTATACTTGTTTTAGAAATAAGTTCGTTGTATATTATTAGTTCACATTCGCATCTGATGAAGATAGTTTCTATCGAAACAATTGTGATGCTTGATTGTCAACAAACAATTTTTGGAATCGTTCGAACTCTAGGACTTTCTTTTTATATATAGGCAGTTTACAAATATTTCAACTATTTTATCTTATCGTCACCTTTCCACTTATTTACAATAACCATCCTTAACGATGCCAACAAAGAGGGCTCTGCACAAACGACGTCTTCGGTCAGACACTTGGCAGACATTCTGCCAGGAACCTCTATCTGAGGACCAACCTGTACTCACGTTGGAATCTATCCACAAATTTCATCGCAGATGCATTGAGGCACATATGTATATAAAATACCAGCAGCTGTGCAGCCTAGGATAACATACCTAACAGTTGAATAGAAGATGAGGACCCGCCGAGCGGTGCCCAAAAACCCGAATACTAGAGAGCCAAGTTCACTGTCTCCTAAGGAAACAGGTCCAACTGGGGGCATAGCAGTCTTACCATCACTTCGACCGATTTCTCTTCCAGCACCGGCCACATCCCATGATATTGCGCGCGTGATCTTACTACGACAGAACATCTCCACGAGAGTAGAGCAGCTGGAAAACAAAGCGAGAAACCGAAAACTCCCGGAAGGTACCCAACGACGCTGACATTTGATCATTATCACCTAGGCCAACAAATGAACCAGCTCGATTACGAATCCCATGGCACTTGTATATTAACACAGGACGTTTTCAAGGCCCCAACGACCTGTGGAGGCCGTGGATCGTCAATCTCATAGGTAAGGACTTACTTTCCCTCATAAAATCAATCCGAGTCAAATTCCAACTATAGTCCTAAGCTGCAATTTACAATTCGAGGGTGAACCCGGCTCAATGACCGTCGAAATGTTCATCAGCAAAGTGGGGTCGTTAGTAAATAAAATGCTGAGAGGAGATTCCACAGCTATGGAAGGGTATTTACCCCTGCTGCTAAAAGGCCCTGCACTCGAGGCGTATTGGAGAATCTACACCACCCCACCACGTTAATGCTGCGTGCTGAATTCCCAGCAGTTGCCGGGTGAGCGTATCTAGACAAAATTCAGTCACGCTGGTAACGGCCGGGTGAATCGTTAGGCGCTTACCGAGCAAACATCCTGCGTCTCAACGATCAATTGACCGACACCACTTCCAGTTTGGAGAGTTTTGGAACGGAACCTACAGCCAGAGCTGCGTTACGCATTTCAATGATTGACTTTCCTGACATGGCCTCCTTCATGCAAGCGGTTAGTCGACATAAAGGTGTACCTGACTACCAGTTCACTGCGAGGAGTCAGAGAGGTAGTTTCAGAAATATGAAGCTCGAAAGCGGCGCAGTTACCTGATGAGTCTGCAGCACTAGCTATAGCCACGGTGTCGAATCCGACGGTCTGCTGGAACTGCGGACAAACTTGACACCGCATCTTGTCGGACAGAGTGAAAGGTTTTCTTCTATTATTGTTTGGGGTACTTACCCTCCCCCCAGACTGCCCTGATTGCTCCGTTTTAAAAAAACGGGGAAACGAGTACACCCCAACTCTACAGGTACTCCAAGACACAACCGTAGAGTGGAAACTCAACCATATCACAAGTTATGATCACCACGCCAATTATGACAAAGCCTACTAAGAACACCCGACGGCGGATGGTCCCTCTCTTTCAGAAGCCTCTACAACGACTTTGTTCAAAAGAACACCTATCGAAATCCCGGTGGAGCAATATATGTTGTCACCTAATCAAACTTTATCATATTCGGCCCCGAGAATATCATGGGGTCCGTGCAAGAATTTTCAACTCAGAAGAGGTCACATCACGTCCGCACAAGGTTAAATGGTTCACGCGTCGTAAGTGGAGCTTTGGTAAGAGAATGCGCACCTACCATCAAAACATGTCATGCTGCAACATCCCGGAAGTAACCGAAAGTGACACACGGCCATAGGCCACTGTCTTTTGCTTAGGAAGGTCAACGTTGCCTCAATTGACACCGTTGCCAGCATCAGCTGTCGTGCCTCTAGTTTTGGCACGAATGAGCTGAATCAACACTCCCAGCTTGTTAAGCTCTGATGGCACTAAACATTCCATTCAAGGAGTGATAACCACACCCGTCACCTTCAGGGGTCAAACGAAGGAAGTCAACTTTTATATTATTCCTTCGCTAACACAGAATGTTTACCTCAGCGTTGATTTCGTGCGGTAATTTGGTTTGGCAATGGACGTATTAATGGATTCACGTTTTTCCACTAACCTTCCATACGTATTTACCTCCCTCAATACACAGCATGAGCTGAACCCGATTCAACAACAATTGGACGTAGCCATAGTGACCTTTCCATCTTACACACATGAACGCCTAGGACACACCACAATGGTTTCCGATGCCACTGAAGTTGGAAATAGCAAACCAATAAAACAATGTCACTTCACTGTATCTCCAGCGGTGAAAATGTTGCTATATGCCGAGATCGATGGGATGCTACAATTACATGTCATCCCCTGCTACTCTTGTCGTCAAGCCCGGCAGAGTTAGATTATGTTTAGACGCACGCAAGGAAAGCGCAGTCACCATCAAAGATACGTACACGTTACCGCTCAAAGACGTTACCCTGAGTCGATTGCCGATGTTGCGCCAGAACTCCTTTGTTCTGGCCTCATGCTTCACTTATTTTTCCCTTTTTGAGGTTATGCCGCTTGTTAACCTTTAATTTATTGAAACAGTTAATCAATCTACAGTTATTCAGTAATGACTACTCCAATTTATTATTTGCACTTATTGTTCTCGCTGTCGCGACGATTCAACTTAATAGCTCTTCATAAGCAAATTAGTTTGGTCAGAAAAAGGCATACAGACTGTACTTGTCTAAGTTGAAATGGGACGGACGTGCAGCGCAACCACCACTCGTGAGCGTGGATTCAAGACTGATGGACGAATTAAGTTTTCATCCCATGAGCTGCGGCTCGTTTCCGATGAAATGAGTGCTGAATGGATAGCGCTTGCTGAAAGTGAAATCTGTTGATGAGCACTGCGGAAGTATTAAAAATTTACATTGAATGAAAAATTGGTTGAACTCATATAACTATTGCTCGGCATCAACAGCCTAAACCCATTGCATCTCCAACCTCGACCTCAAAGATGCTTCCTAGTATATTGTCCAGGGACAGAACAGCATTCTCCGTACCAGGAAGACCGCTCTATCAATTCATGAAGAAGCCTTTGGGCTATGCAATGCTCCGCAGATTATGTGCCGCTTGGTGGACAAGGTGGTACCACCGCATCTACGATGTCAGGTTGTTGTATGTCTTGATGATCTCCTGTTGATTACCGAAACTTTCACAGAACCTTACCTTAAGCCGGGAAGTCACTTTGCACATTCGTAAGGCGGAAAGAGTCAGTTTGAAATAAAACAAGTCAAGTTGTTTTTTGTGGTAAGGAAGTGAATGCCATTTATGCACAGAGTGTGGGACTCCCATGTTCGCTAGAAGGCAACTGGACTACCCAATAAACACCTCCCCTGTCATCCTGAGAACCCAGCCTGAAACCGTTTGACACATTACTTCGGGCCAGGTCTCGTTTTGTTATGCCGTAAGGCACCTTCAAGCTGAGGATCCCTTTCCTAGCGGGAGGGGAGAGGGGAAGAGGAAGTGCCAGAAAAGCGGTCCCCCAGCTCCAGCGCCCCCGGCTGCTGTGAGTCCCTTTTATATTTTACGACTGCCCGAGCATAATGTGCCACCTGGTTCCATTTGTCAACCGATTCGAGCATCACAGCAACTATCTTCTCCGGGGTGAGCTCTCCCGTTTCCCTGTAGAGTTCTCTTCGCAGCCTGACCCATTTTGTACACGCAAAAAATGTGTGGCAGGCATTGTCATCAATGTTTAAAAACACGTCTATTCGCAACGAATGCTAGACGTAGAATCTGTATAGCTAGCAAGACCAAGTTATATTAAAGACGCTATATGTTGCTCGAAAGTTAATTTATTTTGTTGGTTCTGATTTACACGCCTAAACCAACAGTACCCTTGTGTCTAAAGTCGCATGGATTTTGATTTTGTGTGATTTGCTGTGGAGTTAGTCCACCACTTTACATGACAAGACATGAACTGCTCGTAAATCCTTGAGCATTCCTACTGCTCTTGTTCAACTACAAAAACCTTCTCAATGTATGTCTTCTCTATCTTCTCAATGTATGTCTCGAACAAAACTACACATATTTTGAATTTAAGAACAAAACATTTGTTGCGGAGGAAGAACTTGCTATGAGAAATCCATTAAACCCTTTGTTAGCTGAATTTTTCATGGATAATATAGAGACTAAAATTAGGGAACACGGATTGTTTAAGGATTTCACTTGGTGATGTAGGTAAATGGTGGTCCAACCAAAACGCACGATGTTAATTGTACATAAAACAAAAAGTTTTCATAGTATTATGTTAATATTTTTTATTATAATAGAAGGATCTATGATAATTATGTGTGAAACAAAATGTCGCCCAAATGCTCGCACGGCTATGGTGGCATTATTCTATCTGATGGCCCATATTCTCAATGACTCTTAGACATAATTGAGGTTCAATGTCGTTAATGTGCTGAATTATCTCATCCTTTAGTTCTTAAATTGTTCTTGGCGAAGAACTCGCACAGTTGAAAATGTTTCAGGATTTTATTAATAATTTATATAAAGACATCTGCTATGCCTTTAAATTAGATGGAACCAATAGCATTATTTTCTTAGATTTAACGATAATAAAAATGAAAAATAAATTAGAATTTAAAATCTTTCTTTCAATGAATTCATGCTATCACAAAATGGCTGCATTTCATAGCCTCATCCATAAGCTTACTCGTATATCGGTTCCTTTATCTAAGGTAAACTTTCTTTCAGAATTATACTTTATTAAACAAATTGCAGTCAATAACGCCTTATAGATTCCTTGTTAAAAAATAAATACTACAGCATGCACTAAACAAAGTCTATCCTCAGCCTAAGAACACAAAAATCAAGGGTTCTAGCTTGTGTATTGACGTTACGGACAAATTAGTTAAGAATTCTAAGCTCGGAGGAATTGCCTTAGCGTAAACAACTAATTTATCTCTCGGGCGACTTATTAAAAATAATAAAAATAAGATTGACGAGCTCCTAAAATCGGGAGTTTATCAATTTAACTGATAAAATGTACATCGAGCAGACAGGAAGATCATTTAATAATCCCGTTAAGGAACATAAACATAGTTTCAAATATAAAACGGGTAAATCAAATTATGAAAACCAACTGAATGAAAGCGGCCATAAATTTAATTCTAATATCATCATTTTATACTACGGAAATAAAGGTCCAAGATTAAAAGGATTCAAAACCCTCGAAACCAACAAACGAAAAAATTCAGATCATTTGCTCAATGGCCAGGTAGATTTATTTAGTTCTCCATTGTTGAATTAATTTTAGATTGGTATCGTTGTTTTATTTATTTATCGTGTTAAAATATTTAAATGTCAACTTATTTCCCATAAAAGGGACATGTATTAACTGCATACTTGACAGTTACATGTATTAACTGTATACTTGTTTTAGAAATAAGTTCGTTGTATATTATTAGTTCACATTCGCATCTGACGAAGATAGTTTCTATCGAAACAATTGTGATGCTTAATTGTCAACAAACAATTTTTGGAATTGTTCAAACTCTAGGACTTTCTATTTATATATAGGCAGTTTACAAATATTTCAACTATTTTATCTTATCGTTACCTTTCCACTTATTTACAATAACCATCCTTAACGATGCCAACAAAGAGGGCCCCGCACAAACGACGTCTTCGGTCAGACACTTGGCAGACATTCTGCCAGGAACCTCTATCTGAGGACCAACCTGTACTCACGTTGGAATCTACCCACAAATTTCATCGCGGATGCATTGAGGCACATATGTTTATAAAATACCAGCAGCTGTGAAGCCAGGGATAACATACCTAACAGTTGAATAGAAGATGAGGACCCGCCGAGCGGTGCCCAAAAACCCGAATACCAGAGAGCCAAGTTCACTGTCTCCTAAGGAGACAGGTGCAACTGGGGGCATAGCAGTCTTACCATCACTTCGACCGATTTCTCTTCCAGCACCGGCCACATCCCATGATATTGCGCGCGTGATCTTACTACGGCAGAACATCTCCACGAGAGTAGAGCAGCTGGAAAACAAAGCGAGAAACCGAAAACTCCCGGAAGGTACCCAACGACGCTGACATTTGATCTTTATCACCTAGGCCAACGAATGAACCAGCTCGATTATGAATCCCATGGCACTTGTATATTAACACAGGACGTTTTCAAGGCCCCAACCACCTGTGGAAGCCGTGGATCGTCAATCTCATAGGTAAGGACTTACTTTCCCTCATAAAATCAATCCGAGTCAAATTCCAACTATAGTCCTAAGCTGCAATTTACAATTCGAGGGTGAACCCGGCTCAATGACCGTCGAAATGTTCATCAGCAGAGTGGAGTCGTTAGTAAATAAAATGCTGAGAGGAGATTCCACAGCTATGGAAGGGTATTTACCCCTGCTGCTAAAAGGCCCTGCGCTCGAGGCGTATTGGAGAATCTACACCACCCCACCACGTTAATGCTGCGTGCTGAATTCCCAGCAGTTGCCGGGTGAGCGTATCTAGACAAAATTCAGTCACGCTGGTAACGGCCGGGTGAATCGTTAGGCGCTTACCGAGCAAACATCCTGCGTCTCAACGATCAATTGACCGACACCACTTCCAGTTTGGAGAGTTTTGGAACGAAACCTACAGCCAGAGCTGCGTTACGCATTTCAATGATTGACTTTCCTGACATGGCCTCCTTCATGCAAGCGGTTAGTCGACATAAAGGTGTACCTGACTACCAGTTCACTGCGAGGAGTCAGAGAAGTAGTTTCAGAAATATGAAGCTCGAAAGCGGCGGAGTTGCCTGATGAGTCTGCAGCACTAGCTATAGCCGCGGTGTCGAAACTGACGGTCTGCTGGAACTGCGGACAAACTTGACACCGCATCTTGTCGGACAGAGTGAAATGTTTTCTTCTATTATTGTTTGGGGTACTTACCCTCCCCCCCAGACTGGCCTGATTGCACCGTTTCAAAAAATGGGGAAACGAGTACACCCCAACTCTACAGGTACTCCAAGACACAACCGTAGAGTGGAAACTCAACCATATCACAAGTTATGATCACCACGCCAATTATGACAAAGCCTACTAAGAGCACCCGACGGCGGATGGTCCCTCTCTTTGAGAAGCCTCTCCAACGACTTTGTTCAAAAGAACACCTATCGAAATCCCGGTGGAGCAATATATGTTGTCACCTTATCAAACTTTATCATATTCGGCCCCGAGAATATCATGGGGTCCGTGCAAGAATTTTCAACTCAGAAGAGGTCACATCACGTCCGCACAAGGTTAAATGGTTCACGCGTCGTAAGTGGAGCTTTGGTAAGAGAATGCGCACCTACCATCAAAACATGTCATGCTGCAACATCCCGGAAGTAACCGAAAGTGACACACGGCCATACTCCACTGTCTTTTGCTTAGGAAAGTCAACGTTGCCTCAATTGACACCGTTGCCGGCATCAGCTGTCGTGCCTCTAGTTTTGGCACGAATGAGCTGAATCCACACTCCCAGCTTGTTAAGCTCTGATGGCTCTAATATTAGCCAGCTGATGGCACTAAACATTCCATTCAAGGAGTGATAACCACACCCGTCACCTTCAGGGGTCAAACGAAGGAAGTCAACTTTTATATTATTCCTTCGCTAACACAGAATGTTTACCTCAGCGTTGATTTCGTGCGGTAATTTGGTTTGGCAATGGACGTATTAATGGATTCACGTTTTTCCACTAACCTTCCATACGTATTTACCTCCCTCAATACACAGCATGAGCTGAACCCGATTCAACAACAATTGGACGTAGCCATAGCGACCTTTCCATCTTACACACATGAACGCCTAGGACACACCACAATGGTTTCCGATGCCACTGAAGTTGAAAATAGCAAACCAATAAAACAATGTCACTTCACTGTATCTCCAGCGGTGAAAATGTTGCTATATGCCGAGATCGATGGGATGCTACAATTACATGTCATCCCCTGCTACTCTTGTCGTCAAGCCCAGCAGAGTTAGATTATGTTTAGACGCACGCAAGGAAAGCGCAGTCACCATCAAAGACACGTACACGTCACCGCTCAAAGACGGTACCCTGAGTCGATACCCGATGTTGCGCCAGAACTCCTTTGTTCTGGCCTCGTGCTTCACTTATTTTTCCCTTTTTGAGGTTATGCCGCTTGTTAACCTTTAATTTATTGAAACAGTTAAACAATCTACAGCTATTCAGTAATGACTACTCCAATTTATTATTTGCACTTATTGTTCTCGCTGTCGCGACGATTAAACTTAATAGCTCTTCGTAAGCAAATTAATTTTGTCAGAAAATGGCGTACAGACTGTACTTGTCTAAGTTGCATGAGTGCTAAATGGATAGCGCTTGCTGAAAGTGAAATCTGTTGATGAGCACTGCGGAAGTATTAAAAATTTACATTGAATGAAAAATTGGTTGAACTAATATAACTATTGCTCGGCATCAACAGCCTAAACCCATTGCATCTCCAACCTCGACCTCAAAGATGCTTCCTAGTATATTGTCCAGGGACAAAACAGCATTCTCCGTACCAGGAAGACCGCTCTATCAATTCATGGCGAAGCCTTTGGGCTATGCAATGCTCCGCAGATGATGTGCCACTTGGTGGACAAGGTGGTACCACCGCATCTACGATGCCAGGTTGTTGTATGTCTTGATGATCTCCTGTTGATTACCGAAACTTTCACAGAACCTTACCTTAAGCCGGGAAGTCACTTTGCACATTCGTAAGGCGGAAAGAGTCAGTTTGAAATAAAACAAGTCAAGTTTTTTTTTGTGGTAAGGAAGTGAATGCCATTTATGCACAGAGTGTGGGACTCCCATGTTCGCTAGAAGGCAACTGGACTACCCAATAAACACCTCCCCTGTCATCCTGAGAACCCAGCCTGAAACCGTTTGACACATTACTTCGGGCCAGGTCTCGTTTTGTTATGCGGTGAAGCACCTTCAAGCTGGGGATCCCTTTCCTAGCGGGAGGGGAGAGGGGAAGAGGAAATGCCAGAAAAGCGATCCCCCAGCTCCAGCGCCACCGGCTGCTGTGAGTCCCTTTTATATTTTAGGACTGCCCGAGCATAATGTGCCACCTGGCTCCATTTGTCAACCGATTCGAGCATCACAGCAACTATCTTCTCCGAGGTGAGCTCTCCCGTTTCCTTGTAGAGTTCTCTTCGCAGCCTGACCCATTTTGTACACGCGAAAAATGTGTGGCAGGCATTGTCCTGCTCTCCTGGGCACAACCGACAATCAGGGGACCGTGACTTACCGATCTTGTACAGGTAATATTGAAAACACCCATGCCCGCTCAAAAGCTGGGTCAGATAGAATTCAGTCTCACCATGCCTTCGATTTAGCCAGGGTCTCACATCCGGGATGAGGCGCGCAGTCCACCTTCCCTTCGTGCAATTAACCCAAGACTGCTGCCAATCGTTAAGCGATACGAAGATGCAATTCTCAGTGCTCCTCTTCTCTGTACCTGTGCCAATCGTTTTCGGTATAACTCCTTGCTGAGAGCGTCGCCCCATACCTCTGCTCCGTACAGTAGCACTGACCCTACAGCACTCATCAAGAGGCGTCTTCTTGATGGGCTGGGTCCCCCTACGTTGGCCATAAGTCGACTCAGAGCCAATATTCCCGAAGAAGCCCTCTCAGCTGTTGCCCTGATCTCAAACTCATCTTCGAGTCGATCAGTAGTCCCAGGTACTTCACCGATGGCTTCGATTCGATTTGTGAGTCTCCAATACCGATCATCCTTACTCTAGGGATTCTCTTTTTTGTCAAGATGATCACTTCGGTTTCCTGCAGTGCTAAACTGAGCCCACGAACAGTAATCCAGTCCCTCACTCAGCGGCGCATTTGCGCTTGTTCAAAGGTGCGTCCAGTGACCAGAGCCGCAACATCATCCGCATAGCCGATCAAGTGCGACTCATTTGGCATCTCGAGATCCCTGGGCAACACCCGATCCCTGGGCAACACCCGATGTAGTTTCCATCCTTCGTTGGCCCTGTTTCGTGTCTTAAGGCAGGCTTCGGTCCTTTAGATAGTTCTTCAAAAGCCGGATTAGATAATCTGCGTATCCAGAATATCCACCCATCTAGCGGAGTTGAAGGCGTTCCTGACGTCGAGTGTCACCAACAGGATGATATGCCTCTGCCTTTTGGACCGCGTTCACCACCTCTGCAATCGCATCAATGATGGAACGTCCTGCTCTAAAGCCGTACTGCCGTGGAGATAGGTCCCCAGCAGCATGAATCGTGTCAGTGTCTTCCCCTCTCTAGCACTTTCCCAGCCGTGTCAAGCATGCATAACGGGCGGTATGGAGATAGCGATTCGGGATTTCCCTTCCCCTTACTGATCAACGCGAGCCTCGCCACCTTCCATCGTACCGGGAAAACCCCGTCCCGTAGGCAAGCGTTGAATGTGCTGAGCAGCAAGTCAGGACAATGGTGATAGACGAGCCACAACACCTGAGCCGGAACGCCATCTGGACCTGGAGCCTTCCTCGCTTTCAACGAATGGACTGCCTCCTCCAGTTCCGGCTGTGCGAAGAGTGGACACTCGACTGCTGTTTCACCATGGACAGCGTCAATACGGACGGGATCTTTTCCACGTCATGTATACAAGGCTTCCGTAGGGTACCAAGCTTCCGCATAACTAGCTTGTAGCCAAGGCCCCACGGATCCTTGTTCACATTGTCCACTAGGTCTTACCAGAAGCGAGCCTTGCTACTGTTGATCAGTTTGCGAAGGCATTTCCTGGCCAACTTATATGCTGCCACCCAGTTGCATGCCTCGTCACGGTTCCGCACCTCTTGAGCCTCACGTCGAAGCTTGTGACACTCCCTTCGCTTTTCAGTGATTTCAGTTGACCACCAGTATACTGGGGGCTTGCCGTGCCGGGGTTTTCGACGGGGCATAGAAGCGCAGCAAATAGTCGTAATGATGCTCATAGTAGAGTTCACCACGTCTTGAGCTGCCAGTTCTTCTGTCCCCTCCGAAGCTTCCTGCAGCGGCTCACCTGCTGTGAGCACTTCGACAAACCTCTCGACGTCCATCCTTGCGAAGTTCCATCAAGTTGTAGAAAGCCCAGAGCATGGACGTCGGGAGACAACATCACTTATCTCAAGCATAATGCACTGAGGATCACTGGCTGAGTAGTCCTCTAATACTTTCCAATTGTGTCCTCCGTACTAAGGACTCCGAGGCAAATGTTACGTCCGGTATGGTTCCCTCAAAGCCAATACGGTGGGCGATCGGGTTATTTCCGGAGTTTAGTACGACGAGGGCCATCCTGGCTGCCATTTCCTGGATTTGTTTTTCCCGCGGATCCATTTAAGGCATGCCCCATTTGATTGCTTTCGCGTTGAAGTCGCGCCCAACGAGCACTTTGCCATCTGTGTTCGAGACAGCGCCCTCTAAAGCATTAAGCTTGGCTTGGAAAGATGATATCGATACGTTAGGCATTTGGCGTTAGGTACACACTAAAGAAGGTGGTTCCTGAGCAGCAAACCCACACGAAACCATCTCCCCGTCCAGAAATCTCCACTTGAAAGTCACTGTTCCGAACATAGATGGCGACAGTACCAGTTTCGTCAGAATACCATAATGCAGGACTTTTATTATGGTGTTGCTCACTCAGCAGCAAGATGTCGGCTTTCATGTCCCTCGCAAACTGCTCAAGCAGATTTTGGGCGGTTGAACTGCGGTGTAGGTTTAGCTGCAGGATGTGGGTAATCGGAGTTCTGATTTTGCCTTGGCTAGGGCTTGTAGCAACCACGGAAGTCACCGCAGTTGCCGACATTAAGAATTAGCAGAGAGGTGTGTTGCTCGGGGTGGCATACTGAGGCCGGCTAGCGCTCAGTCGTGTCGTGGGTCTTCCGGGACAACCTCTGCTCGTGCTGAGCCACCTTACATAAAATAACTGGTGAAACTGCTTAGTTTGTGGTTTTACTAGTGTAAAGTAAACTACATCCGTCAAGTTTCCATCCTTTAGGCAGAGATGAGTGGTTCACTTCAGCTACTTTAACAGCTTTAGGTTTGACATTCCCCTTGTAATGCAACGACCCTCTTCGGAGAAAGTAACGGTTGCTTTTTGTGTGATGTTTGCGTTTGTCTCAAGCCTCCGTGTCCGCTAACTTTAACGAGGCAAAAAAATATTGAATTACTGTAGAGTAGCTTAATTGACACCTAATAGAACATTTCTAAAGATTATAAAAAGTGATCGGTACGTTCCGTAGAGTAGAGTACGCGTGATAAGTATTTTGTAGAGTAGCTACGTGGCTCGACAAGAACCCGCCTCATGTGATCCTGCAAATGCTAGTCGTCAAGCACGCGTACGCGGTCGTTAAGCAAAGCTAGTAAGCTGAGCTCGGTGTTGTTTATAGCTCGCTGACACTTGTGCCAGACTATCGGCAGCCGTGTCCTACATGGGCATTTCGAAATTCATTACAATTCCCCCTGCGGGGAAGTCAAGTATCTTGGTCACATCATAAGTTACAGAATCATCACGACTAACCCTGATAACACTCGTGCCATCCCTGAATTCCCATTCCCCAAACCCGTAAAGCAGCTGCGACGATATCTGGGAATTTTTAATTGGTCCCAGCGATTTGTTCGAGAACATGCTACGTTGTCATCTCGTCTGGCTGACATGCTGGAATGAGCGCAGCTGAAAAGCATTTGAAAAACTCAAAGGTGCACTAATATCTGCCCCAGTATTGCACAGTCCTGACTTCAACACGCTAGATAATAAATCTATCAGGCGGCGTATTGTCAAGGTCTTTGTTCAAGGCGGTATCTGATAAATAAACGCCCAAATATATACTCCTACAGATCCTTTGTCCAAATCCGTGGTGTCTCCAAGATTGGGAAGAATTAGCTGCCCTGTAGTAAGTGTTTTCAGGTTCACCACAAAATAAAGCCCATGAAACAAATTCCAAACTTTTTCTGCCCAGCCATCGGGTTGTGGTTTTCTTTTTCGTTGTATAGGCTCCCGCCAGAGACAGAGAGTACACTCTGCCATCAGCACCTTAAGTCCGGTTGGGACGGGGCACAAACTCCACCTGCATTTTTCTGTGCAAAACAATTTTCTAGTCGAGAACGAATAGTCTTCTGACAGTACGTAGGGAACAAGAATGGTGTATAAATACATCACCCTTTGTATGACTCAATCCTACATTAAAATCAAAATCAGGCATTAATTTCTTTCAATACAATGTAATTCGTATCAAAAATAATTAATTACATTCCATCACCATACAATGTATCAAACTCCACACAATGTATTTCCATTCATTCTTACAATGTACAAGTACCATATGCAGACATACCGTCAGCATTTTAATTATCGTTTGACGAAACTTGATCTGCATATAATTTAAACACATTGTTCTTTATCAATCTGAAATAATCACACATGTGCACATTTGTATTTGTCATCATTTTTTTAACTTAAATAAGCATGCTTGGTATTTGATATGTTGTGAACTCAAGTACAGACATTGTCGCGCGCAGATTCCACTTGAAAAATTGTATTTGCATGCTATGCACTTTTTATGTATTTAATGATATGGAAGGAAAAAATATACTCACTTGTCGTTTGAACTCCGCAGAGTTTTATTGTGTTGTTGTTTTACTTTTGAGGTGCACACGTTCAAGTGTGTGGGTACAGTTTTGTAGCGGTTTGATTGCAACGTGTAGTCAATCAATAAGGAATTGATTGACTCAGGTCACTACCGTGTGTAGTGATTATTTCGACATAGATCCAGTTGTCTTTGGACTGAGACAAACATTCATTCACGCAAAACCAATTGGTTAAAGTACCAATTGGTTCCCAGTGCGTCAATCAATTGGTGTTGCACCAATTGGTTAACAGCCACAGTAATTCTGTGACTTTCATCGGATTCATCGAGGGTCGATTCATCGCGTCTGGTCAGTTGGTGTTGCACTATCTGATTTCGTGTCACGGATTTCTCGAAGTTTTCGAGAAATGGTAAGTATCATAAAATAAGAAACCTACAGTCGAGCCTGCGCCTTTCTGTTTTTATTTTGCGCTTCATGTTTCATTTAGGACACCCTACAAACCATTTATGCGATAAATGATTTGTAGTGGAACTTCGTGCCACAGCACCGGAGACGCTAGCTTGCAAGCGCATACACGCGTTCCTGGACCAAGTCACCCTCAGTAAGAACATCTGTTTCACTGGAGCAGCCCAACATCGCTGAAAGTCCTTCACGGACAATTAACCTCTTCCAACACTACACCTCAGTAACAAAAAAAAGTAAATACAGTCATCATACAAGCTACTAATACACGAAGAAACAACATGAACTAATAAACGCCAAACTACGATTATGAGTGTGCGGAGTAATGGTAGGTAGGGGCAGTGTGAGATTGGGTAGAGGAGCGAAATAAATCAATAAAATAATGCATGTGATGAAAAAAAACATGGTTTGCAGTAAAATACACACCTTCTGTCCTTGTCACCATAATAAAATATATCTTCTTTCTAAGATGAATCTATTGGGACATATTTCAAACCTAATGATCAAAGTTGATTTTTGAGACATTAAGCTTATAGTCCTTTGCACGAATTTTAAACTTAAAAGTTAAAATCCAAATATTTTTATATCCTTATATTTTGAATTAACATGTTTTTGTTACTATCTATCAAATTAGGCCACAACGACAAAATAATTGCACTTCAGCCAAATTGCATCTAAATCAAATTGGAACATATATTTTTATTTGATTTTATCTATTTGAATATCAATATTAAATTAAACAAAGAACTAGTTACCATAAAGTACATATTTCAAATCAGAAACATTTATTTAAGTGAACTGAAACTTTCGCTTGCATAAAATAATGTTAAACGAATGTGAAGCAGTCAATAATTTTATTTATTTGATGTAGGAGGCCAAATTTTTTTCTTGAAAAGCTGTCGAGCCTAGCTTTGTCGTGTGAGGATACGCGTTTCGATTCCTTTAAGTCATCCTCAGTGTCTGAAGATGTGACACATCTGGGTCTGCTCACACGACAAAGCTAACAGTATCGCTGGTAAACCCCACATTCAATCAACCAGAGCACGTGGACATGCTTTTGGGAGCTGAATTCTATCATGAGCTCTTAACTCCAGGTCCGTTGAAGCTATCAGAAGCTACTCCCATTCTTCAAAACACAGTATTTGGATGCATAATGTCTGGAAGAGTCAATCAGGATCATGTGGGACATGCTACGTGTGGTGTCTTCACTGCAGGAGAAGAAGTCACTAACGAGCTGATAGAGCGATTTTGGAGGATCGATGAGGTTACTGACAATCAGCCAGCTCTATCAGTAACGGAAAAAAGGTGTGAGATCCATGTCGTGGAGAATACCACCAGATTGGAAAACAGTCGATTCTCGGTCCAATTGCCCTTCCTAGATGACCCATCAACATTGGGAGAGTCTCGAAGAACAGCATTCAATCGGCTGTGTTCTCTCGAAAAACGTTTGGCTAAGGACTCAACCTTAAAAGAACAATATAATGAATTCATGAAGGAATACGAGTCTCTGAATCACATGACTAGAATCAATTCCAAGGATATACCAGAGAGACACTAGGTGATACAACACCATTGTGTACTAAAGCCCGAAAGTACATCCACAAAACTGCGAGTGGTATTTGATGCTTCATCAAAAACTAGTTCTGGGTCATCACTCAATGTTGTTTTGCACCAGGGTCCAACAGTTCAGCCGGAGTTATTCACCATTTTGCTACGCTTCCGGATACCAAATTATGTTTTTACTGCCGACATTCAAAAGATTTATCGGCAGATATTCATGCATCCGGAGGATAGACAATACCAAATTATATTATGGCACGACAATCCATCAGAACCAATGCGCTACTACCAACTCAACACCGTCACATACGGGACCCGGGCAGCACCATATTTGGCAACCAAATGCCTTCAAAAGCTTGCAGAAGACAACCGCCAGAGGTACCCGTTGGGATCAGTAGCGCTTAATGATCACTTTTATGTGGATGATGGGTCGGTGGGCTCTAATTCGTTGGTGGAAGCCCTTGAAATTCAAAGACAATTAACTGAATTACTTAGCTTAGCCGCTTTCAGCCTTCGCAAATGGTGTGCCAACCACAAGCGACTATTGGATTGCATTTTGCCGGAACATCGAGAGGTTAGCTTGGATTTGGAGGAGATCCTCACCATTATGGTTGCTTTGCTGCTTCTACCGCTAGTTTTGGCATCACCAGTTCATATAACAAAATTCAAAAACTCACCAGGCATTCATTTTGAGCAGATTTCAACCATTCAACCCATAGCAGCCGAGTGGAATCTAATAATCTACTACGACATCAAACCCATTTGGAAGGGCATAGTAGCTATGCACATTAGGAGAGAAGCCTTACTACATTTATGTGGATCAATTCATCGGAACTCCTCCTGTCAAGCCTTGATCAAACAATTCAATCATGTTATTAATGAACTACAGCTGAATGCGGTCTTGCTAACCAGGAAACATGCTAAACGAGGCGCCATTGACCTGGTCGGCAGCATCGCGTACTCACTTTTTGGTATTTTGGACACGGAATATGCACAACAAATGGCCAACACCATTGATAATGTTAAGGCAAATGAAGATCACCTCTTTAATCTTCTCAAGAACCAGACATCAATTCTTGATGCCACCATCAACATCATTAAAAAAGATTAGGCACAGATCAATCAAATCTTTGGTGACTTGGAAAAACAAATCAATGACATGGCACACAAGCTCCAGGAGCATGATGTTCAAGAATATCAACTAAAGCTCTCACAGTTAGTAACCACTTTGTCTATTCAGCTCACATTAAGAGCCTCCAGCTTGCAAAGGGTGCAAGCCCTGTTAATAGACGTTCTCATTGACACCCACCATGGAAAACTCAGCCCAATGTTGTTACAAGTCGACCAAATTCAACAGGAGGTCCGCAAAATAAAGGCTCATTTAGCACCACATCTCCAACTACCAATCCAGGACAACGAAGCAACCACGTTTTACAAACTAATGTCGATAAAAGGTGCCGCCACCAAGGATTATTTTATCTTCAACATAAAATTGCCATTGACCAACCAAGAGCGATTTCATGTATTCCGTCTATCGCCAATTCCAATGATAGTTAACAACACCATGGTTGCCATCAAATCAAGGATCTCCTTGTTGGCTATAAACAATCTTAGGGACAAATACCTACCAGTAACATCCGAGATGTTGCGAAATTGCATTGAGAATCCACCAAACTACCTCCTGTGTCCCAGCATACAAACCATTCATACATCCGTATCCAGCTACTTGGCATGTGAAGTGAACCTGCTCAACAAAAACAGCAATGCTTTATGTCCCTTAACAAAACTTATTGACGAATACATGTGCATACTACAAGGGATCAATCATTGGATATTCGCAGTTAAGAAACCAACCGATCTCAATGCAGTCTGCGGTGCCAATCACTTTCAAGTTACATTGGAATATGCTGGACTTTTGGAACTTCAATCTGAGTGCTCATTGAGGAACACGCAACTGCAGCTGAACAGCTATAGCGTTTATAACAACACCAGTCAATTATCCTACATATCATTTGCAAATTTAAATATCTCTTCAGATTTACCGGTTATAGGAGACTTCAGAGTTTACAATGCTACTCCGTATGCTGCCGATGTCAGTGATCTTGCAACACTACAGCAATTATTAGCAAACCAGCAAAATTCTGCACTACCTAATGATATTCAGCAACCTGTAATAATCGAGGAGCTATGGCTCTAAAAGCCAGCGCTGCCACAGGCACACAGCACAAACTCAATTTAACAATGAGTAACCATTCAGTCACCTTCCCCATCGCAACACTCGCTCTTTTTTCGCATGAAAAATAAGTCAAGAAAATGTCTTTTATACTTAACTCCCGGGAAACAAAATTCTAAAACTGTTTAATATTTTTAATGTGTAGTGATTTTATTACAATATCTTTTGAATATAATTTAACGAATTGCGGTGTAACGCGGTATACAAATGATTAGAACGAAACGGTAAACCCCTTAAACTATATGAACGATAAAATCATTGTATCATATAAACCCCTTAAAGTTTGTCAAATTTTACCCATTCCAACCATAATATTAATTAAAAATTGTTTTGTTTGTCGGTAATTAACGTGTGCCTGTCTAATTCTTCCGATTTTTCCCATTTAATTACGCCTAATCATTATAAACGAAAATTGCTTTCAATTGATAACTTAATCGAATCTACAAAAGACGACGTAAATTTTAAAAACAACCGAAACGAGTGTGCATTATCACTATCTCGGATCCACCTTAGTACGCATGATCGATCGAAAATCGTCGAAGTGCATTGAGTCGGTTGGCGCGGCGAGTGGCGAAGTGAATGAAAAGCGAAAAAGTTTCCTCGTTCAGGGAGTCTGCTCGAGATTGCGCACGAACGCGGACGCCGCGGCGTTTTGGTGTGAGGATTGTAGTGTGATACTCCGTTTTACTTCAGACGGGACGGGTTTAGGTGAAAAAAATACAGTTTTTGTGCGATAATTTCATTAAGGAAAGTTTTGCAAGCAATTCGACTAAGTGAATTCCAAATATTGTAGGTGAACTTTTGTGTACGAATTGACTAAAATCGAAATTAGAAGATAACGGACAATTACGGAAACGCCATCCACGAATACATTTGCGTGATCAGAATTTAATTCGATTCCGAACTTGGCCGTCATGCACGTATACGAATGAATCAGTGTAGTGACTTCGTGTCGTGTCTATTGCCAGTGGATGTGTAAGCGATGATAAAGACAAAGGAATAACTTTTTAGAACAGGTCGTAGGAAATTTTACGGGACGCGCAACTTGAACGACGAGTGGGATAGCCGTCGCGTTAGTTAGAGGGGTGGAAGAAAAAGTACGGTTAGGGGAATACGCCGCCGGTAAGCGGGGAGTTCAAAAGAAAAGTTTTAAGTTGTGTGGTTTTAGACCAAACACTTAATCACCGCGTGATCATTCCGTCAATTGAAATCTAAGCTGTGAAAGGTGAATTATGATCAAAACCGTAAGCGCGTGAGTTTTCACAATGAGGGATTGGAAAGAGATGTACCCGAACAACCGCTGGTGGAAGGAACAGTTGTGCGGCGTGTAATTCATAGTTATCAAAATGCCTATATTCCTTTGTTCAAGGTTTTCAGGAAGTTTTTGATTCGCAAACTGGTGGTTTGTTTGATTGGGGTTTATTATACGTCCCAAAAAATTGTTTGCTCTCGGTGGAGGCAGCTTATCAATTTTACTGTTTGATATGTACTTGGAAGTCTTTCGAGAAAACGGGTTATGTTGTGTGCATTGAAAATTCTGATGTGAGTGTGAATAAACAGAATGATACATTTGAACACTGGGGAGCAGTTTTAGTGGATGTAGTGAAGAATTGTTTCGATCATTATCGGGCACAGAAAATCGACACCGGCTAACAAATTGTGATTTGAATGCACAAGAATCGTAGAAACTGTGCAGAATAATCAATTCCAAAATTTTTTTTTACCAATGTACTTAGATGTTTTACTAGTCAGTTTCCAAGTGTAAGGATTTCTACTCTATGTAAATTGTCAACAAATTATACTGACCGAAGAAAACATGCACAGACTTTCGAAAATATGAAATGCAGCAATTCGTATCATATTGATTGTTTTTAAATAAATAAGGATATAGTTGCTTTCGTGGAGATATTACGCAACCATTGCCAATGACTGTCAGATAAATTGTACAATGGAGGATGTCTTAATGTGCGAATAAAGACATTGTCAAATATTTGAATTTAATTAGTGCATCCATACGCCTTGAAGATAGTTCGCTGCAGCAGTTCCTTGCTTCATCGTGTTTTCTAGTGGGTTGAGTGGCCCAAGCAGAGTGCCTCTTTATGGTATAGAGTTATGCAATCCAATTGTATAATTCTATGACATAAATTGGTCACCGGGGTACTCCCCTTCTGATGGGAAAGTTCATACAATTCAAGTTGTATGAGTTTTCCACTCAGAAGAGGAATACCTGGCCACTTCAACAAGATATCTATGGATTTATTCCGGTTGGGTGGGTACGAAGGGGCCCCACCACCACCCGTTTGCCCCTCTTTCATTTGTGGGCCATGAACTTCGTCGGGTAATGACGAGGTCACCCCAAGTTCGCCTTTCTTTTCAGGTTCCACTTGTTCTCGTAACAAGTTCTCCCTCCCTCTGTGAGGTTATCTACAATTTTTGCGACTTCGGTCGCCTTTCGATCTGCGGTCCAATTCGTGAATGCGAAATTTTTTGTAGTGGGTCCTCGTGCTGGGGAAATAAACCCGCCCCACGACGCCGCAATGCTAGCCTGCCAGCGCATTCACGCGTCTCTAGACGAGGGCATTCTCGGCAGATACCTCCATCTTCTTCTGCCGGGGCAGCAGACCATCGCTGCAGTCCTTCACGGACATTTTTGAAGATTATTATTCACTACAAACCGCTTCACCATCCTTTAGCAATTGGCTATACGACCTTCACTCTACTCATCATACTCACCATAATCATCTGCTGGAAGTGGCGAGTTCACTGGCGAGTGCACTGGCGAGGTCACAGTGATTCCAAAAACTCAAAACCAACACCATCACCAAGAAACCACGTGGATGAAAACTTCACCGTTAACGTCTAATCAATCAGTTGAGGAATCCCTCAACGGGGGGGCAGGAAATGTATAAATACATCACCCTTTGTATGACTCAATCCTACATTAAAATCAAAATCATGCAGTAATTTCTTTCAATACAATGTAATTCGTATCAAAAATAATTAATTACATTCCATCACCATACAATGTATCAAACTCCACACAATGTATTTCCATTCATTATATCCAGACATATCGTCAGCATTTTAATTATCGTTTGACGAAACTTGATCTGCATATAATTTAAACACATTGTTCTTTATCGATCTGTCTTAATCATCATGTGCACATTTGTATTCATCATCTATTTAACTTAAATAAGCATGCTTGGTATTTGATATGTTGTGAACTCAAGTACAGACATTGTCGCGCGCAGATTCCACTTGAAAAATTGTCAGCATTTTTGTCGAACAATATTTTAAATTTTAAGTACACTATCGCGCGAGTGGAATTTGCATGCTATGCACTTTTTATGTATTTAATGATATGGAAGGAAAAAATATACTCACTTGTCGTTTGAACTCCGCAGAGTTTTATTGTGTTGTTGTTTTACTTTTGAGGTGCACACGTTCAAGTGTGTGGGTACAGTTTTGTAGCGGTTTGATTGCAACGTGTAGTCAATCAATAAGGAATTGATTGACTCAGGTCACTACCGTGTGTAGTGATTATTTCGACATAGATCCAGTTGTCTTTGGACTGAGACAAACATTCATTCACGCAAAACCAATTGGTTAAAGTACCAATTGGTTCCCAGTACGTCAATCAAGTGGTGTTGCACCAATTGGTTAACAGCCACAGTAATTCTGTGACTTTCATCGGATTTATCGAGGGTCGATTCATCGCGTCTGGTCAGTTGGTGTTGCACTATCTGATTTCGTGTCACGGATTTCTCGAAGTTTTCGACAAATGGTAAGTATCATAAAATAAGAAACCTTCAGTCGAGCCTGCGCCTTTCTGTTTTTATTTTGCGCTTCATGTTTCATTTAGGACACCCTACAAACCATTTATGCGATAAATAATTTGTAGTGGGACTTGGTGCCACGGCACCGGAGACGCTAGCTTGCAAGCGCATACACGCGTTCCTGGACCAAGTCCCCCTTAGTAAGAACATCTGTTTCACTGGAGCAGCCCAACATCGCTGAAAGTCCTTCACGGACAATTAACCTCTTCCAACACTACACCTCAGTAACAAAAAAAAGTAAATACAGTCATCATACAAGCTACTAATACACGAAGAAACAACATGAACTAATAAACGCCAAACTACGATTATGAGTGTGTGGAGTAATGGTAGGTAGGGGCAGTGTGAGATTGGGTAGAGGAGCGAAATAAATCAATAAAATAATGCATGTGATGAAAAACAACATGGTTTGCAGTAAAATACCCACCTTCTGTCCTTGTCACCATAATAAAATATATCTTCTTTCTAAGATGAATCTATTGGGACATATTTCAAACCTAATGATCAAAGTTGATTTTCGAGACATTAAGCTTATAGTCCTTTGCACGAATTTTAAACTTAAAAGTTAAAATCCAAATATTTTTATATCCTCATATTTTGAGTTAACTTGTTTTTGTCACTATCTATCAAATTAGGCCACAACGACAAAATAATTGCACTTCAGCCAAATCGCATCTAAATCAAATTGGAACATATATTTTTATTTGATTTTATCTATTTGAATATCAATATTAAATTAAACAAAGAACTAGTTACCATAAAGTACATATTTCAAATCAGAAACATTTATTTAAGTGAACTGAAACTTTCGATTGCATAAAATAATGTTAAACGAATGTGAAGCAGTCAATAATTTTATTTATTTGATGTAGGAGGCCAATTTTTTTTCTTGAAAAGCTGTCGAGCCTAGCTTTGTCGTGTGAGGATACGCGTTTCGATTCCTTTAAGTCATCCTCAGTGTCTGAAGATGTGACACATCTGGGTCTGCTCACACGACAAAGCTAACAGTATCGCTGGTAAACCCCACATTCAATCAACCAGAGCACGTGGACATGCTTTTGGGAGCTGAATTCTATCATGAGCTCTTAACTCCAGGTCCGTTGAAGCTATCAGAAGCTACTCCCATTCTTCAAAACACAGTATTTGGATGCATAATGTCTGGAAGAGTCAATCAGGATCATGTGGGACATGCTACGTGTGGTGTCTTCACTGCAGGAGAAGAAGTCACTAACGAGCTGATAGAGCGATTTTGGAGGATCGATGAGGTTACTGACAATCAGCCAGCTCTATCAGTAACGGAAAAAAGGTGTGAGATCCATGTCGTGGAGAATACCACCAGATTGGAAAACAGTCGATTCTCGGTCCAATTGCCCTTCCTAGATGACCCATCAACATTGGGAGAGTCTCGAAGAACAGCATTCAATCGGCTGTGTTCTCTCGAAAAACGTTTGGCTAAGGACTCAACCTTAAAAGAACAATATAATGAATTCATGAAGGAATACGAGTCTCTGAATCACATGACTAGAATCAATTCCAAGGATATACCAGAGAGACACTAGGTGATACCACACCATTGTGTACTAAAGCCCGAAAGTACATCCACAAAACTGCGAGTGGTATTTGATGCTTCATCAAAAACTAGTTCTGGGTCATCACTCAATGATGTTTTGAACAAGGGTCCAACAGTTCAGCCGGAGTTATTCACCATTTTGCTACGCTTCCGGATACCAACTTATGTTTTGACTGCCGACATTCGAAAGGTTTATCGGCAGATATTCATGCATCCGGAGGATAGACAATACCAAATTATATTATGGCACGACAATCCATCAAAACCAATGCGCTACTACCAACTCAACACCGTCACATACGGAACCCGGGCAGCACCATATTTGGCAACCAAATGCCTTCAAAAGCTTGCAGAAGACAACCGCCAGAGGTACTCGTTGGGATCAGTAGCGCTTAATGATCACTTTTATGTGGATGATGGGTTGGTGGGCTCTAATTCGTTGGTGGAAGCCCTTGAAATTCGAAGACAGTTAACTGAATTACTGAACTTGGCCGGTTTCAGCCTTCGCAAATGGTGTGCCAACCACAAGCGACTCTTGGATTGCATTTTGCCGGAACATCGAGAGGTCAGCTTGGATTTGGAGGAGATCCTCACCATTATGGTTGCTTTGCTGCTTCTACCGCTAGTTTTGGCATCACCAGTTCATATAATAAAATTCAAAAACTCACCAGGCATTCATTTTGAGCAGATTTCAACCATTCAACCCATAGCAGCCGAGTGGAATCTAATAATCTACTACGACATCAAACCCATTTGGAAGGGCATTGTATGTGGATCATTCATCGGAACTCCTCTTGTCAAGCCTTGATCAAACAATTCAATCATGTTATTAATGAGCTACAGCTGAATGAGGTCTTGCTGACCAGGAAACGTGCTAAACAAGCGCCATTGACCTGGTCGGCAGCATCGCGCACTCACTTTTTGGTATTTTGGACACGGAATATGCACAACAAATGGCCAACACCATTGATAATGTTAAGGCAAATGAAGATCACCTCTTTAATCTTCTCAAGAACCAGACATCAATTCTTGATGCCACCATCAACATCATTAAAACGGATCAGGCACAGATCAATAAAATCTTTGGTGACTTGGAAAAACGAATTAATGACATGGCACACAAGCTCCAGGAGCATGATGTTCAAGAATATCAACTAAAGCTCTCACAGTTAGTAACCACTTTGTCTATTCAGCTCACATTAAGAGCCTCCAGCTTGCAAAGGGTGCAAGCCCTGTTAATAGACGTTCTCATTGACACCCACCATGGAAAACTCAGCCCAATGTTGTTACCAGTCGACCAAATTCAACAGGAGGTCCACAAAATAAAGGCTCATTTAGCACCACCTCTCCAACTACCAATCCAGGACAACGATCCAACCACGTTTTACAAACTAATGTCGATAGAAGGTGCCGCCACCCAAGGTTATTTTATCTTCAACATAAAATTGCCATTGACCAACCAAGAGCGATTTCATGTATTCCGTCTATCGCCAATTCCAATGATAGTTAACAACACCATGGTTGCCATCAAATCAAGGATCTCGTTGTTGGCTATAAACAATCTTAGGGACAAATACCTACCAGTAACATCCGAGATGTTGCGAAATTGCATTGAGAATCCACCAAACGACCTCCTGTGTCCCAGCATACAAACCATTCATACATCCGTATCCAGCTACTTGGCATGTGAAGTGAAACTGCTCAACAAAAACAGCAATGCTTTATGTCCCTTAACAAAACTTATTGACGAATACATGTGCATACTACAAGGGGTCAATCATTGGATATTCGCAGTTAAGAAACCAACCAATCTCAATGCAGTCTGCGGTGCCAATCACTTTCAAGTTACATTGGAATATGCTGGACTTTTGGCACTTCAATCTGAGTGCTCATTGAGGAACACGCAACTGCAGCTGAACAGCTATAGCGTTTATAACAACATCAGTCAATTATCCTACATATCATTTCCAAATTTAAATATCTCTTCAGATTTACCGGTTACAGGAGACTTCAGAGTTTACAATGCTACTCCGTATGCTGCCGATGTCAGTGATCTTGCAACACTACAGCAATTATTAGCAAACCAGCAAAATTCTGCACTACCTAATGATATTCAGCAACCGCTTCACCATCCTTTAGCAATTGGCTATACGACCTTCATTCTACTCATCATACTCACCATAATCATCTGCTGGAAGTGGCGAGTTCACTGGCGAGTGCACTGGCGAGGTCACAGTGATTCCAAAAACTCAAAACCGACACCATCACCAAGAAACCACGTGGATGAAAACTTCACCGTTAACGTCTAATCAATCAGTTGAGGAATCCCTCAACGGGGGGCAGGAGTAGGGGTAGTTTGTACGTTCTAACGCACTTTTTTCATACAAATTTCAAATGTTGGCGAGGGTGTGTGTCTTGGGTGTATGGGTGTTTGTATTAGGGTGGTACAGTTAGGTGCCTGCGATAAGAAGGTATGAGTCTGGAATAGGTGTGGATGTTATGGATGGTTGCGGCGAGGGTGTGTGTCTAGGGTATGTGGATATGCGTATCAGATTAGTGTAAGTGCGGGCCTTAGGTATGTGGGTATGTGTACAAGATTGGTATAGGTGGATACCAGGGGTGAGAAGGTATGGGTCTAAGGTAAATATACATCTGTATCTTGGTTAGGTAGGTAAGTATTCCAGGTCTTAGTAGCCTCTAATGGTAAATGGTGAAACTAGGCATATTGACTATAGTCTAGGATAGTCCCATATTTTCAATCAATAGATTAAAGACCTAGATTTCTCAGCGTGTTTATACTTTGGCGCTTTTAGCAGTCGATAATTATACTATTCATGGTTGTTATTCATCTATAGTGGAAAGATTTTTTATATATTCATTGCTTCTAGTTTGCGAGTAGTTTTGTTATTGATCTTTGGTGGAAGTGCTTCTCGGGTCTTTTACGCTTCTAGCGGTAGATAGTTTTTTAGCCATGACTAATTTAATGTATATGTTAGGAGGTCCATGTCTAGAGTTGATAACTTGAAGTATTAAGGTTGTTGATCAATTAGGGAAGCTCTATGGATAGGTTTACTGCTTATAGCGACGAGCGATTTACGTGCTGAACGTTTTTTTTGGTGCGATTGGCTGCGTGGTGATGACGGGTGCTTGTATAGATGGATGACTGTGATATTGATGGGTGATGGACTTGTCTGTCAGCGCGTATTCTAAGCCATAGGAATTTACTTCATGGGCGCTTGGATAAGGAACGCGTTGCAGCGATTAGTGTCTTTGGCTAAGGATAGATGGCCGCGTGTGGAAATGGTCGATTCGCTTGATCATGCTAGCCGTGCCGGAAGTTTTTATGATGCGGGTAGTTGTGTGGGATGGAGGGTGCTGCTATAGACGGCTGGCTTTGCATTATGGATGGGCGATGGGCTTGCCTTTCGACGGGTGTTCTAAGGCGTGAGAATTTGCTTCATGGGTGCTTGCTTAAGGTACGTTTTTGCTCCTCGTTTGATGTCTGTGGTTAAAGATGGACGGTATTGTAGATGTGATGCGTGTCGCTTGCTGGAGGAAGTAATTTGAGGTGTACGTTTCACCCAAGGCGGATGTTATGAGCCGTAGAAATTTGCCTCGTGAGCGTTTGGTTAAGTTTCCGCGTTGCTCATCAAAGGGTGCCTATCTTTAAGTATGGACGACCTTGTAGGCAATTCGGAATGATTTGCGTCGCTTGTCAGAGGATCGTGATTGCGGTGTAGATTTGCTCGGCGGCGAGTTCTGTTAAGCATGGAAATTAACCTCGGGGGATGCGTGGCATGTGCAAGTGATTTTGCTTGTTAAGAGTAGTGTTTCGTACGTATAGACTTCCCCGTCGGCGGGAGTTTTAAGGCATCGGAATCTACAGCGTGGAAGAGAAGTGGCATGGCATACATTGCATTGCAATATGGTTTTGCTTGATGGAGGCAGTTTTTCTTGTTGTGTTGGCCGTGGGCAGCGGGTAACGTGATGCGCGGCATTGAGACGTGTTTCCATAAATGTCCATTCACAGATGCGCCTGTTCTAGTTTGCTGATTATTATTTACATTGTTCGTTTTCAGTTTCTTTTTGCTTGAATACGTCGTTCCTTTGTTTTGTGACTCATTGCTATTGTATATTATTGCTTTTATCGGTTTCATTAAATACTACTTTAAGAATCGTCTACAATGTATTTTGTTCGGTTAGACTACTATGTTGATTGCTCAAATCTATGGATGCAGTGAAAGAGATGATGCGTTCTTGATATTTAGTATAGTATTAAATTTTAGTTTGCTTGTAGCAGCATTTTGTTTGTCTTCATCATCATCACTTATTTCTTAAAGCAGTTTCTATACTTCATTCTCTGATTTTACTATTATGTAGAAGTATGGCACTACATTCATTTTTTTCTTTACTATAGGATGCTCGTTGGTTTTGTTCAAAAATTCTAATAATTTCTTCCAAGACGAGTTATTTTTTCAAATTAATGATCTTGTAGTGCATGAGATGGTGATAATTTTGTTCGTACATCATATGATTTGTCCCTTTTGATAAGTGCTTGGGTCTATTTTTTAGATCAATATGTTGACATGTATGTTTTGGGTATCTATTCTAAATTTGAGATTATTTATGGATGTTGTATAGGAAAGATATTACGGTTTATGGCTTCTGGAATGGTACTTTTTTATGATGGATGTAGAAATCATCGTGGTGGTCCTAATGAGTAGGAATATGGACGCATTTTCATTGACATTAGGGGTTTGCTGGTATTATGGTATTATTCGTTGGTTATGTCCATAATGCATGAAAAAATATTTTTAGTCCTATATGACGGCATTATATGCATGCACTAGATTAAATGAATTTTTATATTTACTTTGAATTACGTGTTGTTATTGTGGGTCTGTATTATTTAGTTTAGTTAGTTTCATAAGTGTCAGTATAATATAGAGTTAAACTATTATTTTATGCTTGTCTCATATTCTTCACAGTATGTATGATTTTTCGACATTTCCGGATCTCGTTAGCCATATCTGCATTAGGAACTTGATGATGTTTTGAGTATGAGAATTTTTAATTTGTTATCTCCTTTGGAATGCTTGCATGCATGGATGATGCCATTTAGTTGATACTTTTCGGATGCATATTATCGCTTTATCGCTCATACTTTGTGTGCTTGTATTAAGCGTAAAGCCACTTCTGCTATATTCATATACATTTTCAATATTTGTGCATTAAGTAAAATACGTATTTATTACATTTTAAATATACTGGATTTATCATCATAGGGATTTTCGGCTATATTCATATACATTTTCAATATTTGAGCATTGTAAAATACGTATTTCCTACATTTTTAAATATGCTAGATTTAACATCATAGGGATTTTCGGGTATGCTCAATGACATATTCAAGTATTATTTTCACATAAGTAAAATATATTCTTATTGAGTTTTTTCTTATCAGAATTTTTTTCTGCTGGACGCTTGGTTAATTTTTTATAGGTTTGAAGAAGATCTAATTATTTTTCAACATATAGGGTATGTTTTGGGTTGGCACACTGCTACTATAGATCACTTAGGCTAATGTTTATGTAAGATAGTTCGGTATACATAACGATGTGTGGTAGCATATGAGTTTATGGTAGGCTATTTTTAGATCGATCTCATCGCATCTTGTATAGACAAGTAGCATATGTTATGAAGTGTTCTTGATAAGGATGGTCGCGAGTCATTGTAGGATGTTAAGAGATGATCATTACTTTCAGGAGGTGTTTGTCTGCTGGTAATTTGATGAACAGATGTACACTTGAGTTGAGTGAACTCATGCGGGTTTTCTTTTCCATCGTTAGATATTTTTGAATGGTAGAGCTAAGTGTTTGATATTTGGGAGTTTCGGATGTGCTAGAAATGTTTAGATTTTTTTTTTTTTTGGTTTGTTGTTTGAGGTGTTTGTTTACTTGAGCAGTGTTAGATTAGTTGTTAAAATAAAAAGACTGTGTTTCTTTCTAATAGAAATAATTTATGGAGTAATGCTATTTTTTGTTATATATATAAATAAATTTTCATACAATTTACAACACACCTGATAAATGGCTTGATATATTTATGAATTCTATAGCATATTGAACAATTTTCAAGTTGACTCAACGTAGGTTTATTCAGCTGCACTATTTCTGGTTTAGGACCATACAAATGTATAGTAAGTCCTCTCACATCTTTTTTAATGTTTATTGTACAATTTATATAGGAATTCAATATCCTCAGCATATCATTGTAGCTTATATCCCCTTCACTCTAGTGCATACTGTTGATGTTTCAATTCCAATATCGTTTTGGTTGTATGTTATGAGAACAGTATGTTCCTTAATGAATTACTGATGAGGATTTCCCGATACAAATTGAATATCAATTATAAACTTTTTCATTCTAATAGCACTCACCACTAGTTGGTTCTGGTCTTGTTTAGAATGTTTATATTACCCGGTGCTATGAATTATTACTTTGTCGTATGTACTCGAGACTGTGGGATTATATAATGTTTTATGAGTGTAAAAATATTTCTTGTCTCTTGATCATATGAATGACAAATGCATGTATCAGTGCCTGATTTCGTATTAGAGTTGGACCAGTCACATATTTGGTAGTGTATTCCATGTTTATTAGATACTTTCTCACCCATATTATCATATTTAAGCACATAGTTTTCGATGCGTATCCGATGTTCAAGAAAAATGTCATGGTACTCTTCCATGAAGTATAGGATGACCATTGTAACAGATCTCATCGCGTTGAAAGTGTTTTAACCTCTGACGTATTAGTTTTCTTGGCATTTTTTAAATAGTTGGATTTAGGACCACTTTTTTGATGAATTTTAAAAACCTCATATGACCCGTAGAATAATATGTAATCTAGTGTTAGAAAAAAAGATGTGCTACCTTGAAGTTAACATATATTGATGTTCTAGTTTGTACAGTACAGCTAAGATAAGGGTCAGTTCCTCAATATTACACTTCAGTATATTATAGACTCAAGAGATTATACTTGATTTCAAAGCCTTTCACAATAGTTTGTAGTTTTCCAAGTCTCAATTTACAATTTCCTAATGAATAATTCCTTTTAGTGAAGTAAAACATTGTTTATAGGGTTTTTAGTATTTTATTTCATCACATGGAAAATTAGAACGTTACATAGTACTGGTATTTCATAAAAAAGCCTAGAGTAGTTTATATTTACAAATGATGTTTGAGTTGGAGTGAAAAAGTCGTTGATATCCAGTTTAAGTACGCTTTTTTCTCTGCATCTTGCACAATATTGGTCATAGTATTCCTTCACACAATCGGTAAGCAAATTGTTGTATTGCATGACAATGTTGAAAAAATCCATCAAGATGAAAAGCGTGAAGAGCTCGGGATGTTTAAGTATTAGTCTATCGCCTCCAATAGGTATGTAGAAGAGTTCAAGAAGTTCAAGCTGATTTGCAGGGAATTCATCTACTCTATCCTTGAGATCAATGAGGTATTGGCGAAGTGAAGTCCATTGACTGTTTCTAACTCCAACTTATTTTGTCCACTGCATCTGAAGATTATTTTTGCTTGAAATGTCAGCGGGTCAAATCCAAGTATTACTTTGCTTTTGTGGAAGCCTTCATCAAGATAGTATGTATAGTTCAGCAAGAGGTTTTTCTCATAGATTCGTTGTTTCTCTCGATTCTTTTTTAGTTTCTTCTCTTTCTTGTTCACTTTTCAGGCTGAAGTAGCCTTACCAGTCTGGCTGGCCTTTCCATGCTTCTGACTAACTGACGAAGTTACTGGATCTGCTCCGATCATTTTAAATGACTGCTTCTCGTAGTAAAACTAAATATGTATATTTATTACACCAGCATATATATTCACTTTTCTGAATTTACGGATGGAGGAGGGGTCAAGTACAGTATATGTTGATAATTCTATTGCATAAGTAAACATGTTTAGCCCTTGGATGCTGTAATGTTGCTTACCGTCATGATTTAAATTCAAAGATAAGAAAGTGCTATGGAGTTAAGATTTGAACCACCATGCTAACAGGAGTAGGAGTCAGTAACAGGAAATGACACTTTGCTCCGTATTTTCTTTAGAATTTTTAGGAGTACTGCTGGACTACAATAGATTACTTCTAGGCTGATTAGCTGTCTTTTTATCTGTTAAACTATCTATTTAGCTGTCGCTTTTGCTGATAAGCTGTCTATCTTATGTGTAATGCTGTCTATGTAGCTGTCTTTTAAGCCGATTCCATGTCTGTTTAGCTGAGATGCTATCCTCTTGAGCTGTCTGTGTAGCTGTCGCTTTTGCTGATGAGCTGTCTATTTTATGTATAATGCTGTCTATGCAGCTGTCTATTTAGCTGATGCCCTGTCTGTTTAGTTGTTATGCTGTCTGCTGAGCTAACCGTTTAGCTGATAAAGCCGTCTGTTTAGCTGGTAAGTTGTCTATGTAGCTATCTTTTTAGCTGATGTTCTGTCTGCTTAGTTGATATGCATCTCTTGAGCTGTCATATAGCTATCTTTAGTTGATAAGTTGAGCGTTTGACCTAACGTGCTATCTTCTATTCGGTGAATTTATTTGTTTGTTAGTAATTATTTATCCATAAAAAAATTCTAACTTTCCATACAGTTGCAGTCAGCTTTTTTTACACCTTACTTTAAATGTCATATGCTCATTACGATTTACGTTAGGCCTATTGGTTACAAAGACTGCATGTTAATCATCTTCCAAGTTATTCGTAGACATACATGGGTCAGACAAGAATATTCACGTCTAGGTTGCTGTTCTGGTAAACAAATCTTGAGTAGGAGGAAGCCATTATTAGTTGCTCGAGAATTATTTGATCGTATTTCATGCTGATATATTCTTCATAAGATTGAGTCAATACACACTTCTTTTTTCATGTGCATCAGTTTTTCTCCTGACCCCTGTCCACCTTATCTGTAGGAACCCCTTTTGACAGCAATTTGAGTTCACTTTTCCAATCTTTACTTGTCTTCATAGGACTTGCGGTCCGTCATTATTTTTTAAGTAAATAATGCTTGAGACTCTTACCGCCCACAATGATGGTCCGTTGCATGCTGCTATACTTATGAACTTATCCAAAATGCTCAAAAATTGTATGATCCCTTGGATCAGCCATTTGAATCATTTTGTAAAGCACAAACTTGTTGAGTAAATCTCTACTGCATGCAAACCATTGCTAGGGCCTTAACATGAGGTCATTTAGCCTCTTGTTTAGTCGATGTATTAAGGGCTTATAGTGGAACTTATTAAGTATATTGAATCATCTTGGGTTCCTCATGTATGATCAACCCTTTTGCATTATCCGGGATATGCAGAAAGATCAGTATGTTAGGACCGGAGTGATTTTTCCCTATCATTGAACAATTGAGTAAAATTTTAGTCCCTCCAACTGACTAAAAATCTGTCATTGATCCGTTTTCAGAAGAGTTTTGAATGGTTTTGATGACTCAATGTTGCATCATTACTGTAATGAGAGACAGCGCCCGCCTTCAGGTGCAGGGCCATGGACGCGGGATGGTTTTGTGTGGGTGCGGTGTTCAGGGATAACATATTTCAGTGTTTATCTGACGCCTAACGAGGCAATGAGATCTTTTCGAACCAAACTCGATGCCCTGGAGGACGCTGTCTCGAACACAGAGGGCCACATGCTGGTCGGGGGAGACTTCAACGCTAGAGCCATTGAATGGGGTATGCTACAATCCGACCCAAGGGGAAAGCAAATCTTGGACATGGCGGCCAGAACAGCGCTTTTTGTCCTAAATACTGGTAACACTCCTACTTTCCGCCGCTGGGGTTGCGTAGGAACCATACCCGATGTGACACTCGCTTCGGAGTCCCTGGTACCCAGAGTACACAACTGGCGAGTACTAGAGGACTACTCGGCTAGTGATCACCAGTATATAGCTGTTGAGATTCACGACGGTGCCACTCTGCGTGCATATGCCCAAACTTCAATCCTCGGATGGAGGACTGGGAGGATGGACGTTGAGAGGTTTGCTGACGCGCTTACGGCAGGCGCACCGTTGCTCGGAGCTCCGCCAGGGAGTGGAGGGCCTACAGCCAAGGACTTGGTGAACTCAACTATGAATACCATCATAGCTGCTTGCGAGTCTTCTATGCCCCGTCGGAGACCCCGACATGGTAAGCCTCCAGTATACTGGTGGTCAAACGAGATCGCCGAACAAAGAAGCGAGTGTCACAAACTTCGGCGAGAGGCTCAGCGGGCGCGAACACGGGACGAGGCAGACACTAGGCTAGCAGCATACAGGTCCGGCAGGAAATATCTTCGCAGGCTTATTAACAAGAGCAAGGCCCGATGCTGGCAAGACCTCGTGGACGATGTAAATAGGGATCCGTGGGGCCTTGGCTACAAGCTGGTCATGGGGAAACTTGGTGCCCTACGGAAGCCTTGTATACATGACGTGGAAAAGATGGACGCGATAGTGCGGGGACTCTTCCCCGCCCATCCCGTCCGTGTTGACGCTGTCCATGGTGAAACAGCAGTCGAGTGCCCACTCTTCACACAGCTGGAACTGGAGGAGGCAGTCCTCTCCCTGAAAGCGAGGAAGGCTCCAGGTCCAGATGGTGTTCCAGCTGAGGTTTTGCGGCTCGTCTATCACCATTGTCCTGACTTGCTGCTCAGCACATTCAACGCTTGCCTACGGGACGGGGTTTTCCCGGTACGATGGAAGGTGGCGAGGCTCGTGCTGGTCAGCAAGGGGAAGGGAAATCCCGAATCGCCGTCTGCATATCGCCTGTTATGCATGCTAGACACAGCTGGGAAAGTGCTAGAGAAACTCATCAAGGGAAGACTCACTGACGCGATTCGTGCTGCTGGGGACCTACCTCCTCGGCACTACGGCTTTAGAGCAGGACGTTCTACCATTGATGCGATTGCAGAGGTGGTGAACGAGGTCCAAAAGGCAAAGGCATATAGTCGCACCCAGCGACGGATCGTCCTGTTGGTGACACTCGACGTCAGGAATGCCTTCAACTCCGCTAGATGGGTGGATATTCTGGACACGCCGGAAAACTCTTTTCAAGTTCCAGAATATCTAATGCGGCTTTTGAGGAACTACCTAAAGGACCGAAGCCTGCTCTTAGACACGACACAGGGCCAACGAAGGATGGAAATTACATCGGGTGTTGCCCAGGGATCTATCCTTGGTCCGGACCTGTGGAACGTGTCTTACGACGGGCTACTGAGACTTGAGATGCCAGATGAGTCGTGCTTGGTCGGCTATGCGGATGATGTTGCGGCTCTGGTCGCCGGACGCACCGTTGAACAAGCGCAACTTAGGCTAGGTATGCTAATGCGCCGAGTGAGAAACTGGATGACTGCTCGCGGGCTCAGTTTAGCACTGGAGAAAACCGAAGTGGTCATCTTGACAAAAAAGAGAATCCCTAGAGTAAGGATGATCAGTATTGAAGATATACAGATCGAATCGAAGCCAGCGGTGAAGTACCTGGGGCTACTGATCGACTCGAAGATGAGTTTCTCTGAGCAAATCAGGGCAACGGCTGAGAAGGCTGCTTCGGGAATATCGGCCCTGAGTCGACTTATGGCCAACGTAGGGGGACCCAGCCCATCAAGAAGACGCCTCTTGATGAGTGCTGTAGGGTCAGTGCTACTGTACGGGGCAGAGGTATGGGGCGACGCTCTCAGCAAGGAGGTATACCGAAAACGATTGGCACAGGTGCAGAGAAGAGGAGCACTGAGAATTGCATCTTCGTATCCAACAGTCTCCGACTCGGCGGTGAGAGTGATTGCAGTCGTGATACCTGTCGCCCTCCTTGCTAGAGAATGCCGCGCTATTTACCTGCGCCGAAACGAGGATGCGAGGGAGATCGTTGTTCGCGAGGAGAGACAACGCTCGCTCAACGATTGGCAGCAGTCTTGGAGGAATTGCACGAAGGGAAGGTGGACTGCGCGCCTCATCCCGGATGTGAGACCGTGGCTAAATCGAAGGCATGGTGAGACTGACTTCTATCTGACCCAGCTTTTGAGCGGGCACGGGTGTTTTCAGTCTTACCTGCACAAGATCGGCAAGTCACGGTCTCCCGATTGTCGGTTTTGCCCAGGAGAGGAGGACAATGCCTGTCACACATTTTTTGCGTGTACCAAATGGGCCAGGCTGCGAAGGGAACTCTACAGGGAGACGGGAGAGCTCACCCCGGATAATATAGTTGCGGTGATGCTCGAATCGGTTGACAAATGGAACCAGGTGGCACATTATGCTCGGGCAGTCCTAAAATATAAAAGGGACTCACAGCAGCCGGAGGCGTTGAGGCTGGGGGATCGCTCTTCTGGCAATTCCTCTTCCCCTCTCCCCTCCCGCTAGGAAACGGACTCCCCAGCTTGAAGGCGCCCCACGGCGTAACAAAACGAGACCTGGCCCGAAGTAATGTGTCAAACAGTTCCAGGCTAGGTTCTCAGATTGACAGGGGAGGTGTTTAGTGGGTAGTCCAAAGGTATCCTCCATGGGAGTCCCACACTGCCAGACTCGGCGGGCATAAATGCCTTCACCTCCCTACCACAAAAAAAAAAAGGCTAAACATGTTTACTTATGCAATAGAATTATCAACATATACTCAACTTGACCCCTCCTCCATCCGTAAATTCAGAAAAGTGAATATATATGCTGGTGTAATAAATATTCATATTTAGTTTTACTACGAGAAGCAGTCATTTAAAATGATCGGAGCAGATCCAGTAACTTCGTCAGTTAGTCAGAAGCATGGAAAGGCCAGCCAGACTGGTAAGGCTACTTCAGCCAGAAAAGTGAACAAGAAAGAGAAGAAACTAAAAAGGAATTGAGAGAAACAACGAATCTATGAGAAAAACCTCTTGCTGAACTATACATACTATCTTGATGAAGGCTTCCACAAAAGCAAAGTAATACTTGGATTTGACCCGCCTACATTTCAAGCAAAAATAATCTTCAGATGCAGTGGACAAAATAAGTTGGAGTTAGATAACAGTCAATGGACTTCACTTCGCCAATACTTCATTGATCTCAAGGATAGAGTAGATGAATTCCCTGCAAATCAGCTTGAACTTCTTGAACTCTTCTACATACCTATTGGAGGCGATAGACTAATACTTAAACATCCCGAGCTCTTCACGCTTTTCATCTTGATGGATTTTTTCAACATTGTCATGCAATACAACAATTTGCTTACCGATTGTGTGAAGGAATACTATGACCAATATTGTGCAAGATGCAGAGAAAAAAGCGTACTTAAACTGGATATCAACGACTTTTTCACTCCAACTCAAACATCATTTGTAAATATAAACTACTCTAGGCTTTTTTATGAAATACCAGTACTATGTAACGTTCTAATTTTCCATGTGATGAAATAAAATACTAAAAACCCTATAAACAATGTTTTACTTCACTAAAAGGAATTATTCATTAGGAAATTGTAAATTGAGACTTGGAAAACTACAAACTATTGTGAAAGGCTTTGAAATCAAGTATAATCTCTTGAGTCTATAATATACTGAAGTGTAATATTGAGGAACTGACCCTTATCTTAGCTGTACTGTACAAACTAGAACATCAATATATGTTAACTTCAAGGTAGCACATCTTTTTTTCTAACACTAGACTACATATTATTCTACGGATCATATGAGTTTTTTAAAATTCATCAAAAAAGTGGTCCTAAATCCAACTATTCAAAAACTGCCAATAAAACTAATACGTCAGAGGTTAAAACACTTTCAACGCGATGAGATCTGTTACAATGGTCATCCTATATTCATGGAAGAGTACCATGACATTTTTCTTGAACATCGGATACGCATCGAGAATTATGTGCTTAAATATGATAATATGGGTGAGAAAGTATCTAATAAACATGGAATACACTACCAAATATGTGACTGGTCCAACTCTAATACGACATCAGGCACTGATACATGCATTTGTCATTCATATGATCAAGAGACAAGAAATATTTTTACACTCATAAAACATTATATAACCCCGCAGTCTCGAGTACATACGACAAAGTAATAATTCATAGCACCGGGTAGTATAAACATTCTAAACAAGACCAGAACCAACTAGTGGTGAGTGCTATTAGAATGAAAAAGTTTATAATTGATATACAATTTGTATCGGGAAATCCTCATCAGTAATTCATTAAGGAACATACTCTTCTCATAACATACAACCAAAACGATATTGGAATTGAAACATCAACAGTATGCACTAGAGTGAAGGGGATATAAGCTACAATGATATGCTGAGGATATTGAATTCCTATATAAATTGTACAATAAACATTATAAAAGATGTGAGAGGACTTACTATACATTTGTATGGTCCTAATGCAGAAATAGTGCAGCTGAATAAACCTAGGTTGAGTCAACTTGAAAATTGTTCAATATGCTATAGAATTCATAAATATATCAAGCCATTTATCAGGTGTGTTGTAAATTGTATGAAAATTTATTTATATCACATCGTTATGTATACCGAACTATCTTACATAAACATTAGCCTAAGTGATCTATAGTAGCAGTGTGCCAACCCAAAACATATCCTATATGTTGAAAAATAATTAGATCTTCTTCAAACCTATAAAAAATCAACCAAGCGTCCAGCAGAAAAAAATTTTGATAAGAAAAAACTCAATAAGAATATATTTTACTTATGTGAAAATAATACTTGAATATGTCATTGAGCATACCCGAAAATCCCTATGATGTTAAATCTAGCATATTCAAAAATGTAGGAAAAACGTATTTTACAATGCTCAAATATTGAAAATGTATATGAATATAGCCGAAAATCCCTATGATGATAAATCCAGTATATTTAAAATGTAATAAATACGTATTTTACTTAATGCACAAATATTGAAAATGTATATGAATATAGCAGAAGTGGCTTTACGCTTAATACAAGCACACAAAGTATGAGCGATAAAGCGATAATATGCATCCGAAAAGTATCAACTAAATGGCATCATCCATGCATGCAAGCATTCCAAAGGAGATAACAAATTAAAAATTCTCATACTCAAAACATCATCAAGTTCCTAATGCAGATATGGCTAACGAGATCCGGGAATGTCGAAAAATCATACATACTGTGAAGAATATGAGACAAGCATAAAATAATAGTTTAACTCTATATTATACTGACACTCATGAAACTAACTAAACTAAATAATACAGACCCACAATAACAACACGTAATTCAAAGTAAATATAAAAATTCATTTAATCTAGTGCATGCATATAATGCCGTCATATAGGACTAAAAATATTTTTTCATGCATTATGGACATAACCAACGAATAATACCATAATACCAGCAAACCCCTAATGTCAATGACCTACCGCATTCACTTTTTTCTATATTACGCTCTTCCTTTCAGTACGTACCCAAAATTTATCAATGAAAATGCGTCCATATTCCTACTCATTAGGACCACCACGATGATTTCTACATCCATCATAAAAAAGTACCATTCCAGAAGCCATAAACCGTAGTATCTTTCCTATACAACATCCATAAATAATCTCAAATTTAGAATAGATACCCAAAACATACATGTCAACATATTGATCTAAAAAATAGACCCAAGCACTTATCAAAAGGGACAAATCATATGATGTACGAACAAAATTATCACCATCTCATGCACTACAAGATCATTAATTTGAAAAAATAACTCGTCTTGGAAGAAATTATTAGAGTTTTTGAACAAAACCAACGAGCATCCTATAGTAAAGAAAAAAATGAATGTAGTGCCATACTTCTACATAATAGTAAAATCAGAGAATGAAGTATAGAAACTGCTTTAAGAAATAAGTGATGATGATGAAGACAAACAAAATGCTGCTACAAGCAAACTAAAATTTAATACTATACTAAATATCAAGAACGCATCATCTCTTTCACTGCATCCATAGATTTGAGCAATCAACATAGTAGTCTAACCGAACAAAATACATTGTAGACGATTCTTAAAGTAGTATTTAATGAAACCGATAAAAGAAATAATATACAATAGCAATGAGTCACAAAATAAAGAAACGACGTATTCAAGCAAAAAGAAACTGAAAACGAACAATGTAAATAATAATCAGCAAACTAGAACAGGCGCATCTGTGAATGGACATTTATGGAAACACGTCTCAATGCCGCGCATCACGTTACCCGCTGCCCACGGCCAACACAACAAGAAAAACTGCCCCCATCAAGCAAAACCATATTGCAATGCAATGTATGCCATGCCACTTCTCTTCCACGCTGTAGATTCCGATGCCTTAAAACTCCCGCCGACGGGGAAGTCTATACGTACGAAACACTACTCTTAACAAGCAAAATCACTTGCACATGCCACGCATCCCCCGTGGTTAATTTCCATGCTTAACAGAACTCGCCACCGAGCAAATCTACACCGCAATCACGATCCTCTGACAAGCGACGCAAATCATTCCGAATTGCCTACAAGGTCGTCCATACTTAAAGATAGGCACCCTTTGATGAGCAACGCGGAAACTTAACCAAACGCTCACGAGGCAAATTTCTACGGCTCATAACATCCGCCTTGGGTGAAACGTACACCTCAAATTACTTCCTCCAGCAAGCGACACGCATCACATCTACAATACCGTCCATCTTTAACCACAGACATCAAACGAGGAGCAAAAACGTACCTTAAGCAAGCACCCATGAAGCAAATTCTCACGCCTTAGAACACCCGTCGAAAGGCAAGCCCGTCGCCCATCCATAATGCAAAGCCAGCCGTCTATAGCAGCGCCCTCCATCCCACAAAACTACCCGCATCATAAAAACTTCCGGCACGGCTAGCATGATCAAGCGAATCGACCATTTCCACACGCGGCCGTCTATCCTTAGCCAAAGACACTAATCGCTGCAACGCGTTCCTTATCCAAGCGCCCATGAAGTAAGTTCCCATGGCTTAGAATACGCGCTGACAGACAAGTCCATCACCTATCAATATCACAGTCATCCATCTATACAAGCGCCCGTCATCACCACCAGAAAGGTGAATATATATGCTGGTGTAATAAATATACATATTTAGTTTTACTACGAGAAGCAGTCATTTAAAATGATCGGAGCAGATCCAGTAACTTCGTCAGTTAGTCAGAAGCATGGAAAGGCCAGCCAGACTGGTAAGGCTACTTCAGCCAGAAAAGTGAACAAGAAAGAGAAGAAACTAAAAAAGAATCGAGAGAAACAACGAATCTATGAGAAAAACCTCTTGCTGAACTATACATACTATCTTGATGAAGGCTTCCACAAAAGCAAAGTAATACTTGGATTTGACCCGCTGACATTTCAAGCAAAAATAATCTTCAGATGCCGTGGACAAAATAAGTTGGAGTTAGATAACAGTCAATGGACTTCACTTCACCAATACCTCATTGATCTCAAGGATAGAGTAGATGAATTCCCTGCAAATCAGCTTGAACTTCTTGAACTCTTCTACATACCTATTGGAGGCGATAGACTAATACTTAAACATCCCGAGCTCTTCACGCTTTTCATCTTGATGGATTTTTTCAACATTGTCATGCAATACAACAATTTGCTTACCGATTGTGTGAAGGAATACTATGACCAATATTGTGCAAGATGCAGAGAAAAAAGCGTACTTAAACTGGATATCAACGACTTTTTCATTCCAACTCAAACATCATTTGTAAATATAAACTACTCTAGGCTTTTTTATGAAATACCAGTACTATGTAACGTTCTAATTTTCCATGTGATGAAATAAAATACTAAAAACCCTATAAACAATGTTTTACTTCACTAAAAGGAATTATTCATTAGGAAATTGTAAATTGAGACTTGGAAAACTACAAACTATTGTGAAAGGCTTTGAAATCAAGTATAATCTCTTGAGTCTATAATATACTGAAGTGTAATATTGAGGAACTGACCCTTATCTTAGCTGTACTGTACAAACTAGAACATCAATATATGTTAACTTCAAGGTAGCACATCTTTTTTTCTAACACTAGATTACATATTATTCTACGGGTCATATGAGGTTTTTAAAATTCATCAAAAAAGTGGTCCTAAATCCAACTATTTAAAAAATGCCAAGAAAACTAATACGTCAGAGGTTAAAACACTTTCAACGCGATGAGATCTGTTACAATGGTCATCCTATACTTCATGGAAGAGTACCATGACATTTTTCTTGAACATCGGATACGCATCGAGAATTATGTGCTTAAATATGATAATATGGGTGAGAAAGTATCTAATAAACATGGAATACACTACCAAATATGTGACTGGTCCAACTCTAATACGACATCAGGCACTGATACATGCATTTGTCATTCATATGATCAAGAGACAAGAAATATTTTTACACTCATAAAACATTATATAACCCCGCAGTCTCGAGTACATACGACAAAGTAATAATTCATAGCACCGGGTAGTATAAACAGTCTAAACAAGACCAGAACCAACTAGTGGTGAGTGCTATTAGAATGAAAAAGTTTATAATTGGTATTCAATTTGTATCGGGAAATCCTCATCAGTAATTCATTAAGGCACATACTGTTCTCATAACATACAACCAAACCGATATTGGAATTGAAACATCAACAGTATGCACTAGACTGAAGGGGATATAAGCTACAATGATATGCTGAGGATATTGAATTCCTATATAAATTGTACAATAAACATTAAAAAAGATGTGAGAGGACTTACTATACAATTGTATGGTCCTAATGCAGAAATAGTGCAGCTGAATAAACCTAGGTTGAGTCAACTTAAAAATTGTTCAATATGCTATAGAATTCATAAATATATCAAGCCATTTATCAGGTGTGTTGTAAATTGTATGAAAATTTATTTATATATATAACAAAAAATAGCATTACTCGATAAATTATTTCTATTAGAAAGAAACACAGTCTTTTTATTTTAACAACTAATCTTACACTGCTCAAGTAAACAAACACCTCAAACAACAAACCAAAAAAAAAAATCTAAACATTTCTAGCACATCCGAAACTCCCAAATATCAAAAACTTAGCTCTACCATTCAAAAATATCTAACGATGGAAAAAAAACCCGCATGAGTTCACTCAACTCAAGTGTACATCTGTTCATCAAATTACCAGCAGACAAACACCTCCTGAAAGTAATGATCATCTCTTAACATCCTACAATGACTCGCGACCATCCTTATCAAGAACACTTCATAACATGCTACTTGTCTATACAAGATGCGATGAGATCGATCTAAAAATAGCCTACCATAAACTCATATGCTACCACACATCGTTATGTATACCGAACTATCTTACATAAACATAAGCCTAAGTGATCTATAGTAGCAGTGTGCCAACCCAAAACATACCCTATATGTTGAAAAATAATTAGATCTTCAAACCTATAAAAAATCAACCAAGCGTCCAGCAGAAAAAATTCTGATAAGAAAAAACTCAATAAGAATATATTTTACTTATGTGAAAATAATACTTGAATATGTCATTGAGCATACCCGAAAATCCCTATGATGTTAAATCTAGCATATTTAAAAATGTAGGAAATACGTATTTTACAATGCTCAAATATTGAAAATGTATATGAATATAGCCGAAAATCCCTATGATGATAAATCCAGTATATTTAAAATGTAATAAATACGTATTTTACTTAATGCACAAATATTGAAAATGTATATGAATATAGCAGAAGTGGCTTTACGCTTAATACAAGCACACAAAGTATGAGCGATGAAGCGATAATATGCATCCGAAAAGTATCAACTAAATGGCATCATCCATGCATGCAAGCATTCCAAAGGAGATAACAAATTAAAAATTCTCATACTCAAAACATCATCAAGTTCCTAATGCAGATATGGCTAACGAGATCCGGAAATGTCGAAAAATCATACATACTGTGAAGAATATGAGACAAGCATAAAATAATAGTTTAACTCTATATTATACTGACACTCATGAAACTAACTAAACTAAATAATACAGACCCACAATAACAACACGTAATTCAAAGTAAATATAAAAATTCATTTAATCTAGTGCATGCATATAATGCCGTCATATAGGACTAAAAATATTTTTTCATGCATTATGGACATAACCAACGAATAATACTATAATACCAGCAAACCCCTAATGTTAATGAACTACCGCATTCACTTTTTTCTATATTACGCTCTTCCTTTCAGTACGTACCCAAAATTTATCAATGAAAATGCGTCCATATTCCTACTCATTAGGACCACCTCGATGATTTCTACATCCATCATAAAAAAGGAGCATTCCAGAAGCCATAAACCGTAGTATCTTTCCTATACAACATCCATAAATAATCTCAAATTTAGAATAGATACCCAAAACATACATGTCAACATAGTGATTTAAAAAATAGACCCAAGCACTTATCAAAAAGGACAAATGGTATGATGTACGAACAAAATTATCACCATCTCATGCACTACAAGATCATTAATTTGAAAAAATAACTCGTCTTGGAAGAAATTATCAGAATTTTTGAACAAAACCAACGAGCATCCTATAGTAAAGAAAAAAAATGAATGTAGTGCCATACTTCTACATAATAGTAAAATCAGAGAATGAAGTATAGAAACTGCTTTAAGAAATAAGTGATGATGATGAAGACAAACAAAATGCTGCTACAAGCAAACTAAAATTTAATACTATACTAAATATCAAGAACGCATCATCTCTTTCACTGCATCCATGGATTTGAGCAATCAACATAGTAGTCTAACCGAACAAAATACATTGTAGACGATTCTTAAAGTAGTATTTAATGAAACCGATAAAAGCAATAATATACAATAGCAATGAGTCACAAAACAAAGAAACGACGTATTCAAGCAAAAAGAAACTGAAAACGAACAATGTAAATAATAATCAGCAAACTAGAACAGGCGCATCTGTGAATGGACATTTATGGAAACACGTCTCAATGCCGCGCATCACGTTACCCACTGCCCACGGCCAACACAACAAGAAAAACTGCCTCCATCAAGCAAAACCATATTGCAATGCAATGTATGCCATGCCACTTCTCTTCCACGCTGTAGATTCCGATGCCTTAAAACTCCCGCCGACGGGGAAGTCTATACGTACGAAACACTACTCTTAACAAGCAAAATCACTCGCACATGCCACGCATCCCCCGAGGTTAATTTCCATGCTTAACAGAACTCGCCGCCGAGCAAATCTACACCGCAATCACGATCCTCTGAAAAGCGACGCAAATCATTCCGAATTGCCTACAAGGTCGTCCATACTTAAAGATAGGCACAATTTGATGAGCAACGCGGAAACTTAACCAAACGCTCACGAGGCAAATTTCTACGGCTCATAACATCCGCCTTGGGTGAAACGTACACCTCAAATTACTTCCTCCAGCAAGCGACACGCATCACATCTACAATACCGTCCATCTTTAACCACAGACATCAAACGAGGAACAAAAACGTACCTTAAGCAAGCACCCATGAAGCAAATTCTCACGCCTTAGAACACCCGTCGAAAGGCAAGCCCGTCGCCCATCCATAATGCAAGGCCAGCCGTCTATAGCAGCGCCCTCCATCCCACAAAACTACCCGCATCATAAAAACTTCCGGCACGGCTAGCATGATCAAGCGAATCGACCATTTCCACACGCGGCCGTCTATCCTTAGCCAAAGACACTAATCGCTGCAACGCGTTCCTTATCCAAGCGCCCATGAAGTAAGTTCCCATGGCTTAGAATACGCGCTGACAGACAAGTCCATCACCAATCAATATCACAGTCTTCCATCTATACAAGCGCCCGTCATCACCACCAGAAAGGTGAATATATATGCTGGTGTAATAAATATACATATTTAGTTTTACTACGAGAAGCAGTCATTTAAAATGATCGGAGCAGATCCAGTAACTTCGTCAGTTAGTCAGAAGCATGGAAAGGCCAGCCAGACTGGTAAGGCTACTTCAGCCAGAAAAGTGAACAAGAAAGAGAAGAAACTAAAAAAGAATCGAGAGAAACAACGAATCTATGAGAAAAACCTCTTGCTGAACTATACATACTATCTTGATGAAGGCTTCCACAAAAGCAAAGTAATACTTGGATTTGACCCGCTGACATTTCAAGCAAAAATAATCTTCAGATGCAGTGGACAAAATAAGTTGGAGTTAGATAACAGTCAATGGACTTCACTTCGCCAATACCTCATTGATCTCAAGGATAGAGTAGATGAATTCCCTGCAAATCAGCTTGAACTTCTTGAACTCTTCTACATACCTATTGGAGGCGATAGACTAATACTTAAACATCCCGAGCTCTTCACGCTTTTCATCTTGATGGATTTTTTCAACATTGTCATGCAATACAACAATTTGCTTACCGATTGTGTGAAGGAATACTATGACCAATATTGTGCAAGATGCAGAGAAAAAAGCGTACTTAAACTGGATATCAACGACTTTTTCATTCCAACTCAAACATCATTTGTAAATATAAACTACTCTAGGCTTTTTTATGAAATACCAGTACTATGTAACGTTCTAATTTTCCATGTGATGAAATAAAATACTAAAAACCCTATAAACAATGTTTTACTTCACTAAAAGGAATTATTCATTAGGAAATTGTAAATTGAGACTTGGAAAACTACAAACTATTGTGAAAGGCTTTGAAATCAAGTATAATCTCTTGAGTCTATAATATACTGAAGTGTAATATTGAGGAACTGACCCTTATCTTAGCTGTACTGTACAAACTAGAACATCAATATATGTTAACTTCAAGGTAGCACATCTTTTTTTCTAACACTAGATTACATATTATTCTACGGGTCATATGAGGTTTTTAAAATTCATCAAAAAAGTGGTCCTAAATCCAACTATTTAAAAAATGCCAAGAAAACTAATACGTCAGAGGTTAAAACACTTTCAACGCGATGAGATCTGTTACAATGGTCATCCTATACTTCATGGAAGAGTACCATGACATTTTTCTTGAACATCGGATACGCATCGAGAATTATGTGCTTAAATATGATAATATGGGTGAGAAAGTATCTAATAAACATGGAATACACTACCAAATATGTGACTGGTCCAACTCTAATACGACATCAGGCACTGATACATGCATTTGTCATTCATATGATCAAGAGACAAGAAATATTTTTACACTCATAAAACATTATATAACCCCGCAGTCTCGAGTACATACGACAAAGTAATAATTCATAGCACCGGGTAGTATAAACAGTCTAAACAAGACCAGAACCAACTAGTGGTGAGTGCTATTAGAATGAAAAAGTTTATAATTGGTATTCAATTTGTATCGGGAAATCCTCATCAGTAATTCATTAAGGCACATACTGTTCTCATAACATACAACCAAACCGATATTGGAATTGAAACATCAACAGTATGCACTAGACTGAAGGGGATATAAGCTACAATGATATGCTGAGGATATTGAATTCCTATATAAATTGTACAATAAACATTAAAAAAGATGTGAGAGGACTTACTATACAATTGTATGGTCCTAATGCAGAAATAGTGCAGCTGAATAAACCTAGGTTGAGTCAACTTAAAAATTGTTCAATATGCTATAGAATTCATAAATATATCAAGCCATTTATCAGGTGTGTTGTAAATTGTATGAAAATTTATTTATATATATAACAAAAAATAGCATTACTCGATAAATTATTTCTATTAGAAAGAAACACAGTCTTTTTATTTTAACAACTAATCTTACACTGCTCAAGTAAACAAACACCTCAAACAACAAACCAAAAAAAAAAAATCTAAACATTTCTAGCACATCCGAAACTCCCAAATATCAAAAACTTAGCTCTACCATTCAAAAATATCTAACGATGGAAAAAAAACCCGCATGAGTTCACTCAACTCAAGTGTACATCTGTTCATCAAATTACCAGCAGACAAACACCTCCTGAAAGTAATGATCATCTCTTAACATCCTACAATGACTCGCGACCATCCTTATCAAGAACACTTCATAACATGCTACTTGTCTATACAAGATGCGATGAGATCGATCTAAAAATAGCCTACCATAAACTCATATGCTACCACACATCGTTATGTATACCGAACTATCTTACATAAACATAAGCCTAAGTGATCTATAGTAGCAGTGTGCCAACCCAAAACATACCCTATATGTTGAAAAATAATTAGATCTTCAAACCTATAAAAAATCAACCAAGCGTCCAGCAGGAAAAATTCTGATAAGAAAAAACTCAATAAGAATATATTTTACTTATGTGAAAATAATACTTGAATATGTCATTGAGCATACCCGAAAATCCCTATGATGTTAAATCTAGCATATTTAAAAATGTAGGAAATACGTATTTTACAATGCTCAAATATTGAAAATGTATATGAATATAGCCGAAAATCCCTATGATGATAAATCCAGTATATTTAAAATGTAATAAATACGTATTTTACTTAATGCACAAATATTGAAAATGTATATGAATATAGCAGAAGTGGCTTTACGCTTAATACAAGCACACAAAGTATGAGCGATAAAGCGATAATATGCATCCGAAAAGTATCAACTAAATGGCATCATCCATGCATGCAAGCATTCCAAAGGAGATAACAAATTAAAAATTCTCATACTCAAAACATCATCAAGTTCCTAATGCAGATATGGCTAACGAGATCCGGAAATGTCGAAAAATCATACATACTGTGAAGAATATGAGACAAGCATAAAATAATAGTTTAACTCTATATTATACTGACACTCATGAAACTAACTAAACTAAATAATACAGACCCACAATAACAACACGTAATTCAAAGTAAATATAAAAATTCATTTAATCTAGTGCATGCATATAATGCCGTCATATAGGACTTAAAAATATTTTTTCATGCATTATGGACATAACCAACGAATAATACTATAATACCAGCAAACCCCTAATGTTAATGAACTACCGCATTCACTTTTTTCTATATTACGCTCTTCCTTTCAGTACGTACCCAAAATTTATCAATGAAAATGCGTCCATATTCCTACTCATTAGGACCACCTCGATGATTTCTACATCCATCATAAAAAAGGAGCATTCCAGAAGCCATAAACCGTAGTATCTTTCCTATACAACATCCATAAATAATCTCAAATTTAGAATAGATACCCAAAACATACATGTCAACATAGTGATTTAAAAAATAGACCCAAGCACTTATCAAAAAGGACAAATGGTATGATGTACGAACAAAATTATCACCATCTCATGCACTACAAGATCATTAATTTGAAAAAATAACTCGTCTTGGAAGAAATTATCAGAATTTTTGAACAAAACCAACGAGCATCCTATAGTAAAGAAAATAAATGAATGTAGTGCCATACTTCTACATAATAGTAAAATCAGAGAATGAAGTATAGAAACTGCTTTAAGAAATAAGTGATGATGATGAAGACAAACAAAATGCTGCTACAAGCAAACTAAAATTTAATACTATACTAAATATCAAGAACGCATCATCTCTTTCACTGCATCCATGGATTTGAGCAATCAACATAGTAGTCTAACCGAACAAAATACATTGTAGACGATTCTTAAAGTAGTATTTAATGAAACCGATAAAAGCAATAATATACAATAGCAATGAGTCACAAAACAAAGAAACGACGTATTCAAGCAAAAAGAAACTGAAAACGAACAATGTAAATAATAATCAGCAAACTAGAACAGGCGCATCTGTGAATGGACATTTATGGAAACACGTCTCAATGCCGCGCATCACGTTACCCACTGCCTACGGCCAACACAACAAGAAAAACTGCCTCCATCAAGCAAAACCATATTGCAATGCAATGTATGCCATGCCACTTCTCTTCCACGCTGTAGATTCCGATGCCTTAAAACTCCCGCCGACGGGGAAGTCTATACGTACGAAACACTACTCTTAACAAGCAAAATCACTCGCACATGCCACGCATCCCCCGAGGTTAATTTCCATGCTTAACAGAACTCGCCGCCGAGCAAATCTACACCGCAATCACGATCCTCTGAAAAGCGACGCAAATCATTCCGAATTGCCTACAAGGTCGTCCATACTTAAAGATAGGCACAATTTGATGAGCAACGCGGAAACTTAACCAAACGCTCACGAGGCAAATTTCTACGGCTCATAACATCCGCCTTGGGTGAAACGTACACCTCAAATTACTTCCTCCAGCAAGCGACACGCATCACATCTACAATACCGTCCATCTTTAACCACAGACATCAAACGAGGAACAAAAACGTACCTTAAGCAAGCACCCATGAAGCAAATTCTCACGCCTTAGAACACCCGTCGAAAGGCAAGCCCGTCGCCCATCCATAATGCAAGGCCAGCCGTCTATAGCAGCGCCCTCCATCCCACAAAACTACCCGCATCATAAAAACTTCCGGCACGGCTAGCATGATCAAGCGAATCGACCATTTCCACACGCGGCCGTCTATCCTTAGCCAAAGACACTAATCGCTGCAACGCGTTCCTTATCCAAGCGCCCATGAAGTAAGTTCCCATGGCTTAGAATACGCGCTGACAGACAAGTCCATCACCAATCAATATCACAGTCTTCCATCTATACAAGCGCCCGTCATCACCACCAGAAAGGTGAATATATATGCTGGTGTAATAAATATACATATTTAGTTTTACTACGAGAAGCAGTCATTTAAAATGATCGGAGCAGATCCAGTAACTTCGTCAGTTAGTCAGAAGCATGGAAAGGCCAGCCAGACTGGTAAGGCTACTTCAGCCAGAAAAGTGAACAAGAAAGAGAAGAAACTAAAAAAGAATCGAGAGAAACAACGAATCTATGAGAAAAACCTCTTGCTGAACTATTCATACTATCTTGATGAAGGCTTCCACAAAAGCAAAGTAATACTTGGATTTGACCCGCTGACATTTCAAGCAAAAATAATCTTCAGATGCAGTGGACAAAATAAGTTGGAGTTAGATAACAGTCAATGGACTTCACTTCGCCAATACCTCATTGATCTCAAGGATAGAGTAGATGAATTCCCTGCAAATCAGCTTGAACTTCTTGAACTCTTCTACATACCTATTGGAGGCGATAGACTAATACTTAAACATCCCGAGCTCTTCACGCTTTTCATCTTGATGGATTTTTTCAACATTGTCATGCAATACAACAATTTGCTTACCGATTGTGTGAAGGAATACTATGACCAATATTGTGCAAGATGCAGAGAAAAAAGCGTACTTAAACTGGATATCAACGACTTTTTCACTCCAACTCAAACATCATTTGTAAATATAAACTACTCTAGGCTTTTTTATGAAATACCAGTACTATGTAACGTTCTAATTTTCCATGTGATGAAATAAAATACTAAAAACCCTATAAACAATGTTTTACTTCACTAAAAGGAATTATTCATTAGGAAATTGTAAATTGAGACTTGGAAAACTACAAACTTTTGTGAAAGGCTTTGAAATCAAGTATAATCTCTTGAGTCTATAATATACTGAAGTGTAATATTGAGGAACTGACCCTTATCTTAGCTGTACTGTACAAACTAGAACATCAATATATGTTAACTTCAAGGTAGCACATCTTTTTATCTAACACTAGACTACATATTATTCTACGGATCATATGAGTTTTTTAAAATTCATCAAAAAAGTGGTCCTAAATCCAACTATTCAAAAAATGCCAAGAAAACTAATACGTCAGAGGTTAAAACACTTTCAACGCGATGAGATCTGTTACAATGGTCATCCTATACTTCATGGAAGAGTACCATGACATTTTTCTTGAACATCGGATACGCATCGAGAATTATGTGCTTAAATATGATAATATGGGTGAGAAAGTATCTAATAAACATGGAATACATGTAATGTGACGCCTACGCCCGGGAATCGAAGTGATTCCGATCCCGAACCCTTGCAACCGGCCAGATGGGTATGTCCTCGAAGTGCCAGCGGACTTCATCTGTCGTGCGGATATCGTTGCGCAGAAAATATTTCTTTTCCTTCCAAATTTTTAGATCTGTGGATATAAATATTCGAAATATAAAATTAATCCAAACCCCGACACATTTCGAGACATATCCATCTGGAAATGCCCCTCCACCGTGGCCATCGAAAAACTATGCCACTGGCGACAAATGGAGAGGCACATTGCCGCCATGTGGCGTGCCATTCCACACACATCTGTTTTGTCCGATGTGACAACCGGTCGAATTTGACAGCCACATGGGAGTGGAAGGAGGTTTGGCTGAGTGAAAGGAAAGGTGGCGGTAGCAGCATGTTGGCGCGGTACTAAATGGAAGTAAAACTAAATTAAGAGTTAATCGCTCCATAAATTGGAATGCTGACACAACCTTCAAAGTGGAGAATCGCTGGAAAACTCGACGACTGTGGAAGCAAATGCACCTAATCTACCGTCGTAGGAGGCTTGGAGGATCCTAATTGCCCAGCTAAGTATCATTAGGAAGTGCAGATCAATTGCATTACTGAACATCATATTAATGTGTTACATAACTGTTTCGTACGTGAATGGGAACTGAAGTGGGCCAATATCCATGATGTAACTCTTAGTGAAATAAACCGGGAGTTATACATTAACCTCTAACCGTTAGCTGCTGGTAAACTGACGTGGTTAATCTGCCCAAGGCAAGGCGCATTGCCCTCGATTCCAATCGGACTAATCCCGAGTGAAAAATCGTGAATATTTCGCGCGTTTCTGTGCAAGGCTTCTGTTTATTTTTCCATCGCTCGATGAACTTTAACGCTACATGGTGTGGGATTCGTTGAAGTATGATCGAGAAAAGTGCATGATTGGCGTCGTGAGTGTTATTGCATTGTGCATGTTTGCATTGAGCGGAACAAGTGCATGATAGCGCTGAAGAAATCGATTGCACTTGCACTGGCGCTCCCTAATGCCCCGTATTCATAGTGCGATATAGGAAAAGCAAAAGTCATGAAGGAAGAAGCCACGAGTGGAAACGAGAATTTGCCTCGCTCTCGTGGAATGTGTCACTCTCGCAAGTAAACTGTCAAGTCATTTGGCTTCTTGGTGTTTATGTCAATTGGGAAACGTCAAAGAAAGTAAATCGAACGAAAATTGCATAGTGGCGTTGCGGCGGTGTAAATTGTCGCGTGAAAATTACAATTTACATTCATACGATGGCAAGTTAAGTTCAGGCAAATAGTTTGGCGCACTGTTGTGCACTAAATCTGAGAGAAAAAAAATACTTGTGCTTGTTTGATGAATTGTTTATGATCAACGCGGATAGAATCCCAAAAATACCAGAGGGACCAATAAATGGAAGAGAGAAAATTATCAGCAAACTGCCAGCTGGTGTAGAAAAAAGCAAAACAAAACTTAATCGAAAAAGCCTGAGAAATGAACAAACGTTGAATTTTTACAACTGCTTATGGAAGCAGACAATGTCGAACAGGCTAAAATTCCGAAGCTGTCAAATGAATGGGTGGAAAAGGACTTGGTGTTGTATCATGCTTTTAATACAGGAAAGCGAACAGTGGTGAGACCACAAACTACAAAACTAACGTCAAAACAGACAAGGACCATCGAGATACCGCATCCTGGCGTGAGCTATAATCCAAGCATAAAAGATCATCAGGATCTAATGAAGCTAGTACTAGAAAAAGAAAGTAAACTTATAAAAGAAGAACAACATCTCAAACGTGTGACAACTGATATGTTTTCGAAAACTCATCCAATTGAACGTGTCATTCAAAAAACTCCAAGCAGGTTCTTCTGAAGCTGAAGCTGAAGAGGAAGAAACGGAATTCGATCAAGAGAAAAACACAAACAATTCATCAACTAATCGACCAGTTCACAATAAAAAGAAGCCCTAAAGAAAAGACGTAATGAACGCATAGAACGACAATTAAAGCAAAAGAAAAAGGAACTTAAGCGTGAGAAGAAAAAAATCACAGATATTCATAGGTTGAGGTTAATATTCTCAAGGAATAAGCAAAAATTTGTACTCCAAATTGGGAAAAAAAAATTTAGACTTTAATGAGTTGCAAAACCTAAATTGCCTGAATCATATACGAGGCATCTTTTACCTTAGATTAAATTGTAAACGATTGCCACTAGGTCACAAGGTAGTTTTAAATGAATAAATTTGTCCACGCAATCAAAGAATTGCTTTTGCGGTAGTCTGTCAAGATGAAATATTTTTCGCACAACTGTAAATCATGCGTCCCACGTCTTAATTTTTTCCTTCACGGACTTTCCATCGTGAAGTATTCTTAATTTTAATATTTCGTAATACCAAACAATTCGATTTTTTGGTTTGGTTTCAGTTGGCTATTTTAGTAACTTGATATTCGCTCATCTCTCCAATTGATATTAAAATCTCATCAAAAATTAATATTTCAAAACAAAACTTTGAAAAAAGTTAGTAAAACGTCTGGTCAATAAGGGGAAAAATCATTCATACCTTCCAACCATCTGTTATTTTTTGAGTATCAACTTTAAAAAACATTATGAACCCCAAGACGATCCCGAAATTCTTACCTATTTCTTCTGCCGTAATGGTGTCTACAGCTTATTGTATTACGTTACACTAAAATTAGATCCCTGTCTAAAATATGCCCAAAATAAAGTGAGCGAAAAAAAAATGGTTTACTAGAAATGTGCATAAATACTTTTGATAACTGGAAAGGAAATTTATATTATACAAGTAAAACACTTCTGTAAAAAGGATTCCATTGAAGATAAAAATAAGTACTACTACTACTTCAATTGAATAATTAATTTTTAAGTTGATGCAATATTAACTATTAGCAATTATTAAATTCTGAATAATTTGAAAACAAAATTACTTGAATTCAGAGTAAAGTCAATTCCACTTGGCCATAGTGCTGTAAATTTGATAAATCCCAAATATCTCGATATTTTTTTTTAGCTACTATGTAACAACAATATACATACATAAATGCATCGTTAAGTAAGATATTTTCCGCAGGGAATAGAATTGAGTTTAACAAAAGCAATTGCATTTGAAACTTTTCTCATATAATTAATTTCGAAAATATTACAATACATCGATAAAAATTTGTAAATACTGATAAAATATTAGGAAATAATATTTAGATTTAATACAGTATCAAGATATTTGACTATAAATTTTTTTTATTCGCGAATCGCCAACCTTAAGTAATCAAATCATTGTTTTTATTTAAGAATAAGATGTATTTTATGTGGTGATTCTAATTAGAAAATTTGCGTAAAAAAAAAAACAAACATAAAATGAATTGCTAAAGATAACCACGACGTTCCTTTTCAGCGGTTTTTCTTTTTCAGTGGGAAAGGTGAGTGCAGGGTAAGTATGCCGTCGCGAGGGTAGGGTTTCGACAAATCCGCTGAGGTCGGTTTCGCGTCGCGCGTGGTACGCGGTACCTTTGTTGTTTTGTTATTTTATTAGAGTAGTTTTCGTCGGGTTAATTTCGAGTAGCATATTTTTCGGTACCGCGTCGGAACTTCGGAAACGTGAAATGAAAATTAGATTTTGTATTCTTAACTGGATGAATGGAGAAATACGGAGTAACGTAAAGTAGGTTTCTTCTCCGTATGGTTTGGTTGTGATAACGCGTTTTGAAAACGGGCATGTTCAGGTGGCTGAAAATATTGTAATTGAGCGTAACCCATTCGGAGACCCGCGACCGAAATTCTCTCCGAACTAGCTGGCCGACAAGCAGCCACCACGCGAATGGGTTACGGTGCCCGGATTGGTTGACCTGTTGGTACCATCCGTTGGCACTACTCAGACTTAACGTCTAGAACCGATGAGAGGTCGGTTCCGCGTTCGAACGTAAAAAGGTGAAAAACATTACAAATGGCGCCCAACGTGGGGCCTAAGACATCCTAAGGGGGAAAGAACTTTGCGTCTTCTGACGAGTTGGTCCTTTACGGAGGATGTAAGGTACTCTGGTACTCGAGTCCCACTATCAGGAGCAGTGGAGTTGTGTGATACACACTAGCAGTCGCTTCACGTGAGTTGTATCTTCCGCTCTCCTTTGTTTGATTTTTTTTTTCGCGACAGAATCCTTCCGATGTGTTGTCCCAGGTTAACCCCTGTAAGGACCTTCTATTTTCTTGACGGAACAGCCAGCCTGATGGGTTTACCTATCAGCATGGACTCTCAAGAAAATAGTGGGCTAACTTGCCTTTATGTCGCGGAAGGATTCTAATTATTTCGTATGCGTGATAGACGAGTGGTATCGGTTCTACATTCGGTGGCGTACGCTGGAGTTGCGAAGCCCGGAATGCTTCCACGCGTCGGGAAATTTTGACCGCGTACAAAATAGTTACGGTAGCTCTACCACTTGTCTCGTCGAGTCCTTTAACGTAGATTAGAAACGGTTTGTAATGTATGTGGGCAGGGGCTTAAATTTAGTAAATCGACCGAAAGCACCTTTTCTTCGGCAGATTACCACGCACTCTCCTTTCCCGTTGAAGCAGTCGACCACTGAAAAGGAAAGTGTATCAAATAAATTTTTTTTTTCCTATCATACCATTAATAGCTCGCCACTATCGGCCACTCAATTAGAACTGAATTCTTTTTTTTTCACTTATATAGTAGGAATAGGTATATTTCATACATTTTTTTTAGTAGGAATAAGTATATTTTATGTTTTATATTTTTTTTCGTTTCATACTAGCAACCACCCATAATAAACCCACACGAAATGGCAACGAAGCGGACTCCCGATAAGCGGTGGACCCGGTCCAAAACGGTCCAACCCGCGAACTGCGGGATCTGTTTCGAGGACGTAGTGGAGGGGGTACACAGCGTGCGATTGGATTGTGGACATCTATTCCACCGTGCCTGTGTCCAACAGCTCCTCCTCACGTCCGAGCTGTGTCCCTTATGCCGGCGACCCATCGAGCGGACCGCCCTAGACGTCCCTCTCGGAACGCCCCTACCAACGCGTGGAGCAGTGGCGAAAAGAGTTCCAGAGGCTGAACCGTCACAACCACTTTTAGACCTGTAAGGAGCCGTAGGCGGTGAAGTTCCGGCCGCAAGTGTCATGTCCGAGGTGACACCCATGCCTTCCGCCCACTCCATTGACACCCTCGTGGCGTTGATGAGGGATGTCGGAGAGGATTGGCAACCTGGAGGGAAAGCTCCAGAATCTCCCTATGAGCCAACCACCCAGTCGCGTGAGAACTCCGCTTGGCTGGGAGCCCAATCCCAGTTTGGCGATGCCCCCCTCCCGACAATCCGAGCAATGGGTCCCACCTCCAAGGAACTCGGGAATGGATCCCAGAGCTCCCGAATATAGACCACGACACAGTACCGGACCTCCGTTGGTACCTCTAGCCCCCGAGGCCGTTCAGTACAACAGGTCAATCGAGGATGTGATTCCCCCCGGGAACGCATTGACACTTTTTCGAGACCCGACGCCTCGTATCATGGAGAGTTGGCACCTGAACTTTACAGGGTTCAACGATATGATATCGGCGGACCGGCTCCTTTTCCGGATTCAGGCGTTGGTATCCAGCACCCTGGGAGGTGATTCCTCGGCCTTCCTCCGGCATGCACATCTTTTGTTCAGCGGCGACGCTGCCGACTGGTACTGGAGCTTTAAAGAATCAACGCCACGTCCCACTTGGCACTCTTTCAGTGCAGCCTTCCGCAATCGATTTGAGGATGGCTTCACTGAAAGAGAGCTAAGGGAGCATATAAAGAAACGGAAACAAGGCGCTCACGAACCGTTCGACCAGTACTACACAAGTATAGTGAGATTGAGCACTCGCTTGCGAACTACCATGCCCGAGGACGAACTGGTAGAAATTATCAGAGAGAACATGCGCTGGGATCTCCAGAATAGCCTTCTGCATTTTCCCATCAACACCATACAGGGATTGCGCCTCCATGCCCGTAGGCAAGAACACTTGGATGAGCGGCGAGGTACCTTCCGTCCACAACCTCGCATAACGGGACCAAATCCCCGAAATCATCACACCGCGGAGTTGATGGCAGCGGACCACCTACTTGCTGATCCAGTACCAGTACCGAGGAGCGGAGCACCACCGGAGCTTGAGGACCCAGCATTGATTGATCGACCCTCCCTTGAAGCAATTACAAGCCCGACGGTCTATTGGAACTGCCGACAACCGGGACATCGGTTCTATGCATGTCCAGCGGAGCCGACGCTTTTCTGCTACCGCTGCGGGAAGGCCGACACTTACGCACCTGACTGTGCAAATTGCAAAGGGCGAAAAAACTTGCCACCGAGTGCCGCGACCACCCGTCGGCACTCCTAAAACCCGGACGAACCAATCTTGACCCCATCACTAGCTATGACCAAGCTCCCAACATGACTCCAACTCTGCTGACTCGCACCGCTAAACACAGTTCTCCCGAAGTTCCACAACCGACGCCGTCCTTCGCTGAGGCCAACGCGCAGGGAAATGATAGCGAGGCGAAAGTTCCTTGGCATGTAAAACCTTTTCATGTCAGGCTGCGGAATTACTTGGCTACTCGACAGCGCATCTTCCATGAGGAGTTGGCTACAAATGTCCCACCGCGAAGCAAGCGAGCCACGCGTCGGATGCGGAGCTTCTGGAGAAAAGTCAGGCAGTCGAGGAAGGTGCTGAAGGACATACACTTAGATGAATTATTGAGGGATGATGTTCGGCCATATGCGTCAGTACACCTCCTGCAAAAACGAGTGTCAGGCTTAGTCGATACGGGAGCCAGTGTGAATTGCATATCGGCCGAGTTTGCAGGGGAGGTACTGGCAATGCACGCGGACCAAATCCGTCATTTCACCTCCTGGTTATGCACGGCGGACGGAACTCGCCACTCGGTAGTGGGAAAAATTATGACGGATGTCACCTTTAAAGGAGTAACTAAACCCATGGAATTTTTCATCATACCTCAGTTAACCCAGAATCTTTACCTAGGAGTGGATTTCGTTCGAAAATTTAACTTGGCCCCGGCACTATTTTCCGGTACGACCCTGGAGTCCGTCACCACCGTTCCCGACCAATCTCAACCCTCTCACTTACTACGACATACACTGGATGTAAGTCAGCAACTGTGTCTTGACTCGGCTATATCGGCTTTTCCATCGCATGAGAAAGAAGGTCTCGGGAGGACTGCCCTGGTGTTCCACACTATAGATGTGGGGGATGCTAAACCCATAAAACAGAGACATTTCGCCATATCTCCGGCGAAGGAAAAATCGTTATATGCCGAAGTGGATCGAATGCTAGCATTAGGCGTGATCGAAGAATCACAGAGCGCGTGGGCTTCCCCAGTCACCTTAGTTGTCAAGCCGAACAAGGTCCGGTTATGCTTAGATGCCAGACGCTTGAACGCCGTCACAGTCAAGGACGCATACCCTCTACCGTTGATTGAAGGCATTTTGAGTCGGTTGCCTAAAGCCCACTTCATCACGAGCTTAGACCTCAAGGACGCCTTCTGGCAAATTCCTTTAGATCCCGGTTCAAAGGAGAAAACAGCCTTCACAGTCCCTGGTCGGCCCCTATATCAATTCGTGACCATGCCGTTCGGATTGTGTAATGCCCCCCAAACAATGACGCGCCTTATGGATAAGGTGATACCACCTCATTTGCGGCACCAAGTTTTCGTTTACTTGGACGATCTGTTGCTTATAACCGAGACCTTTGACGAACACATCGACCTGCTTCAGGAGGTGGCTCTACACATCCGGAGGGCAAGATTAACCATCAACATACGGAAGAGTCAGTTCGTGATGACGGAGGTGAAATATTTAGGGCACATCATTGGGCACGGCCATATCAAGACCGATCCGGAAAAGACTCAAGCGATTGACGTTTTTCCATTACCCAAGACCACCAAGCAATTACGCCGATTCCTAGGCTTATGCGGATGGTACCAGCGTTTTGTACGTGACTATGCCACCATTACCACTCCTTTGACCGACATGCTGCGTAAGGGACGTAAATTCGTCTGGGAGGAGCCCAGCTTGCGAGCCTTTGAAGAGCTAAAGAAGAGTCTGACTACAGCCCCCGTACTGCACAGCCCGGACTTTGACAAACCGTTCTCAATCCATTGTGACGCGAGTCAACATGGGGTGGGAGCAGTCTTAGTCCAGGTTGCACAAGACGGCGAGGAGAGACCTATAGCCTTCATGTCTCACAAGTTGAACCCAGCCCAGCGAATTACACGGTCTCCGAGCAGGAATGTCTAGCTGCGGTGTTGGCAGTGAAACGCTTCCGAGCCTATGTGGAGGGACACACCTTTGAAATCGTTACGGACCACGCTTCACTGAAATGGCTAATGAGCCAGACTGATCTCAACGGCAGATTGGCCAGGTGGGCACTGAAACTACAGGCATTTGACTTCACAATTCGCCCCCGAAAAGGAAGCCAGCATGTAGTCCCCGACACCTTATCCAGAATGTTCGCCCCTGAAGGAGCCGAGTTGGTCCAGGAGGATGACAGCCCCCAATCGATCGATCTGGACCATCCTGCCTTCAAGTCAGCCAGCTACACCCAACTGATTCACACTATCCAGAATCAACTGTCCCAGCTTCCTGAACTGCGGTTGACGGATGGATTTATTTATAGGCGGATGGGACACGCATCCGGAGAACCCATACAAGAAGAAGAACAGTGGAAGTTGTGGGTGCCCGAAGAATTAACCACTGATCTTATCAGACGGGCTCATGACCACCCATCAAGTGCGCACGGCGGTTACGGTCGTACACTTAGGCGGTTGAAAACCTGTTTCTTTTGGCCTGAGATGGCACAACAGATAAAAGCGTACGTAGCCTCCTGTGAGCTATGCAAGTGCACTAAAGCGCCCAACACCATTCTTCGGCCTCCCATGGGTAAGGTTGAGGTCCCCGAACGCGTGTTCCAGCGCTTGTACATTGATCTTATCGGTCCTTACCCTCGATCTACTTCTGGTCACACGGGAGCTGTCGTGGTCCTGGACCAGCTCTCTAAATTCCCTATCATAGAACCACTACGTAACATGCACACTGGACCTATACTCAGCTTCTTGGAGAACCGAGTCTTTCACATGCTTGGAGTTCCGGAGAAACTTGTCTCCGACAACGGGGTCCAGTTCACCTCCAGCAAGTTCCGGGACCTAATGTCCAAATACGGCATCATCCACCAACGAACCGCCGTCTATTCACCACAAGCCAATGCATCCGAACGACTGAACCGTACGCTCATAGCGGCCATTCGCGCCTATGTCCACCCGAATCAGAAGGACTGGGATCGCGAATTGTCCGCCATCACTAGTGCGCTGCGCTCGTCGTACCACGCCACTACCGGCATTTCGCCGTATTTCGCATTGTTCGGCCAGTACATGATCTGTCATGGGAGCGCTTACCGGCTATTGCGGCAACTGAAATCGCTAGAGGACCCAATCGTGGTTCTGGAACCGCACGAAAAGCTCCAACTTCTGCGAGAGCAACTGCGGGAGAAGATTGAAGAAAGTCGACGGATGGGAGAGGAGCGGTACAACTTGCGATCTCATCCTTCTGGCTTTAAGCTAGGCGACGAGATATATCGTCGAAATTTCCGACAGAGCGATGCCACCCGACATTACAATGCCAAACTAGACAAGAAATTCGTGAAGTGTCGAGCCCTACAAGTAATAAGCCCCACCCGATACCTCATCGCGGACATGACTGGTAAAACCCTGGGAATTTACCACGCAAAAGACCTTAGACGATGAAGTGCAACTATTTCCCACGAAAAACCTTGGCTTACCCAAATCTCTGCCTGGACGAAGACCTCCGAGTAACCCCTGACTCCCTACGGTATAGTCACTGTCGAGTCTTCACGAACATGGTTGTAGCCTATTCCTCGAAACCGACCTTCGACCCACCACGGCCCTAACCAAGACCTTTTACATAGGAGGCGGGATCGTAATTACTTCGATTTTGGGGGGGGGGGGGGGGGGGGAATGTGTAATGTGACGCCTACGCCCGGGAATCGAAGTGATTCCGATCCCGAACCCTTGCAACCGGCCAGATGGGTATGTCCTCGAAGTGCCAGCGGACTTCATCTGTCGTGCGGATATCGTTGCGCAGAAAATATTTCTTTTCCTTCCAAATTTTTAGATCTGTGGATATAAATATTCGAAATATAAAATTAATCCAAACCCCGACACATTTCGAGACATATCCATCTGGAAATGCCCCTCCACCGTGGCCATCGAAAAACTATGCCACTGGCGACAAATGGAGAGGCACATTGCCGCCATGTGGCGTGCCATTCCACACACATCTGTTTTGTCCGATGTGACAACCGGTCGAATTTGACAGCCACATGGGAGTGGAAGGAGGTTTGGCTGAGTGAAAGGAAAGGTGGCGGTAGCAGCATGTTGGCGCGGTACTAAATGGGAGTAAAACTAAATTAAGAGTTAATCGCTCCATAAATTGGAATGCTGACACAACCTTCAAAGTGGAGAATCGCTGGAAAACTCGATGACTGCGGAAGCAAATGCACCTAACCTACCGTTGTAGGAGGCTTGGAGGATGCTAATTGCCCAGCTAAGTATCATTAGGAAGTGCAGATCAATTGCATTACTGAACATCATATTAATGTGTTACATAACTGTTTCGTACGTGAATGGGAACTGAAGTGGGCCAATATCCATGATGTAACTCTTAGTGAAATAAACCGGGAGTTATACATTAACCTCTAACCGTTAGCTGCTGGTAAACTGACGTGGTTAATCTGCCCAAGGCAAGGCGCATTGCCCTCGATTCCAATCGGACTAATCCCGAGTGAAAAATCGTGAATATTTCGCGCGTTTCTGTGCAAGGCTTCTGTTTATTTTTCCATCGCTCGATGAACTTTAACGCTACATGGTGTGGGATTCGTTGAAGTATGATCGAGAAAAGTGCATGATTGGCGTCGTGAGTGTTATTGCATTGTGCATGTTTGCATTGAGCGGAACAAGTGCATGATAGCGCTGAAGAAATCGATTGCACTTGCACTGGCGCTCCCTAATGCCCCGTATTCATAGTGCGATATAGGAAAAGCAAAAGTCATGAAGGAAGAAGCCACGAGTGGAAACGAGAATTTGCCTCACTCTCGTGGAATGTGTCACTCTCGCAAGTGAACTGTCAAGTCATTTGGCTTCTTGGTGTTTATGTCAATTGGGAAACGTCAAAGATAGTAAATCGAACGAAAATTGCATAGTGGCGTTGCGGCGGTGTAAATTGTCGCGTGAAAATTACAATTTACATTCATACGATGGCAAGTTAAGTTCAGGCAAATAGTTTGGCGCACTGTTGTGCACTAAATCTGAGAGAAAAAAAAATACTTGTGCTTGTTTGATGAATTGTTTATGATCAACGCGGATAGAATCCCAAAAATACCAGAGGGACCAATAAATGGAAGAGAGAAAATTATCAGCAAACTGCCAGCTGGTGTAGAAAAAAGCAAAACAAAGCTTAATCGAAAAAGCCTGAGAAATGAACAAACGTTGAATTTTTACAACTGCTTATGGAAGCAGACAATGTCGAACAGGCTAAAATTCCGAAGCTGTCAAATGAATGGGTGGAAAAGGACTTGGTGTTGTATCATGCTTTTAATACAGGAAAGCGAACAGTGGTGAGACCACAAACTACAAAACTAACGTCAAAACAGACAAGGACCATCGAGATACCGCATCCTGGCGTGAGCTATAATCCAAGCATAAAAGATCATCAGGATCTAATGAAGCTAGTACTAGAAAAAGAAAGTAAACTTATAAAAGAAGAACAACATCTCAAACGTGTGACAACTGATATGTTTTCGAAAACTCATCCAATTGAACGTGTCATTCAAAAAACTCCAAGCAGGTTCTTCTGAAGCTGAAGCTGAAGAGGAAGAAACGGAATTCGATCAAGAGAAAAACACAAACAATTCATCAACTAATCGACCAGTTCACAATAAAAAGAAGCCCTAAAGAAAAGACGTAATGAACGCATAGAACGACAATTAAAGCAAAAGAAAAAGGAACTTAAGCGTGAGAAGAAAAAAATCACAGATATTCATAGGTTGAGGTTAATATTCTCAAGGAATAAGCAAAAATTTGTACTCCAAATTGGGAAAAAAAAATTTAGACTTTAATGAGTTGCAAAACCTAAATTGCCTGAATCATATACGAGGCATCTTTTACCTTAGATTAAATTGTAAACGATTGCCACTAGGTCACAAGGTAGTTTTAAATGAATAAATTTGTCCGCGCAATCAAAGAATTGCTTTTGCGGTAGTCTGTCAAGATGAAATATTTTTCGCACAACTGTAAATCATGCGTCCCACGTCTTAATTTTTTCCTTCACGGACTTTCCATCGTGAAGTATTCTTAATTTTAATATTTCGTAATACCAAACAATTCGATTTTTTGGTTTGGTTTCAGTTGGCTATTTTAGTAACTTGATATTCGCTCATCTCTCCAATTGATATTAAAATCTCATCAAAAATTAATATTTCAAAACAAAACTTTGAAAAAAGTTAGTAAAACGTCTGGTCAATAAGGGGAAAAATCATTCATACCTTCCAACCATCTGTTATTTTTTGAGTATCAACTTTAAAAAACATTATGAACCCCAAGACGATCCCGAAATTCTTACCTATTTCTTCTGCCGTAATGGTGTCTACAGCTTATTGTATTACGTTACACTAAAATTAGATCCCTGTCTAAAATATGCCCAAAATAAAGTGAGCGAAAAAAAAATGGTTTACTAGAAATGTGCATAAATACTTTTGATAACTGGAAAGGAAATTTATATTATACAAGTAAAACACTTCTGTAAAAAGGATTCCATTGAAGATAAAAATAAGTACTACTACTACTTCAATTGAATAATTAATTTTTAAGTTGATGCAATATTAACTATAAGCAATTATTAAATTCTGAATAATTTGAAAACAAAATTACTTGAATTCAGAGTAAAGTCAATTCCACTTGGCCATAGTGCTGTAAATTTGATAAATCCCAAATATCTCGATATTTTTTTTAGCTACTATGTAACAACAATATACATACATAAATGCATCGTTAAGTAAGATATTTTCCGCAGGGAATAGAATTGAGTTTAACAAAAGCAATTGCATTTGAAACTTTACTCATATAATTAATTTCGAAAATATTACAATACATCGATAAAAATTTGTAAATACTGATAAAATATTAGGAAATAATATTTAGATTTAATACAATATCAAGATATTTGACTATAAATTTTTTTTATTCGCGAATCGCCAACCTTAAGTAATCAAATCATTGTTTTTATTTAAGAATAAGATGTATTTTATGTGGTGATTCTAATTAGAAAATTTGCGTAAAAAAAAAAATAAACATAAAATGAATTGCTAAAGATAACCACGACGTTCCTTTTCAGCGGTTTTTCTTTTTCAGTGGGAAAGGTGAGTGCAGGGTAAGTATGCCGTCGCGAGGGTAGGGTTTCGACAAATCCGCTGAGGTCGGTTTCGCGTCGCGCGTGGTACGCGGTACCTTTGTTGTTTTGTTATTTTATTAGAGTAGTTTTCGTCGGGTTAATTTCGAGTAGCATATTTTTCGGTACCGCGTCGGAACTTCGGAAACGTGAAATGAAAATTAGATTTTGTATTCTTAACTGGATGAATGGAGAAATACGGAGTAACGTAAAGTAGGTTTCTTCTCCGTATGGTTTGGTTGTGATAACGCGTTTTGAAAACGGGCATGTTCAGGTGGCTGAAAATATTGTAATTGAGCGTAACCCATTCGGAGACCCGCGACCGAAATCCTCTCCGAACTAGCTGGCCGACAAGCAGCCACCGCGCGAATGGGTTACGGTGCCCGGATTGGTTGACCTGTTGGTACCATCCGTTGGCACTACTCAGACTTAACGTCTAGAACCGATGAGAGGTCGGTTCCGCGTTCGAACGTAAAAAGGTGAAAAACATTACATACACTACCAAATATGTGACTGGTCCAACTCTAATACGACATCAGGCACTGATACATGCATTTGTCATTCATATGATCAAGAGACAAGAAATATTTTTACACTCATAAAACATTATATAATCCCGCAGTCTCGAGTACATACGACAAAGTAATAATTCATAGCACCGGGTAGTATAAACAGTCTAAACAAGACCAGAACCAACTAGTGGTGAGTGCTATTAGAATGAAAAAGTTTATAATTGGTATTCAATTTGTATCGGGAAATCCTCATCAGTAATTCATTAAGGGACATACTGTTCTCATAACATACAACCAAACCGATATTGGAATTGAAACATCAACAGTATGCACTAGAGTGAAGGGGATATAAGCTACAATGATATGCTGAGGATATTGAATTCCTATATAAATTGTACAATAAACATTAAAAAAGATGTGAGAGGACTTACTATACAATTGTATGGTCCTAATGCAGAAATAGTGCAGCTGAATAAACCTAGGTTGAGTCAACTTGAAAATTGTTCAATATGCTATAGAATTCATAAATATATCAAGCCATTTATCAGGTGTGTTGTAAATTGTATGAAAATTTATTTATATATATAACAAAAAATAGCATTACTCCATAAATTATTTCTATTAGAAAGAAACACAGTCTTTTTATTTTAACAACTAATCTTACACTGCTCAAGTAAACAAACACCTCAAACAACAAACCAAAAAAAAAAAATCTAAACATTTCTAGCACATCCGAAACTCCCAAATATCAAAAACTTAGCTCTACCATTCAAAAATATCTAACGATGGAAAAAAAACCCGCATGAGTTCACTCAACTCAAGTGTACATCTGTTCATCAAATTACCAGCAGACAAACACCTCCTGAAAGTAATGATCATCTCTTAACATCCTACAATGACTCGCGACCATCCTTATCAAGAACACTTCATAACATGCTACTTGTCTATACAAGATGCGATGAGATCGATCTAAAAATAGCCTACCATAAACTCATATGCTACCACACATCGTTATGTATACCGAACTATCTTACATAAACATAAGCCTAAGTGATCTATAGTAGCAGTGTGCCAACCCAAAACATACCCTATATGTTGAAAAATAACCAAGCGTCCAGCAGAAAAAAATTCTGATAAGAAAAAACTCAATAAGAATATATTTTACTTATGTGAAAATAATACTTGAATATGTCATTGAGCATACCCGAAAATCCCTATGATGTTAAATCTAGCATATTTAAAAATGTAGGAAATACGTATTTTAAAATGCTCAAATATTGAAAATGTATATGAATATAGCCGAAAATCCCTATGATGATAAATCCAGTATATTTAAAATGTAATAAATACGTATTTTACTTAATGCACAAATATTGAAAATGTATATGAATATAGCAGAAGTGGCTTTACGCTTAATACAAGCACACAAAGTATGAGCGATAAAGCGATAATATGCATCCGAAAAGTATCAACTAAATGGCATCATCCATGCATGCAAGCATTCCAAAGGAGATAACAAATTAAAAATTCTCATACTCAAAACATCATCAAGTTCCTAATGCAGATATGGCTAACGAGATCCGGAAATGTCGAAAAATCATACATACTGTGAAGAATATGAGACAAGCATAAAATAACAGTTTAACTCTATATTATACTGACACTCATGAAACTAACTAAACTAAATAATACAGACCCACAATAACAACACGTAATTCAAAGTAAATATAAAAATTCATTTAATCTCATCCATCATAAAAAAGTAGCATTCCAGAAGCCATAAACCGTAGTATCTTTCCTATACAACATCCATAAATAATCTCAAATTTAGAATAGATACCCAAAACATACATGTCAACATAGTGATTTAAAAAATAGACCCAAGCGCTTATCAAAAAGGACAAATGGTATGATGTACGAACAAAATTATCACCATCTCATGCACTACAAGATCATTAATTTGAAAAAATAACTCGTCTTGGAAGAAATTATTAGAATTTTTGAACAAAACCAACGAGCATCCTATAGTAAAGAAAAAAAATGAATGTAGTGCCATACTTCTACATAATAGTAAAATCAGAGAATGAAGTATAGAAACTGCTTTAAGAAATAAGTGATGATGATGAAGACAAACAAAATGCTGCTACAAGCAAACTAAAATTTAATACTATACTAAATATCAAGAACGCATCATCTCTTTCACTGCATCCATAGATTTGAGCAATCAACATAGTAGTCTAACCGAACAAAATACATTGTAGACGATTCTTAAAGTAGTATTTAATGAAACCGATAAAAGCAATAATATACAATAGCAATGAGTCACAAAACAAAGAAACGACGTATTCAAGCAAAAAGAAACTGAAAACGAACAATGTAAATAATAATCAGCAAACTAGAACAGGCGCATCTGTGAATGGACATTTATGGAAACACGTCTCAATGCCGCGCATCACGTTACCCGCTGCCCACGGCCAACACAACAAGAAAAACTGCCTCCATCAAGCAAAACCATATTGCAATGCAATGTATGCCATGCCACTTCTCTTCCACGCTGTAGATTCCGATGCCTTAAAACTCCCGCCGACGGGGAAGTCTATGCGTACGAAACACTACTCTTAACAAGCAAAATCACTTGCACATGCCACGCATCCCCCGAGGTTAATTTCCATGCTTAACAGAACTCGCCGCCGAGCAAATCTACACCGCAATCACGATCCTCTGACAAGCGACGCAAATCATTCCGAATTGCCTACAAGGTCGTCCATACTTAAAGATAGGCACCCTTTGATGAGCAACGCGGAAACTTAACCAAACGCTCACGAGGCAAATTTCTACGGCTCATAACATCCGCCTTGGGTGAAACGTACACCTCAAATTACTTCCTCCAGCAAGCGACACGCATCACATCTACAATACCGTCCATCTTTAACCACAGACATCAAACGAGGAGCAAAAACGTACCTTAAGCAAGCACCCATGAAGCAAATTCTCACGCCTTAGAACACCCGTCGAAAGGCAAGCCCGTCGCCCATCCATAATGCAAAGCCAGCCGTCTATAGCAGCGCCCTCCATCCCACACAACTACCCGCATCATAAAAACTTCCGGCACGGCTAGCATGATCAAGCGAATCGACCATTTCCACACGCGGCCGTCTATCCTTAGCCAAAGACACTAATCGCTGCAACGCGTTCCTTATCCAAGCGCCCATGAAGTAAGTTCCCATGGCTTAGAATACGCGCTGACAGACAAGTCCATCACCCATCAATATCACAGTCATCCATCTATACAAGCGCCCGTCATCACCACGCAGCCAATCGCACCATAAAAAAAGTTCAGCACGTAAATCGCTCGTCGCTATAAGCAGTAAACCTATCGCCCAGAGCGCCACCTATCCATAGAGCTTCCCTAATTGATCAACAACCTTAATACTTCAAGTTATCAACTCTAGACATGGACCTCCTGACATATACATTAAATTAGTCATGGCTAAAAAACTATCTACCGCTAGAAGCGTAAAAGACCCGAGAAGCACTTCCACCAAAGATCAATAACAAAACTACTCGCAAACTAGAAGCAATGAATATATAAAAAATCTTTCCACTATAGATGAATAACAACCATGAATAGTATAATTATCTACTGCTAAAAGCGCCAAAGTATAAACACGCTGAGAAATCTAGGTCTTTAATCTATTGATTGAAAATATGGGACTATCCTAGACTATAGTCAATATGCCTAGTTTCACCATTTACCATTAGAGGCTACTAAGACCCGGAATACTTACTTACTTACTTTACCTTTGACCCATACCTTCTCACCCCTTTGGTTATCGATTTATCGATAGTGCCCTCAGACCGGGGAACCAAACGCGTCCCAAGGGTTGCGGATAGGGACAGACCTTTCTCAAAATGTTCGCTGCGAATAACCAATAAGCAGCCGTGGACAATGGTCGGCAGTGAAGGGAGAGTCTCAGGACAAATACCTGAGTGTCAATGATCTTCACTGTGACATGACGAAATATATGGCGTCATCAATTATCCATATATCCTGGCAGTAGGTAAAATGCTATGGGAACGGAAACCCAGACAGAAAACCAAACTATGCAGGTCCACAAGGGGAACCAAATTACGGTGCAGGGGGTCGGATCCCCAGTACCGGCGGCAGAGGGTAGTGAGCGAGCAGGCTCCCGGCCATCGGCATCCAGCGACTGCAATGTTATAGAAGTAGTGAACCTGGCTTCTGTAACAGATATAACTACAAGCACGGAGAACCCTTTCAGGCAAAAACCGCTGTTGGCAAGAACACCGATAAAACAAGTCACCGATTGCGGGGGGAGGCAGCAAACTCCAGAAACACTGTCAAAGTCAACATCACAGGTTAAATCATCGGAGACAGACCACAGACGGACTAACGAATGAAAGAAGGCAGAGTGCGTTGTGCAACCTGGCATCATTGCGGCCTTTGGGCGCAGTAGAAGGACTATGCGCACCCCGGAGCGTCCAGTGCAAGACGTACACAATCCGGATCAAGCTGCGACACCAACAGAGGCCAGTGTAAGACTGGGGGAGGGAGAAGTTTTGCCGTCGGCTGACGCCACTTCAAACGTCACCCAAGCGATAGAAGCAAAAGGGCTAGGAAACGGGGGCCTCTCCCAAGAGGTGGCGCCAAATAACACAATCGCCCTTGACCGCGCCGAAGAGGAGCGGCTTACTCGGAAAGCGGGGACTATCGTTAAACAACTGAGGGCTGCCTGCGAAGTGCAGAAAAACATAGGCAAGAGTGTCAGGAATGGCATTCTTGAACTGGAGGAGCTTTTTGGCCGCATAACGCACTACAGGCGGAGGTGGCTTGCAACCGAAAAGCACCAAAAAGACACACTCTCCCTCGAGGCACAAGTGGGTCCTAGCAGCAGCAAAAGAATGGCCGGTAGCCCAATTGAAGGCGACCGTGAGAAAAGGTGGAAGGATGAGACCATAAACGAAGTTGTCACTCCAGGCGAGGAGTTTCATGTGGTGCGAAACAAGGCAGCGAAAAAAGCGGCCAAAAAGCTACTCCTAGAAAAAACAGATAAAGAGCTCAACCACGAAAAGAACAAAGAACCCCCCGATATACCGCAGAAAACAAAAAGCGAACCGCGGCGCAAACCCTTGCGAGAGGCACTGCTTATTAAACCCACTAAGGGCCGAACCTACGCAGATGTCCTCCGTGAAATTAAAGGAGCGGTCAAGCCAGACGACACCAAAACTGCCATCAAAGCAGTTCGACCAACCCGGACCGGTGGCTTGCTGGTGGAATTCAGGCCAGAGGCCACAAACAAAGATGCATTCCGTGACGCGGTTCAAAAGGTTCTTGGAGATGCTGCAACGATTGCCTCGCTCGAACCAATGGCCACCCTGGAAATCAGGGACCTCGACTGCGTCACGGACAAAGCTGAAGTAGAGGATGCCATTAGGAGGGAGCTCCGAAGCTTAAGTGAAGTTAAGGCAAGATTGACACGTGAAAACACAAGGGGGCAACGCATGACTATTGTTGAACTAGCTGATAAAGACGCCCAGCAAATTCTGGCGAAGGGCAAAATTAAGATAGGTTGGGTGATCTGCAGGATACGGAGAAGAACGATCCCTATCCGCTGCTTCAGATGCTTCGAATACGGACACACCGCGTATGGCTGTAGGGGACCCGACAAATGCTACAAATGTGTTGAAACGGGGCACAAAAGGAAGGAGTGCACGAACGAGGCAAAATGCATTCTTTGCAAGGATGCTAAGCTAGCACCCGGCGACCTCAAACATGAGCCGGGGACAGGGAGATGCTGGGTTTTCAAGGAGGCCCTAACTAAAGCCAAATCGATACTCAAATGATCTGTATCCTGCAGGTCAATTTGCACCGAAGCACAAACGCCCAGGACCTACTTGAGCAGTTTGCGAGGGATAAGAAAGCTGACCTCCTGTTGCTAAGCGAGCAACATCATAACAAAGACTCGCAAGCGTGGTACCCTGACGAATCTGGTACCTCGGCCATCTGGGTTCGAGACAGCGCCCGCCTTCAGGTGCAGGGCCATGGACGCGGGGATGGTTTTGTGTGGGTGCGGTGTTCAGGGATAACATATTTCAGTGTTTATCTGACGCCTAACAAGGGAATGCCATCTTTTCGAACCAAACTCGATGCCCTGGAGGACGCTGTCTCGAACACAGAGGGCCACATGCTGGTCGGGGGAGACTTCAACGCTAGAGCCATTGAATGGGGTATGCCACAATCCGACTCGAGGGGAAAGCAAATCTTGGACATAGCGGCCAGAACAGCGCTTTTTGTCCTAAATACTGGTAACACCCCTACTTTCCGCCGCTGGGGTTGCGTAGGAACCATACCCGATGTGACACTCGCTTCGGAGTCCCTGGTACCTAGAGTACACAACTGGCGAGTACTAGAGGACTACTCGGCTAGTGATCACCAGTATATAGCTGTTGAGATTCACGACAGTGCCACTCTGCGTGCATGTGCCCAAACTTCAATCCTCGGATGGAGGACTGGGAGGTTCGCTAACGCGCTTACGGTAGGCACACCGTTGCTGGGAGCTCCGCCAGGGAGTGGAGGGCCTACAGCCAAGGACTTGGTGAACTCAACTATGAGTACCATCATAGCTGCTTGCGAGTCTTCCATGCCCCGTCGGAGACCCCGACACGGTAAGCCTCCAGTATACTGGTGGTCAAACGAGATTGCCGAACAAAGAAGCGAGTGTCCCAAACTTCGGCGAGAGGCCCAGCGGGCGCGAACACGGGAGGAGGCAGACACTAGGCTAGCAGCATACAGGTCCGGCAGGAAATATCTTCGCAGGCTTATTAACAAGAGCAAGGCCCGATGCTGGCAAGATCTCGTGGACGATGTAAATAGGGATCCGTGGGGCCTAGGTTACAAGCTGGTCATGCGAAAACTTGGTGCCCAACGGAAGCCCTGCTTACATGAAGCAGAGAAGATGGACGAGATCGTACGGGCACTATTCCCCTCGCACCCTGTCCGTGTCGATTCAGCTCATGCACAAACATTAGAATGCTCACCTTTCACAATGATGGAACTGGAGCAGGCAATTCTATCCATGAAAGCAAGGAAGGCACCGGGACCAGATGGCGTTCCTGCTGAGGTTTTGCAGCTTGTCTACAAGCTTTGTCCTGATTTGTTGCTCAGTATGTTCAACGCTTGCCTTTACGAAGGTGTATTTCCGGAACGCTGGAAAGTGGCGAGGCTCGCACTGATCAGCAAGGGGAAGGAAAATCCCGAATCGCCGTCTGCATACCGCCCGTTATGTATGCTAGACACGGCTGGGAAAGTGCTAGAGAAACTCATCAAGGGAAGACTCACTGACGCGGTCCGTCCTGTCGGGGCCCTATCTCCACGGCAGTATGGTTTTAGAGCAGGTTGCTCCACTATTGACGCGATAGCGGAAGTAGTGAGCGCGGTCCAAAGAGTGGAGGCTCACTGCCAGTCAAACATAAGGGTTGTGTTGCTCGTGATTTCTGCTAGATGGGCGGATATTCTGGAAGCACTGGAAAACTCTTTTCAAGTTCCAGAATATCTGATGCGGATTTTGAAGAACTACCTGACAGACCGGAGCCTGCTCTATGAGACGAAGGAGGGTCGGTGGAGGATGGAAGTTACATCGGGTGCTGCACAAGGCTCCATCCTTGGCCCAGACCTGTGGAACAGCACGTACGACGGGCTACTGAGAATCGAGCTGCCGGATGAGTCGCGCCTGATCGGCTATGCAGACGATGTCGCGGCGCTAGTTGCGGGACGCACTGTTGAACAAGCGCAACTCAGACTGGGTATGCTAATGCGCCGAGTGAGGGACTGGATGACTGCTCGCGGGTTCAGCCTAGCTTTGGAGAAAACCGAAGTAGTCATCTTGGCAAAGAAGAGAATCCCTAGAGTAAGGATGATCAACATTGGGGAAGCACTCGTTGAGACCACACTAGCAGTGAAGTACCTGGGCATTTTGATCGACTCGAAGATGCGTTTCTCCGAGCAAATCAGGGCAATAGCTGACAAGGCTGCAGCGAGTGTTTCGGCTCTCAGCCGGCTAATGGCCAACATAGGGGGTCCCACCTCATCAAGAAGGAGACTTCTGATGAGTGCAGTACAATCTGTGCTGTTGTACGGATCGGAGATATGGTGTGAGGCTCTCAACAAGGGGCTGTATCGAAGGCGCTTGGCACAGGTGCAGCGACGGGGAGCGTTGCGGATTGCATCTGCATATCGGACTGTCTCGGAGTCGGCAGTGCTGGTCATCGCAGGAGTGATACCCATTGCCCTCCTTGTCAAGGAGCGCCGCAGAATCTACCTGCGGAGGAACGAATGCAACAGAGATGCTGTCCCCCACGAAGAACGAGAACGCTCACTCAGTGATTGGCAACAGTCCTGGGTGAGCGATACAAAAGGTAGGTGGACCGCACGCCTTATTGGTGACCTGAGGCCGTGGCTCAATCGAAGGCATGGTGAGACTGACTTCTATCTAACTCAGCTACTGAGTGGACATGGATACTTTCGGTCTTACCTGCACAAGATTGGTAAGTCACGGTCTCCTGACTGCATATTCTGTGCTGGAGAGGTCGATGATGCCTACCACACATTTTTTGTATGCAAGAGGTGGGAAAGGCAGCGCGGTGACCTCATTGAAGAAATGGGAGATCTCTCTCCGGATGAACTCACTGGAGAGATGCTCACATCCGTTGACAAATGGAACTGTGTGGCACATTACGCTCGGGCAGTCCTTAAGATAAAAAGGAAAATATATGAGCGCCTGGAGGCGTCCAGGACGGAGGGGTCTCTTTTCTAGAAATCCCTGTCCCTTCCCCTCCTTCCGTTGGAAAAGGGATCCCTGTAGAACGGTGGCGCCTAAACGCGGAGAGAAATGAGGCTTAGCCCGAAGTAATGTGTCAAACGGTTCCAGTCTAGGTTCTCAGATTGACAGGGGAGGTGTTTAGTGGGTAGTCCAAGGGTATCCTCCATGGGAGTCCCACACTGCCAGACTCGGCGGGCGTAAATGCCTTCACCTCCCTACCACAAAAAAAAAATACCTTCTCACCCCTGGTACCCACCTATACCAATTTTGTACACATACCCACATACCTAAGGCCCGCACTTACACTAATCTGATACGCATATCCACATACACTAGAAACACACCCTCGCCGCAACCATCCATAACATCCACACCTATTCCAGACTCATACCTTCTTATCCCAGGCACCTACCTATACCACCCTAATACAAGCACCCATACACCCAAGACACACACCCTCGACAACATTTGAAATTTGTATGAAAAAAGTGCGTTAGAACGTACAAACTACCCCTACTGGCAGGAAATGTATAAATACATCACCCTTTGTATGACTCAATCCTACATTAAAATCAAAATCATGCAGTAATTTCTTTCAATACAATGTAATTCGTATCAAAAATAATTAATTACATTCCATCACCATACAATGTATCAAACTCCACACAATGTATTTCCATTCATTCTTACAATGTACAAGTACCATATGCAGACATATCGTCAGCATTTTAATTATCGTTTGACGAAACTTGATCTGCATATAATTTAAACACATTGTTCTTTATCGATCTGTCTTAATCATCATGTGCACATTTGTATTCATCATCTATTTAACTTAAATAAGCATGCTTGGTATTTGATATGTTGTGAACTCAAGTACAGACATTGTCGCGCGCAGATTCCACTTGAAAAATTGTCAGCATTTTTGTCGAACAATATTTTAAATTTTAAGTACACTATCGCGCGAGTGGAATTTGCATGCTATGCACTTTTTATGTATTTAATGATATGGAAGGAAAAAATATACTCACTTGTCGTTTGAACTCCGCAGAGTTTTATTGTGTTGTTGTTTTACTTTTGAGGTGCACACGTTCAAGTGTGTGGGTACAGTTTTGTAGCGGTTTGATTGCAACGTGTAGTCAATCAATAAGGAATTGATTGACTCAGGTCACCACCGTGTGTAGTGATTATTTCGACATAGATCCAGTTGTCTTTGGACTGAGACAAACATTCATTCACGCAAAACCAATTGGTTAAAGTACCAATTGGTTCCCAGTGCGTCAATCAATTGGTGTTGCACCAATTGGTTAACAGCCACAGTAATTCTATGACTTTCATCGGATTCATCGAGGGCCGCTTCAACGCGTCTGATCAGTTGGTGCTGCACTATCTGATTTCGTGTCACGGATTTCCCGAAGTTTTCGACAAACGGTAAGTATCATAAAATAAGAAACCTTCAGTCGAGCCTGCGCCTTTCTGTTTTTATTTTGCGATTCATGTTTCATTTAGGACACCCTACAAACCATTTATGCGATAAATAATTTGTAGTGGAACTTGGTGCCGCGGCACCGCAGACGCTAGCTTGCAAGCGCATACACGCGTTCCTGGACCAAGCCACCCTCAATAAGAACATATGTTTCACTGGAGCAGCCCAACATCGCTGAAAGTCCTTCACGGACAATTAACCTCTTCCAACACTACACCTCACTAACAAAAAAAAGTAAATACAGTCATCATACAAGCTACTAATACACGAAGAAACAACATGAACTAATAAACGCCAAACTACGATTATGAGTGTGTGGAGTAATGGTAGGTAGGGACAGTGTGAGATTGGGTAGAGGAGCGAAATAAATCAATAAAATAATGCATGTGATGAAAAACAACATGGTTTACAGTAAAATACCCACTTTCTGTCTTTGTCACCATAATAAAATATATCTGAATCTATTGGGACATATTTCAAACCTAATGATCAAAGTTGATTTTTGAGACATTAAGCTTATAGTCCTTTGCACGAATTTTAAACTTAAAAGTTAAAATCCAAATATTTTTATATCCTCATATTTTGAGTTAACTTGTTTTTGTCACTATCTATCAAATTAGGCCACAACGACAAAATAATTGCACTTCAACCAAATTGCATCTAAATCAAATTGGAACATATATTTTTATTTGATTTTATCTATTTGAATATCAATATTAAATTAAACAAAGAACTAGTTACCATAAAGTACATATTTCAAATCAGAAACATTTATTTAAGTGAACTGAAACTTTCGATTGCATAAAATAATGTTAAACGAATGTGAAGTAGTCAATAATTTTATTTATTTGATGTAGGAGGCCAATTTTTTTTTTTTCTTGAAAAGCTGTCGAGCCTGGCTTTGTCGTGTGAGGATACGCGTTTTGATTCCTTTAAGTCATCCTCAGTGTCTGAAGATGTGACACATCTGGGTCTGCTCACACGACAAAGCTAACAGTATCGCTAGTAAACCCTATATTCAATCAACCAGAGCACGTGGACATGCTTTTGGGAGCTGAATTCTATCATGAGCTCTTAACTCCAGGTCTGTTGAAGCTATCAGAAGCTACTCCCATTCTTCAAAACACAGTATTTTGATGGATAATGTCTGGAAGAGTCAATCAGGATCATGTGGGACATGCTACGTGTGGTGTCTTCACTGCAGAAGAAGAAGTCACTAACGAGCTGATAGAGCGATTTTGGAGGATCGATGAGGTTACTGACAATCAGCCAGCTCTATCAGTAACGGACAAAAGGTGTGAGATCAATGTCGTGGAGAATACCACCAGATTGGAAAACAGTCGATTCTCGGTCCGATTGCCCTTTCTAGATGACCCATCAACATTGGGAGAGTCTCGAAGAACAGCATTCAATCGGCTGTGTTCTCTCGAGAAACGTTTGGCTAAGGACTCAACCTTAAAAGAACAATATAATGAATTCATGAAGGAATACGAGTCTCTGAATCACATGACTAGAATCAATTCCAAGGATATACCAGAGAGACACTATGTGATACCACACCATTGTGTACTAAAGCCCGAAAGTACATCCACAAAACTGCGAGTGGTATTTGATGCTTCATCAAAAACTAGTTCTGGGTCATCACTCAATGATGTTTTGAACACGGGTCCAACAGTTCAGCCGGAGTTATTCACCATTTTGCTACGCTTCCGGATACCAAATTATGTTTTTACTGCCGACATTCAAAAGATTTATCGGCAGATATTCATGCATCCGGAGGATAGACAATACCAAATTATATTATGGCACGACAATCCATCAAAACCAATGCGCTACTACCAACTCAACACCGTCACATACGGAACCCGGGCAGCACCATATTTGGCAACCAAATGCCTTCAAAAGCTTGCAGAAGACAACCGCCAGAGGTACCCGTTGGGATCAGTAGCGCTTAATGATCACTTTTATGTGGATGATGGGTTGGTGGGCTCTAATTCGTTGGTGGAAGCCCTTGAAATTCGAAGACAGTTAACTGAATTACTGAACTTGGCCGGCTTCAGCCTTCGCAAATGGTGTGCCAACCACAAGCGACTCTTGGATTGCATTTTACCGGAACATCGAGAGGTCAGCTTGGATTTGGAGGAGATCCTCACCATTATGGTTGCTTTGCTGCTTCTACCGCTAGTTTTGGCATCACCAGTTCATATAACAAAATTCAAAAACTCACCAGGCATTCATTTTGAGCAGATTTCAACCATTCAACCCATAGCAGCCGAGTGGAATCTATTAATCTACTACGACATCAAACCCACTTGGAAGGGCATTGTATGTGGGTCAATTCATCGGAACTCCTCCTGTCAAGCCTTGATCAAACAATTTAATCATGTTATTAATGAGCTACAGCTTAATGAGGTCTTGCTAACCAGGAAACGTGCTAAACAAGCGCCATTGACCTGGTCGGCAGCATCGCGCACTCACTTTTTGGTATTTTGGACACGGAATATTCACAACAAATGGCCAACACCATTGATCATGTTAAGGCAAATGAAGATCACCTCCTTAATCTTCTCAAGAACCAGACTTCAATTCTTGATGCCACCATCAACATCATTAAAAAGGGTCAGGCACAGATCAATCAAATCTTTGGTGACTTGGAAAAACGAATTAATGACATGGCACACAAGCTCCAGGAGCATGATGTTCAAGAATATCAACTAAAGCTCTCACAGTTGGTAACCACTTTGTCTATTCAGCTCACATTAAGAGCCTCCAGCTTGCAAAGGGTGCAAGCCCTGTTAATAGACGTTCTCATTGACACCCACCATGGAAAACTCAGCCCAATGTTGTTACCAGTCGACCAAATTCAACAGGAGGTCCGCAAAATAAAGGCTCATTTAGCACCACCTCTCCAACTACCAATCCAGGACAACGATCCAACCACGTTTTACAAACTAATGTCGATAAAAGGTGCCGCCACCCAAGGTTATTTTATCTTCAACATAAAATTGCCATTGACCAACCAAGAGCGATTTCATGTATTCCGTCTATCGCCAATTCCAATGATAGTTAACAACACCATGGTTGCCATCAAATCAAGGATCTCGTTGTTGGCTATAAACAATCTTAGGGACAAATACCTACCAGTAACATCCGAGATGCTGCGAAATTGCATTGAGAATCCACCAAACTACCTCCTGTGTCCCAGCATACAAACCATTCATACATCCGTATCCAGCTACTTGGCATGTGAAGTGAAACTGCTCAACAAAAACAGCAATGCTTTATGTCCCTTAACAAAACTTATTGACGAATACATGTGCATACTACAAGGGGTCAATCATTGGATATTCGCAGTTAAGAAATCAACCAATCTCAATGCAGTCTGCGGTGCCAATCACTTTCAAGTTACATTGGTATATGCTGGACTTTTGGAACTTCAATCTGAGTGCTCATTGAGGAACACGCAACTGCAGCTGAACAGCTATAGCGTTTATAACAACACCAGTCAATTATCCTACATATCATTTGCAAATTTAAATATCTCTTCAGATTTACCGGTTATAGGAGACTTCAGAGTTTACAATGCTACTCCGTATGCTGCCGATGTCAGTGATCTTGCAACACTACAGCAATTATTAGCAAACCAGCAAAATTCTGCACTACCTAATGATATTCAGCAACCGCTTCACCATCCTTTAGCAATTGGCTATACGACCTTCACTCTACTCATCATACTCACCATAATCATCTGCTGGAAGTGGCGAGTTCACTGGCGAGTGCACTGGCGAGGTCACAGTGATTCCAAAAACTCAAAACCGACACCATCACCAAGAAACCACGTGGATGAAAACTTCACCGTTAACGTCTAATCAATCAGTTGAGGAATCCCTCAACGGGGGGCAGGAAATGTATAAATACATCACCCTTTGTATGACTCAATCCTACATTAAAATCAAAATCATGCAGTTATTTCTTTCAATACAATGTAATTCGTATCAAAAATAATTAATTACATTCCATCACCATACAATGTATCAAACTCCACACAATGTATTTCCATTCATTCTTACAATGTACAAGTACCATATGCAGACATATCGTCAGCATTTTAATTATCGTTTGACGAAACTTGATCTGCATATAATTTAAACACATTGTTCTTTATCGATCTGTCTTAATCATACATGTGCACATTTGTATTCATCATCTATTTAACTTAAATAAGCATGCTTGGTATTTGATATGTTGTGAACTCAAGTACAGACATTGTCGCGCGCAGATTCCACTTGAAAAATTGTCAGCATTTTTGTCGAACAATATTTTAAATTTTAAGTACACTATCGCGCGAGTGGAATTTTCATGCTATGCACTTTTTATGTATTTAATGATATGGAAGGAAAAAATATACTCACTTGTCGTTTGAACTCCGCAGAGTTTTATTGTGTTGTTGTTTTACTTTTGAGGTGCACACGTTCAAGTGTGTGGGTACAGTTTTGTAGCGGTTTGATTGCAACGTGTAGTCAATCAATAAGGAATTGATTGACTCAGGTCACCACCGTGTGTAGTGATTATTTCGACATAGATCCAGGTGTCTTTGGACTGAGACAAACATTCATTCACGCAAAACCAATTGGTTAAAGTACCAATTGGTTCCCAGTGCGTCAATCAATTGGTGTTGCACCAATTGGTTAACAGCCACAGTAATTCTGTGACTTTCATCGGATTCATCGAGGGCCGATTCATCGCGTCTGATCAGTTGGTGCTGCACTATCTGATTTCGTGTCACGGATTTCCCGAAGTTTTCGACAAACGGTAAGTATCATAAAATAAGAAACCTTCAGTCGAGCCTGCGCCTTTCTGTTTTTATTTTGCGATTCATGTTTCATTTAGGACACCCTACAAACCATTTATGCGATAAATAATTTGTAGTGGAACTTGGTGCCACGGCACCGCAGACGCTAGCTTGCAAGCGCATACACGCGTTCCTGAACCAATTCACCCTCAATAAGAACATCTGTTTCACTGGAGCAGCCCAACATCGCTGAAAGTCCTTCACGGACAATTAACCTCTTCCAACACTACACCTCACTAACAAAAAAAAGTAAATACAGTCATCATACAAGCTACTAATACACGAAGAAACAACATGAACTTGTTGTGTATTAAATAAAAAGGCACGCATTTTGATACTCGTGTTCAATCACAAAAATTAGTCTTTATTAAGGAATGACTAAATTCAGCTGTCACTTGCACAAGAAGAAAGATTGAATTAGAATACATGGAATGGAATGTCAGATTTAACGAGGGTTGCCAGAACCATTATAATTAATACATTACAGTCTCCCACGCTTAATGGAGTACATGGTCGCTTAGATGAGCAGGTAATCTCCTAATCCTGTTAGATCTTCTTAAGCTGGATTCTTGGTTCTCTACTGCTTGGGGTGTCAACTGTGGTTCAAAAACTGTTTCATCTCTTTGGTTGGCAACACTTCGCTCTATGAGTACCTCTTCTAGTCTTGGATTTTCATGAACAGGTTCCTCTTGAAACGTTACGGTCTTCTTTGGTAGTTCTACTCCCGATTTGTGCAGTTGGTTTATGTGGCGCTTTAACTCGTATCCATTGTCAAGCTTTATTTGATAATGAAGTTGGCCAAATTTTGCTTTTACTACACCAAACTTCCAAGTAGGCTTATTACGCTCGTACCATCGCACTTGTACTCTGTCACCTACACTTATCTGACGAATTATAGGTTTAATTGAAGCTGAAGTTCGTTCTTGATGCGGGCGGATAGCATCTAGTTTAATACGGATATCACGGCCAAGGTATAATTGTGATGGACTCCGACCACATGCTAGTGGTGTAGCACGATAACGTAAAATTATTTGCTGCACTTTGATGTTCAGTGGTAATTTATCTTCTTCCATCGCCTTTAATTTAGTTTTCAAGATTTGCACATACCTTTCCGCTAAGCCATTTGTAGCTGGATGTCCGGGGGCTATAAATTTTTGAATAATTCCATTTTCTAAACAATAATTTTTGAACATTGTGCTCTGAAGAATTGTGGCGTTGTCTGAGACGATGACTTGCGGTAGACCATGATTAACAAATATATCTTGAAGTAATTCTATGGTTTTTTCACTTGTTGGGGCACTTCTAATGATGCGTATTTCCGGCCATTTCGATTTAGCATCTACCAGTACCAGGAAATAATGGTCTTGAAATGGTCCAGCATAGTCAATGTGCACTCTTTGAAAATTTTGATCCGGTTCTTCCCAGTGATGTGTTGAAATCTTTGGAGGGTCTTTTCTTACTTTTGCACAGCTTGAACACGATTTTACTAACTGCTCTATATCCAAATCGATGCCTCTCCAAAAGCAATACTTTCTTGCCAGCTGCTTCATTTTGACAATGCCGATATGTGTGTGATGGAGTTCTTTTAAAATTTCGGAACGAAGACTCATTGGAATAACAACACGATTTCCTCTAAAAATTACACCATCTTGAACAGTGTACTCGAAATCAGTTTTCCTACCTTCAATCAAGTCTCGTTTAAATACTGAAAGTTCAGGGTCACGCTCTGTTTCTTTTGATATGGTTGTAGCCGTAATTGATAATGTTGATATTTCGTTTATTGTTTGATCTTGAATATTTTGAATTTCCTCATCTAAAAAATGTTTAAAATTTGATTTATCGTTAATTGGTGCTCTTGATAGACAGTCTACATTGACGTTATTTTCGGCTTTACGATGTTGTATCTGATAATTAAACCCTTGCAAATATGATGCATATCTGAGAAGTCTAGCTGAAGTCATAGCTGGTGTTTTTGCATTTTGATGGAAAATTCTAGATAATGGGCGATTATCTGTCAACAAGGTAAATTCTCTTCCATACAAATACATAAAGAATTTGTCAACAGCGAAAATTATTGCTAAAGCTTCTCTGTCTAATTGACTGTAATTTTGTTCTGCTTTTGTCAACGCTCTTGAAACAAATGCAACAGGACGTTCATTTCCATCAACAATGTGGGACATTACTGCTGCTATTCCTGTTGGGCTTGCATCGCAGGCCAACGTAACCGGTAAGTTTGGATCGTACGGAACTAAAACTCTATCTTCCTGTATTTCTGATTTCAGTTTTTGAAAAGCTTGTTCACATCTCGGTGTCCATATAAATTTTTTATTTTTTTCTAGAAGCTGACGTAAAGGAAAAGTTTTTGTTGAAAGGTCTGGAAGAAATTTCGCGTAATATGTTATCATCCCGAGGAATCTTCTTGTGTCTTCCATGTTTTGTGGACGCGGTAGGTCTACTATGGCACGTATTTTATCTGGACATTTTAATATTTTGTTGTAACTGATGACATAACCTAGATATTTGATCTGTTGTTTGAAATATTCGCACTTGTTCTTATTTACATGTAAATTATATTTGCTTAATCTTTCGAAACATTTTATTAACCGATGCTCACATTCCGCTAGAGTTGATCCATAGATGACAATATCATCGAAATAGGAAATTGTTCCTTCAAGGCCTTGTAGAATTTGGTCCAAAATACGATTGAATTCATTTAGTGCAGTCTTGATACCAAAAGATAACCTATTAAATTGATACGTTCCTCGGTGTGTGGAAATGGTTTGTATTTCTTTGCTCTGCTCATCAACCATTACATGTAAATACGCCTTGTATAAATCTTACAAAAATATTTTGCGCTTTTTAATTTGTTAAAAATTTCGTCGATTCTACGAATTGGATAGTGCGCTGCCTCTAGTTGAGGATTTACAGCCACCTTATAGTCGACGCAAAGTCGAACATTGCCATCGGCTTTGGGTATTACAACCAATGGTGAACCCCAGTTGCTTGTATTTACTTTTGTTATTATACCGTCTTTTTCTAAATTATCTAACTCACGTTCAACTTTTTCCCGTAGAGCGAAAGGTACTTGTCTTTCTTTCAAAAATACTGGTGCTGCTCCGTCTTTTAACTTTAAACTACAAACTAAATTTGGAATACATCCCACCTTTTCTTCAAAAATATCAGAAAATTGTTGCTTTATTTTTGATATTGAATTGATCTTATCAACAGCATGTTGATCGATTTCTATTTGGTCGATTTCTGATAAATTAATTTTCAAGTGGCGAATCCATACACGTCCTAAAAGTGCTGAACGATCTGCGGCTACAACGTACAAATCTTCTTTAGAGGTTTCGCCTTTATATTTCACATTTACACTCACTACACCCAATGGCATAAAAACGTCACCCGTGTATGATCGAAATGCTATGTTAGTTCTTCGTATAGGAGTATTTAGCTTTAATTTCTCAAAGTCGTTTTGTGGTATTAACGTATACCCGGCACCTGAGTCAGCTTCAAACTCTTGCTCCTTTCCTTCAATATAAACGTTTGTATAAAATTTTTGCAAATCTGTTATTGGAACAGCTATTTTGTAATAGATGTCGACAATTTGGTTTACACCAAATTTATTATCGGCTGTAATCGAAAATGACTCGATAGCATTTGAGTTGTTGTTGACTTCACTTGTTCTTTCTCTTGATTTACTTCGCCGCATTCTATCTTTGATACAGACCTTTCGTACATGCCCAGCTTTTCCACACGAAAAACATTTTAATTTATTTTTGTTAGTTTTGCACTCGGTTGATAGGTGATTATTGCGGCCACATCTAAGACACAACCCTTCTATGCCCAAATCGCTGTAGTTTACTCGTGTTGATAAATTTGATGTCCTGCTTCTTGACACGTTGCGATTACGATTGTTAGCAACACGACGATTGTCAACATGTTGACGTACTTGAAAAACATTACTTGTTGAACATGTTGCGCTGTTTTCAATCATTTTGTTGTTAATTTTGGCTGCTTCCAAAGTTGTTGCCTTATTGACGATTTGCGAAAAAGAAAATTCTGGGTCTTGAAGAAGTTGCTCCCTGATGTACCCGTCGCTAAGTCCTCTGATGAATTGTGATCTCAGAAAAATATTTGAAACTAATTTACCACATTCACACTTAAAATCGCATTCTGTTGCACGGTTTTGTAATGCTGCTACAAAATCTGATATAGATTGTTCACTGTTCTGTACTTCGGAAAGAAATTTGTGTTGCTCCACTAAAGTGTTCTTCCTTGGACAGAAATGCGTTTCCAATAACTCTATTATTTCGTTGTATTTAAGTTCATTAACATTTTTCGGCGCTGCTAATGTTGTTAAAATGGCGTACGTCGTCGATCCAATATATTCTAGAAGTAATTTTGCGCATAATTCTTTGTTGTCAAAGACCTTTTTGATTTGAAGATGAATTTCGAGACGCTCTTTATACATTCGAAATGATTCTTTTTTAGGGTCGAATGAGTCGAAGTTTGTTATTATGTTGATGCTGGTGCTGCTCGCTTGTTGATTTTGCTACTGTTGTTGTTGTTGCATTGCTGTAGTCATGGCGTTTATTGCTTGTAGCAATTGCTGTACTTGAGCCTCCATGTTGATTTGAGGTTAAACACGATCACGACCACCTGTTTTTAATGCAATGCACGCACTTTATAAATTTGAAGGCGTTATTGTTATTATGCACTTATTTCAATTAGTTTACGATTTAAAATCCTCGTCGCCATTCAATTGTTGTGTATTAAATAAAAAGGCACGTATTTTGATACTCGTGTTCAATCACAAAAATTAGTCTTTATTCAGGAATGACTAAATTCAGCTGTCACTTGCACAAGAAGAAAGATTGAATTGGAATACATGGAATGGAATGTCAGATTTAACTAGGGTTGCCAGAACCATTATAATTAATACATTACAGAACTAATAAACGCCAAACTACGATTATGAGTGTGCGGAGTAATGGTAGGTAGTGGCAGTGTGAGATTGGGTAGAGGAGCGAAATAAATCAATAAAATAATGCATGTGATGAAAAACAACATGGTTTACAGTAAAATACCCACTTTCTGTCTTTGTCACCATAATAAAATATATCTTCTTTCTAAGATGAATCTATTGGGACATATTTCAAACCTAATGATCAAAGTTGATTTTTGAGACATTAAGCTTATAGTCCTTTGCACGAATTTTAAACTTAAAAGTTAAAATCCAAATATTTTTATATCCTCATATTTTGAGTTAACTTGTTTTTGTCACTATCTATCAAATTAGGCCACAACGACAAAATAATTGCACTTCAGCCAAATTGCATCTAAATCAAATTGGAACATATATTTTTATTTGATTTTATCTATTTGAATATCAATATTAAATTAAACAAAGAACTAGTTACCATAAAGTACATATTTCAAATCAGAAACATTTATTTAAGTGAACTGAAACTTTCGATTGCATAAAATAATGTTAAACGAATGTGAAGTAGTCAATAATTTTATTTATTTGATGTAGCAGGCCAATTTTTTTTTTTTCTTCAAAAGCTGTCGAGCCTGGCTTTGTCGTGTGAGGATACGCGTTTCGATTCCTTTCTGAAGATGTGACACATCTGGGTCTGCTCACACGACAAAGCCAAGCCCGACGGCTTTCCAAGAAAAAAAAAGAATTTGAAGTATTTTTTCGATTCTACAATGAGTAATTTTTAAGAAATATATCATTTTTATTTACGTGTTTGCTAGCCAGCTTTAATGTACTTTCAATGTAATTCATTCCTTAAAAGATTTTCATAAATAAATTGAATAAAATAGGTTTACACAAGAACTTAAATGTAGCAATAACAATCCAAGAATCATGAGCAACATCTTAAAATAAAAATTGAGTATAACTCAATTTCACAAGGAGCAGATCCATGAAATCATATATTTTCATCAAATTTCGCAAAATTATGATCCCATTTTAATAAACTATTAGTTGATTGTTTGTTTTTTATGTCACAATTTGCAACATGTGTATTTTCAATGTTCTCGTCCTCATCAGTGGTCAACGCAGGAGGCGAAGATTTGAAAAAATCATCATCTTCGAATGGATCTTCCGATTTACGTCCAAATATGTTTACTGATTCAGACTTCTTAATTTGATCTTGCTGGCGTTGCTTAGGTAATAATCGTGAGCTATTATTGCATTTTCGGAGCTCTGATGTCCGATCATCGTATTCCAGAACGAATTCAGACGTAGAAAAATCATCTTCGAATTTGCTTAGTGTTGCAGAACGTTCATTATTAAAATTCGGAACTGTAATGTTATCATCAAATCGGAGCTTTGGCGCAATAGCCGAAAGTTGTTCTTCTTGTTCAAAATTGTCTGAACCCGCAATTAATTTGTTTTCTTTTTCACTAAAGTCATAAGAAAACCGGAATATTGGTTTGCCCGGCATTGAAGAAACACCAGCTGGTAATGGCGGGGGTGAATTAAAATCACTTTCAAAACCTTGTTCTTCATAATTGAATTTGTTGCAGTCTACGATTTCTTGAGGTGTCTGAACATATATATTGATGTCAAATCTACGACGTTCCCCTTTATCATCATTTGGCATAGGTAATTGATCCTCAAATATGTCTGGAGAATTATCAGATTCGATTTTTGGGAAAAAGGAATTCTTTTTTAATCGAGTCTCATATTTAGTTGGTACCATATCGTCGTCCTCGTTATAAAAACTCAAGTTTCCGAATACTTTGCGCCTTTGAGGATAGTCCGTTCGCTTTAATCGATGATGCATATCATTTTGTCGTGTATTTAATCGCGCAAACTCATCTCCTACGGGATTCGCAAATTCAACGCAATCCATGAAATCATACATGTTACGTTTATTGGAGCCGTGATAAAATGGTTCAAAACTCTGTTCTGGCTGCGATTGCTCTTCCTCACCACGAATTCGAGATCGTCGGCAAACACTGTGAAAGAAACAAGTTTATGGTTTATAGCATACTGTCTATAACATATTTTTTTTGAAATAAGTGATAAAAATATATAAACACACATGAATCATTAGGTACACATATAGAAACTACTTCGATATATATATATATATATATATATATATATATATATATATATATATATATATATATATATATACATATATATATATATATATATATATATATATATATATATATATATATATATATATACATACATGTATGCATATATACACATACTCAAAAAGGTCTGCGTACACTTGCTGGTCGTAGCATATATATCAATATAAAAACCTTTGCCATTTGTTTATAACTTAAAATATTTTCTTTATTATATTCATTAAACTATATGGTACATAAATATGTAACTGATCACTCGTTCGCTGTTTAGAATAACCAAAATAAAAAAGTTTCTTCCAAAAAGTCATGAAAATCATTCCAAAAAAGTCTGCGTACACCTGAAAACGTACGACGGGCTACTGAGAATCGAGCTGCCGGATGAGTCGCGCCTGATCGGCTATGCAGACGATGTCGCGGCGCTAGTTGCGGGACGCACTGTTGAACAAGCGCAACTTAGACTGGGTATGCTAATGCGCCGAGTGAGGGACTGGATGACTGCTCGCGGGTTCAGCCTAGCTTTGGAGAAAACCGAAGTAGTCATCTTGGCAAAGAAGAGAATCCCTAGAGTAAGGATGATCAACATTGGGGAAGCACTCGTTGAGACCACACTAGCAGTGAAGTACCTGGGCATTTTGATCGACTCGAAGATGCGTTTCTCCGAGCAAATCAGGGCAATAGCTGACAAGGCTGCAGCGAGTGTTTCGGCTCTCAGCCGGCTAATGGCCAACATAGGGGGTCCCACCTCATCAAGAAGGAGACTTCTGATGAGTGCAGTACAATCTGTGCTGTTGTACGGATCGGAGATATGGTGTGAGGCTCTCAACAAGGGGCTGTATCGAAGGCGCTTGGCACAGGTGCAGCGACGGGGAGCGTTGCGGATTGCATCTGCATATCGGACTGTCTCGGAGTCGGCAGTGCTGGTCATCGCAGGAGTGATACCCATTGCCCTCCTTGTCAAGGAGCGCCGCAGAATCTACCTGCGGAGGAACGAATGCAACAGAGATGCTGTCCCCCACGAAGAACGAGAACGCTCACTCAGTGATTGGCAACAGTCCTGGGTGAGCGATACAAAAGGTAGGTGGACCGCACGCCTTATTGGTGACCTGAGGCCGTGGCTCAATCGAAGGCATGGTGAGACTGACTTCTATCTAACTCAGCTACTGAGTGGACATGGATACTTTCGGTCTTACCTGCACAAGATTGGTAAGTCACGGTCTCCTGACTGCATATTCTGTGCTGGAGAGGTCGATGATGCCTACCACACATTTTTTGTATGCAAGAGGTGGGAAAGGCAGCGCGGTGACCTCATTGAAGAAATGGGAGATCTCTCTCCGGATGAACTCACTGGAGAGATGCTCACATCCGTTGACAAATGGAACTGTGTGGCACATTACGCTCGGGCAGTCCTTAAGATAAAAAGGAAAATATATGAGCGCCTGGAGGCGTCCAGGACGGAGGGGTCTCTTTTCTAGAAATCCCTGTCCCTTCCCCTCCTTCCGTTGGAAAAGGGATCCCTGTAGAACGGTGGCGCCTAAACGCGGAGAGAAATGAGGCTTAGCCCGAAGTAATGTGTCAAACGGTTCCAGTCTAGGTTCTCAGATTGACAGGGGAGGTGTTTAGTGGGTAGTCCAAGGGTATCCTCCATGGGAGTCCCACACTGCCAGACTCGGCGGGCGTAAATGCCTTCACCTCCCTACCACAAAAAAAAAATACCTTCTCACCCCTGGTACCCACCTATACCAATTTTGTACACATACCCACATACCTAAGGCCCGCACTTACACTAATCTGATACGCATATCCACATACACTAGAAACACACCCTCGCCGCAACCATCCATAACATCCACACCTATTCCAGACTCATACCTTCTTATCCCAGGCACCTACCTATACCACCCTAATACAAGCACCCATACACCCAAGACACACACCCTCGACAACATTTGAAATTTGTATGAAAAAAGTGCGTTAGAACGTACAAACTACCCCTACTGGCAGGAAATGTATAAATACATCACCCTTTGTATGACTCAATCCTACATTAAAATCAAAATCATGCAGTAATTTCTTTCAATACAATGTAATTCGTATCAAAAATAATTAATTACATTCCATCACCATACAATGTATCAAACTCCACACAATGTATTTCCATTCATTCTTACAATGTACAAGTACCATATGCAGACATATCGTCAGCATTTTAATTATCGTTTGACGAAACTTGATCTGCATATAATTTAAACACATTGTTCTTTATCGATCTGTCTTAATCATCATGTGCACATTTGTATTCATCATCTATTTAACTTAAATAAGCATGCTTGGTATTTGATATGTTGTGAACTCAAGTACAGACATTGTCGCGCGCAGATTCCACTTGAAAAATTGTCAGCATTTTTGTCGAACAATATTTTAAATTTTAAGTACACTATCGCGCGAGTGGAATTTGCATGCTATGCACTTTTTATGTATTTAATGATATGGAAGGAAAAAAATATACTCACTTGTCGTTTGAACTCCGCAGAGTTTTATTGTGTTGTTGTTTTACTTTTGAGGTGCACACGTTCAAGTGTGTGGGTACAGTTTTGTAGCGGTTTAATTGCAACGTGTAGTCAATCAATAAGGAATTGATTGACTCAGGTCACCACCGTGTGTAGTGATTATTTCGACATAGATCCAGTTGTCTTTGGAATGAGACAAACATTCATTCACGCAAAACCAATTGGTTAAAGTACCAATTGGTTCCCAGTGCGTCAATCAATTGGTGTTGCACCAATTGCTTAACAGCCACAGTAATTCTGTGACTCATCGGATTCATCGAGGGCCGATTCATCGCGTCTGATCAGTTGGTGCTGCACTATCTGATTTCGTGTCACGGATTTCCCGAAGTTTTCGACAAACGGTAAGTATCATAAAATAAGAAACCTTCAGTCGAGCCTGCGCCTTTCTGTTTTTATTTTGCGATTCATGTTTCATTTAGGACACCCTACAAACCATTTATGCGATAAATAATTTGTAGTGGAACTTGGTGCCACGGCACCGCAGACGCTAGCTTGCAAGCGCATACACGCGTTCCTGAACCAATTCACCCTCAGTAAGAACATCTGTTTCACTGGAGCAGCCCAACATCGCTGAAAGTCCTTCACGGACAATTAACCTCTTCCAACACTACACCTCACTAACAAAAAAAAGTAAATACAGTCATCATACAAGCTACTAATACACGAAGAAACAACATGAACTAATAAACGCCAAACTACGATTATGAGTGTGCGGAGTAATGGTAGGTAGTGGCAGTGTGAGATTGGGTAGAGGAACGAAATAAATCTATAAAATAATGCATGTGATGAAAAACAACATGGTTTACAGTAAAATACCCACCTTCTGTCCTTGTCACCATAATAAAATATATCTTCTTTCTAAGATGAATCTATTGGGACATATTTCAAACCTAATGATCAAAGTTGATTTTTGAGACATTAAGCTTATAGTCCTTTGCACGAATTTTAAACTTAAAAGTTAAAATCCAAATATTTTTATATCCTCATATTTTGAGTTAACTTGTTTTTGTCACTATCTATCAAATTAGGCCACAACGACAAAATAATTGCACTTCAGCCAAATTGCATCTAAATCAAATTGGAACATATATTTTTATTTGATTTTATCTATTTGAATATCAATATTAAATTAAACAAAGAACTAGTTACCATAAAGTACATATTTCAAATCAGAAACATTTATTTAAGTGAACTGAAACTTTCGATTGCATAAAATAATGTTAAACGAATGTGAAGTAGTCAATAATTTTATTTATTTGATGTAGCAGGCCAATTTTTTTTTCTTCAAAAGCTGTCGAGCCTGGCTTTGTCGTGTGAGGATACGCGTTTCGATTCCTTTCTGAAGATGTGACACATCTGGGTCTGCTCACACGACAAAGCCAAGCCCGACGGCTTTCCAAGAAAAAAAAGAATTTGAAGTATTTTTTCGATTCTACAATGAGTAATTTTTAAGAAATATATCATTTTTATTTACGTGTTTGCTAGCCAGCTTTAATGTACTTTCAATGTAATTCATTCCTTAAAAGATTTTCATAAATAAATTGAATAAAATAGGTTTACACAAGAACTTAAATGTAGCAATAACAATCCAAGAATCATGAGCAACATCTTAAAATAAAAATTGAGTATAACTCAATTTCACAAGGAGCAGATCCATGAAATCATATATTTTCATCAAATTTCGCAAAATTATGATCCCATTTTAATAAACTATTAGTTGATTGTTTGTTTTTTATGTCACAATTTGCAACATGTGTATTTTCAATGTTCTCGTCCTCATCAGTGGTCAACGCAGGAGGCGAAGATTTGAAAAAATCATCATCTTCGAATGGATCTTCCGATTTACGTCCAAATATGTTTACTGATTCAGACTTCTTAATTTGATCTTGCTGGCGTTGCTTAGGTAATAATCGTGAGCTATTATTGCATTTTCGGAGCTCTGATGTCCGATCATCGTATTCCAGAACGAATTCAGACGTAGAAAAATCATCTTCGAATTTGCTTAGTGTTGCAGAACGTTCATTATTAAAATTTGGAACTGTAATGTTATCATCAAATCGGAGC